>VZRL01002658.1:1934490-2014871 GCA_013397895.1 Origma solitaria | reverse complement strand
ATATTTTAAAATATTTTTATATTAAATATCTATTATAAAATATACTTTAGGAGAAATAATTTATTGGTGTCAGTTATATTACAAATAGACTTGTGTTCTCTAAGCATTAATATAGTTAACTTTGTTTACAATACTATCTCCTTCATCCACACTTAGGGATTTTAGTAGATTTAGATGCCAGTTATATTCTGGGTATTTCAGTAATAGTTTACTCACTGTTGTTGGTTTTTATTATCCTTTTCACTCCTACTGCTCAAATTGTGTTTTCTATAGTTATGGATGTCAACAGGCACTGATTTTCTAGGGGAAAAAAAAATAACGTCCAGTCCTCTTAATTCTCTGCGTCAATGCTGTATACCATTGGAAACTTATTAGCATATACAGAGCTAATTAAAATCCTTTGACCAGTACAAATATTACTACAAAAAAACAAAAACCAAAACAAACAAAAAAAAATCCATCAAAAAAACCCCACAAAACCAAACCAAACTACCACACAAAAAAAAAAATGGCAGGAAGATTCTTTAAAACTGAGATGAAGATCAGCTTCCTTCTACAATATATAACAAGTATTTTAACACTCTGCCCTGAGAGCTAACCAAATGCACTGTGCATGCCTACTGTAAGTTAAAATGAGCATTCGGATCAAACAGCTACCTGCAAGCTGTAAGATCTTGAAATGAAGCAGAGCACAATCCAGTAGTGTGAAGGGATGAAAGTCTTTGTGACTACAATCTGTGGTTTGAGTACAGATTTTGTGGTCTAAAAATAAAATAAAAAGTTTAAAGCTATTCATCTTATAGACTGTCAAAACTAACAATCTAAGCAACAAATCCACTCTTATGCTTTATTTTTTGAGAAGTAATGTTTCCTCTGAACTCCAGTGACCTGGAGCAAATGTAATTCAGGGGCTGCTGGTTAGGTTGACCACGCTGCTCCTTTCTGTTGTGATATTGCCAATAAAACTTAAAGACAAGTAAGTTTAAAGGTTTAAAGGCCTTCAGACACATTATTAAATGGAACATAAACAAGGTCAGCAGATTCTTGCTGGTCCTTGAAATTACATTTGAGCTGCAGCAAAGGCCAAGAAGATGCCCCGAGCACAGATGCCATTATTTGAACTCACAGAATATGTCCATAATACAGGAATATTCCCCGAGGCCAGTGGGTACAGCAGAGTTCCCATTGACAGTTACATTCCCAGTCCCCCTCCCCTCAGGATGGGCATGGCAAACTCCTGTTGGGATCTGCCCCAGCCCACAGTTACCCATTAATTGTGCCAAAGCACTGGTTGGAAAAGTCATAATTTCACAGGGTTGCAACTGTGACAGGGTCTGTCTGCCAGCATAAGAGCAGACAGGATCAGGGCTAGAGTTCACATCTGTGCTTTGACCCTCTTCTGTGTATCATCTGATGCATTTACAACATTGGAAGATAGTATATTGCTGTAGATGGAGAATCAGCCTTTTAGCCCACAGACTTCATCAAAATATTTCCAGCAATTTGATCTTGTAATAGGACCTTTTTTTATCTTTTTTTAAAATATTTGTAATGCTATGAAAAGGAAATAGATTCATATCTTTAAAAAGCTTTTTTTCCAAGAATTTAAAATGATCCTTTGTTCTAAGTTTTTACAAGCATCGACTTAGAGGTATGAACTTACTTCAGTCAAAAAGTGTCTAGAAACAAACACTAAATTAGAAATCAGATATGATGATGTTTATTAACTCAGTGCTTGCAACAGACACATATAGTCCTGGGAGTGCTGGTGCCCACAGTAGGACTGCAGAGTGAGGGAAATAGCACGGGCCAGAGGTGGGACAGCTGGCAAGGGATGCCCCACAGCACTGACGGCAGTCAGCAGGCCATGCCAAAGAGAGACATTTCCAAAACTCAGTCTCTTATTCAATTTGGGACCTGCTAGCAATGTCATCCATTATCAATTCATAAGCTACTAGTGCTTTTACACCTTACGTGAAATTCAAGTTTCCTGCGCTGTCCATACATTTGGGTCAACAAATTTGCTACACAAATACCTGCTCAGAGGCTCTGGACTGCAGTCGGGAATCTGAGCTCACAAAAGTCAGTGGCTCTCAACGTTGCGTCATCCAAATTCACTATTTTTAGGTTTACACAAGGCAGAAAAGTCATCAGGGCAAAGGGGCATAACATGACATAGGTACCACTAAAGGACTTCCCAGGCAGGACACCAGGGATTTCTCTTGACCCTCATTCCTGAAATGAGTTGAGACTATTCAGGCTGAAATCCATGGCTTCTCTTTTTCACATTCCAGCCCCAAGCCTAACCTTCCTGTCTATCCTGACACTGGGTGGGTTATAACCTCTCCATCTGCCCATGGCCCTTATGTACCTTACAGAAACCACGCGTGGAGGGGCTGGGGTTATGGATGTATCCACTAAAACCGGGGGGTCTCTAGCATCTACAATACGTCCAAATTGCTCTCCATCATCTCCTTCACCATGTGAGAGCACATCATCTGCCATAGCTGGGTACTGCAAAAGGCATTTATGCTGCAACAGTCAAGCTCCTGTTTTATGCAGCAGTTTTATGTGCCTGTTCCACTATTCTGGAGTTACTTCCTCTTTCTTATCCTCTCTTTCTTGACCTCTCATCTTCTTGATGACAAGAGAGTGCACCTTGTCGTTCAAAAAGAAAAAAATCTTCAGGTCAAGAAATCTGGGTTTTTGAACTGTAACATATCAGGCTTCTTAGTTGTTTGGTAAAAGTAAGAATTCTCCTGGTCAGGCATGAGTAGAGTAAATCAGTGCCTATTCTGGGATTCAAAGGAAAGGGCACTGCCTCATTGAATGACAACAGCTGTTATTGGTAATTGTTTTTCAAGAACTCTCACACTATCATTGTATCATGGCAAGCAATCTAATGACCTCTCAGGATGATAATTCCAACAATAAAAAGATACATAAAACAAATTTGCCAAAATGTAGTCATGCGTGTCCTGAAATGAAGTATCAATCTATAGAATTGCTCTGAAAGGAGATAACTGACTAATATCCTTGACTATGGGTTCCCAGTGCTCCTAGAGTTGTATAAGAGCCTATCACAGCCCCAAATGTCTTCTTCATGAAGGTCAACTGCACCATAGTGCATTTATGATCATTTTCTGCGCAGTTTCCAGATAAGCATTTGAACAAACCATGCATTTTTTCCTCAATTGGATATTCTCAGCTAAAAAAATTGTTTTAGAGATCCTGAGCAATAACACAGCCCTTGGGAAAAAAGCCTTTCTGCATAAGCCATCTGACTGACACCATGAATGATTACATCCAAGCATCAAATTTAATGAGATTTCTACAAAAATGAGTGACATCTGCATAGCACTCATGTCCTGGCTAACTGTCATACGTTTGTCATCACTGAGGCTTTTGTCCTTTATTAATCCACTTTCAAGAATGCCTGCTTTTGGAAATTGAAATGCTTTTTAGCAGTCACCCTGCAGACTGTGTAAGAGCACACATCTCCAAAAGCATAATGACACATTGTCATGCCTAGGAATGCATTTAAAACATAAAAAAAACATGAGAGCGCTCTGACAACAAAATATATTGAGAATTTAGCAGGGGATGTTGGCATAAATGCATTTTACATCCTTTAATATAAGCAAGATGCATGTTCTTTTGTTATAATATAGTGGCTAGAAACTCTTTAACAATATTCAGAGTGCATGGGAGAAATATGGTCAAAAAGGAAATGTACTAAAATATTTCCCTTTAATTTTGTTTGTGCTTGGGACCATTATATAATTCTGGGCCTAGGGCTCCAACCCAGAAAAAGCATATGATTGTATCAAAATCCTAGCTTTCCTCTGAACTTTCCCTCATGGCTACAAATAAAAATTTCACTAATATTTTCCTACATCAACAGATAGCCTGAAAAAGTAGAGGATGGAGATTGAAGAATCACCCTATTTTATTAAATTAGCCCCAGGACTTTCTATTCTGAGACAAAGATCTGACCTGGTGCTTCCCAGCAAAGAACAGCAAACACTTGGCAGGAAGGCAGGAGTGCAGAGAACACATCTTTCTGCCATGTTTTCTCCAAGGAAGAAAAGCAAGATGTTTCCACTGCAAATTAAATGGAACTCCATAAGGCCAAGAGTTGCAAGTTGTCCGATGGGTAGCACCACCTTATTCCAGTCATTGTTTGCGACTCGATGAAAGACACTGAGAGCAGCAAAGTCAAGCCTGGTGAGCAGGCAGAGCAAGGGAAGAGGAGAGATTCCTAGCAATGAAGCTGCTTGTTGCCCATGGAAGTAGAAAACCTTGTTCTTCCTATGTCCCAGAGCCATACCCTGGGCTCCTATGAAGACTGCAGTGTGTTGTGAAGACAATATTCGTCCATCACAAATCCATAGTACTAAACTTTACTGAATTGAACCTCTTAAATTTCAAACGCTTGTTTCTCTTTCTTGCTGTTATTATTTCTAAATGCTCTATATTTCCAACACTTTAATGTCTATTAGTTTCTTGGAGATCATTGCCAAGCAAATAGAGGCAAGTGGATAGCGCAATTTGCTTTTTCATTTATAGGATTCAATGTTTCTTTCATTCTGAAGATATTAAGCCCAACTATTACAAAATTCTGATCCTACTGCTGTCATAGTTTATGTAACCATCTTTTTGTTGAAGGCATATCAGAGGAAACATAAAGCTGCTTGCAGCTGCAAATGACAAAAAATCACAGCATATACAAATACTTCAGTTAATAGGGTTCTTTAGCCTTTGATGTTCAGATAAATTTGTTTCTACCCTTGGACTAAGAAACCTAGCCAGTAAAAGATTTGATTGCATGAAATAGCACTAAAATATAAAAATGTTGCACTCACTAGTGCAGAAATGCGGGCTACAACTTCCTCTTCAAGTGGAGGCACCAGACCCCTGTGTTTGCCACCTTGATCTGCAGGTGCTGAGCAAATGTGACCACACCACTCACCACAGCTCAGTGGAATGGAGGTTTTCAAAGGTCCTACTCCACAACAGCTTGGGCTCTCTCAAAATTGTACCAGCAATGGCTTTCTACTAATGAAGATTTTCATGACCACCCCTCCTGCAGTTCCATTTCGGAAGAAAGGGTCCATTAGTGCATTTCTGATTTCACAGTCCTCCATCTGTGTAGGAGCAGAAGCAAGACATCAGCCTTCAATAGCAAGAGGGTGGAGAATAATTAGAAGAGCCTTGGGTGCCAAAACAAATTCAGATTTTTCATAAATAATTGTAGCTATTAACAATATGAATATTTTATGGAACTATCAAGTTCTCTCGTCCAGGACTTATATAAGCTTTTAAATATAAGAAACCACAAGAAAGAGTTTTGTTTGGCATTTGCACATGACAGAGACACACATTTTTTCCAAAACAGCTGGTTAAAAACAACTATGGAGAAGGATCCTGAACCAGGACAAACTTGCCTCCAGTTAAGTTTGGCAAGTGTAAATGGGCAATGTTTTCAAACACCAGTCATATCAATTATCAAGAAGAATGAAATAGGAAAAGTATGAATGGGAGTGGGATGTTATAGCCACGTTTTTCTTTGCAAAGTCATGTTTGTTACCAGAGACCTCAGTTACTGCAGCAGTCACCTAGCCTGTACAAATGGCAATTAGCATATTCTCATTTAGAGCAGCTAAATGAAAATAAATAATTCTTTACTTTTCAAATTAAGAAGTTTTCATGGTTTTTTTTTTTAGTATTTTTAATGGTCCCATAGTAATTTTCAGCTTTTAAAATATTTGAGTTTGGGTTTTTATTTTAGTTTTACTAGCTTTGAATCAAACAGTTAATGGACTTCCAGCAGGAATCCGGGCAGCTTCCCTGAATGAATGAATTTGGGAAAAAGGATGAATGCTGTGTTTTTGATTCAGTTATTAGTAAAATTGTTGTTCTTCCTGAAGCACATCCCTCTGTGCTTCATTTTGCTTACTATCCGTCTTTCCCACTGACAAGTCTCACACAAAGAGAAGACAAGATTGTGACTGTTCAGTCTAGCCTGGATGCTTCTTGAACTTCCTCTTTTTTTCCCTCTGATTTTAGGTTCAGAACAATTATAACGGAGTTTTGGGGGTGTTTTTAAATCTGTTTCTATTTCTAATTCTGCTGTCACTCTGGCCGGTTAATTGATCTTCACTCACACAGCATCTAAAGAATAGCAACAATCACACTTTACCAACAGAAATCGTGGAAATGAGGTATCTCCATGATGTAGTACTGTGTATTTTAGCTCTTGTATTTCATGGATATTGAACTCCACTGGGTCCCTTCAGAATGTGTCTCCTGTATTATTGCTGCACATCCACGATGATGGTGTAGTCTTTTTGATTATTCCACTTTATTTCTAGGTCCTCCTGGTCCCCCAGGGGTTGTAATAGTGGAGGAAATTACAGACACAACAGCAACACTCTCCTGGAGTCCTGGGGCAGACAATCACAGCCCTATCTCCCTCTACAATCTGCAAGCACGCAGTCCATTTTCTCTTGGCTGGCAGACCGTAAAAACAGGTGAGAAAAACTTTCAAACAGCACAAGTAGACTGTTCAAAACTCCTGATCATAACAATAATAACTGCTGGCAACTACAGGAACAGATACTCTTAAGAAAACCATGACAAATTAAAAGCACTGATTTTTTTTTCTTTTTTTCATTCCTTTTGTGTTACTTAGCAACAGCTCTGAAAGGACAGCACAAAGACACCTGCCATGATGCATCTCCCCTAAATGCTTCAATCTGTGTCTTTTCAGGAACACTGCAGTGCCAAAAACCTAGCTGCGATTTCTGACGTTAGATCCTTGATGTCGATCATTTCTAATGACTATGTTGTATCACAAAGTCCACTTTCTATTGAGATGCTGCACGTCAGCTTCAGATTTCTGAGTGACCTATACATTTCTTTACTCTTTGCAGTTCCAGATCTGATAAGTGGTGACATGGAGTCTGCCATGGCTGTGGAACTGAACCCTTGGGTGGAGTATGAGTTCAGAGTAGTAGCAACCAATAAAATTGGGACTGGAGACCCAAGTACACCATCAAGATTGATCAGAACCAATGAAGCAGGTAAGGAAAGGATACAAAGCTTATTTTCACAGCACTATCAGAAACAGGAACTGCTTTAATATAAAAATAGACCTAATCTCTTTTTGCTGGTACATATCTGTGTGTCCAGTCATCACTGTTCCAGCATGATATTCTTTGTAATGGCAAGCCATTTTGCTTTAATTACAGGAATATTGTTTAATTTACAGAAATTTTAAATAGAACTGTTCCCTGCTCTCCTACTCTATCTGGGGTGCCTTACTTTTCATCTTACACTAAGCCATTACTGCCTTCCTTCTGATAGACTTCTGTTGTTCTTATATTTTAGGCTACTTTGCAGTCTTTAAAAAAACCCTGTTGTTAAGCAGCCTTTTCCTCCATGTTTTTCATAACTTTTCTTCTTGATGGTGCATGGAATTTTTTCAGCAAGATAGGGAAGCCATAAAAAGCTGCTTAATTTAAGATACCTTGTGTTCTAAGTGTTTCTTTGTCATGCGCACTCTACTGTGAACAGTTACTATATTTTAATAAATTTCATTGTATTTCTGATTAGGATGATACCGTGGGAGACAAGAAAAAAAATAACCTGTGGGTCTCTTGAAAGTTACAAAGATTTGGAGTCATTGACAATAACTTGAGCAGCGTGAAGGGAGATAAGAACTGGGAATCTGAGAAAAATACCTAGGCACTTAGAAAGACATGTTTTAAGAAGCAGAAAGATAGAGATAGGATTTGGACAAAGACAGAGAAGACAACTACAAGTCAGAACACTTTCAGATTATTCTTCATTCTTCTTTGTTATTTAGGATGCCTAGACAGATTATTTTGTGTTTTGATGTTTCATCGGTTGAATAATTTTTATTATTGCACCACTATGAAGACCTCATGTCTGCCTCCTCAGTGACCTCCCCACAGGCACTGGGAGCTGTTATGAGGTCCCCAAGGCCAGCTCTGCTCCAGGCTGGACAAGCCCAGCTCCCCCAGCCTCTCCTCACAAGCCAAGTGCTCCAGCCCCCCACCCGGGTGGCCTCCCCTGACCTTGTACCAGTTATCAATGTCTTTCACATTGTGGCACCCAAAATTGGATGCACTATTTCAGATGAAGTCTAACAAACCTATCTGCAGTTGTAATAAGACATTTTTTTTTTTTCTGCTTTAAACAACTGTGTAGTTGCTAGCTGATATTAAATTTCACTGTACAATCACAGAACAGCACTGGAGTGATTTGATGCCCATTCATGCATGTTGAAAGATGCTTCCTTTCAAACTCTCCCCCTTAACTTCTTCAAACTCCCCACAGTGGGAAACTCAATAACTTGATAGCAGAAGCTTCAGACACTCTATACTTTGCTCCATTAAGAAAAGGAGGAAATGAAAATGAAATAAAAAGTACAAGGTACTTTCATCGCAAATAATTTTAAAAAAACCCCTCCCTTATTTCACCACCATTATCATTTCCTTAATTTTGTACCATATTTCATTGGCAGTGCAAATTAGGCAGGACCCTAATGTTTGAACAACTTCTATATTTATTCAGACGACAAATATCAGAGAGGACAAAAACATTCTGCAAAAAGTTTAACCTGTAATAGGTTGCACCCCTGGTATTTCGCTCTTTCAGACTGAGGAATATTTTCTCTGTTTTTGCAAGGATGGTTCAGCATTTTAATCGACCAGGTATAGTTAAACTGTGAGCTAAAGTTTTTCTGACAAACTGAAGTTTGAAAACGTTAGATTTCATCTAGCTGTCATGTTCTCGTCCAATGTTTAACTAACTAAGCCTGTATTTGCTGAAACATATTCTTATAACTGAAGTGAAACTCTTCTTCATACATGTTCATTTTCAATATTCCTTTGCAACTTTACCTCTGTAAAAATTAATTGATAAATCATAATACTGATCACTAAAAAGAAAATTGTGGGAAAGACAAAGAATGCAGTGCATAATGAATTTTCATCTGGTGCTTGGTATTCATTTCTGGGTAACATTACGTTGTTATTGCCATCAGAAAGAACAGAGTCTTTAATTCAAGAAACTCTGAACTCTAGTGTAGGGGGCTTCTGCAAACGGTGCAGCTAATAACAATGCAGGTCTTCTCAAATAATAAACCCGTAACATATTAGTTCAAAATGGAAAAAAGGCCACAGTAGATGCTTACTTGCACTTTCATATTCCCAGTTAAGAATATCATTTTTGCTACCAGTTACAGCTGCACAAATGTCACGTTAGAAAACAGTGGTTCGTAGCATGGCACTGAAATCCAGACAGGTGCCAGTAAAACAACTGAACAGCTTTCAAAGAAATAGAAGCTGAATTTTTTCAGTGTGCTGGCCTAATAGGGCATGGCACAGCAGAAGTCTGTTGCTATCACCCCAATTTCAAAAGACCTTTCTTCAAGAAAAGGTTTGGTTTCCATTTCAGTTGCAAATGGTTTGATGTTTTGGGGTGGGATGGCTAATAAAAAAAAGATGGATGCAACCTCCATTTTTTATTCTATATGGGAAGTGAGAAAAGTTAAAACAAGAAATAACTTTCCAAATTGTTAGAATCTGCGCAGAGTTGTTAACTTGGAACAATAACACAATGGACTCTGCTTTAAACAAAGAACCATATAAATTTCAACTAACTGTTACACATGTAATTCTTTGAAAAATAGCATACTCTTCATAATATGTATGGCACTCTTGAAATGTCAGAGACTTGATGATCTGCTTCATTCAGGTAGTCAGTTTTTCCTGAACATCAGACATTCCTGAAATTCAGAGCCTGTTACCTCTGTATTCTGAAATGCCTTTCATTGATTTGGGGAATTATCACCTTTGGTATAGTTTTCAAATGCCAAAGAAACGGGAAACCAGTCATAGTTTTCATTAGCTTACAAGAGTTTTTATATGAGTTTTCAAATTAGCACATCATTACCTAATGAACCCGGTGATTCATTATTTTTCACAATCTCTCAATTAATAATTTTTCTATCTGAAAGCTTCAAGGGAAGCTGTCTATTAGCATGATGCCCAGTTCTGATATCACAGATCTCAGTTATTAAAGGACATTTATGTGAAAGAGCATCATATTTCAGAAGGAAAATGGCAAGAGACTCTACTCATGACCCAGGTAGAATAACCTGGCTATTTGCACTGATGGTAGATGTGGCCCACGAGTGCAAACAGACAGATTGTCCCTGCACTGGGTGAAAATCTGTAAATATGCATCTCTCAGGTGAGAAACGACTGTGACTCGTGTCCAGATAAGAGTTGAGATCCATCAGGCTGAACAGTAGCTGTGTAGGCAACCCACAGAGGCAGCAAATGTGTCATTCTGGTTCCATTATTTTACACTAAAGTGGAAGTTTGTGTCTGTAATTTAACGGTGCAAGAACATTTGACTGGAGACTAAAGTCCTCTTTTATCCCCACACCTCACTTATTTTATCACTTCTTACCCAAGATGGTAACAACATCTTATATTAGTCCATTATCTAAAAACACCTATGAAAATAACAATTCAGATGGTGTAAGGAAATAAACAAAATAATAAACAGGTTTCCACTTGCTTTAATTTTTTAATTAAACTCTAATCTTGTTACTTAACTCATATTTAGTTAACATGATTGCTTTTCATTGCTACTTTCATTGGAACAGATAATACCATAATTTTCTGGCACATCTAACTTACAGCCAGCTGCTGCATTTCTGTCTGTTCTAGCCTTGATACATATTTTACAGGTCCACAAGGTGCAAAGAGCCAATAACATGAATTTGAGCATGTCTGGCATCCCACTAAGACAGTCGGGGCATTTGAAGCCTGGGGGCAAAGCATCAATTACATTACCCATTCATGGGGAAACATGGAGAGAGAGAAATTGAGTAGAATCAAAGTTTAACCTGCTAATCATGCATGCAAACTCGATTTTACGAGGTAACAATGTAATACACTCTATTAGTAGCAGATTGTGCACTGGCTTTATTTTTAATAAGTCCTTATGTTCCATTAAGCTGCCCTTATTCTCAGCTAGAATTCTTTCACAGCATAACAAGAAATGTCTCTGTCCCAGGAAAAAAAGTTACCCATTATAGACTGGGTTTTTTTTCAGGGTTTTTTTCTTGTTGGGTGTATTGTTTTATTTGTGATTTGGACAAAAAAAGTTCCAATTTTTCCCATTATCAAAAATATTTCTGCACTAGGGAAAAAAAAGTATAATCTGCTGTGTCTGGGACAATTGCAGATGATGGCATGGTCTGCTAAAGCCTTTGTAGAAAACATGCTTTTCCATGTAGAAAATCAAAAGGAGAAAGCAGTCTGTAATCACTGACTGAAGGCTATAGATAGACACACACGCCTACATATAGAGAGAGAGAGAATAAAAAGCAATTTAGAAGAAGAAACAGAATGTGTGATAGCTTTGGTCTCAGATTAAGAAGTTCTGCCAAGCTGGTGACAAACCCTCTCTCTCCAAACCATGCCTTTTCTACAGATAAAAAGTGTTGCTTTGCAAACTACGTCTGTATCTTAAGGCATAAAAAGCTGTAAAATAAATAAATGAGAGCAAGTGTACCTTGACCAAAGGTACAGGCCATTTCTTAATGAATAAAGCCAAGTTTATTAATTTCTCTCCAAAAAAAGTGTAGAAATATCAATATTTTCCTTAATCTGTCTTTATTTGATGAAAGTTACAGAATTTATAAAAAAAATTTCCATGTGGAAAATATCTTGAAAAATACAGGATTCAAGCAGAGTAAGAAAGATCTTGTGAATAAATTATGGAATTAGGATTTGGTAAATCTGGACTCAATTGCTTATGAGAAAACTGCAAATTTGAGGAGCTCAGGTTAGCATCTCTTAGTCTTAAAACAGGATTTTAGTAAGACTCCTACTTCTCTATCTTCCCTTTATGTCATCTATTCCCTATTAAAGGGGACTAAGTCTAGATACAGGTTTCTATTGCAATAATGCAAACAATGATACTCAATTGTAATCAATTATATTTTTGGTTGCTAAATACTTTTATTCTGCCCAAAAATTAACACAGACTACAAAGTTAAGAATCTGTATTTTCTCTTCGTAATAAACAAAACACACAAAATTGAGATAAGCCACTAGACATTTCTGTGGAAAAAAATAAAAAAACAAAGACATCAAAACACAAAACAGAAACACTTTAAAATTATTAATTATTTATTCAAGAACATTTTTTAAAATTTATTTACAAGACTGGAATGTTAAAAAGAACATGAACTGGTTTACAAGTACTTTCAGCTTTTCAGGTTCACTGTGATATTTTCTTTTCCTTTCTATTAGGAAAGGAATCTAGACCTACTTTAAAACTTTTTTTTAGATCACTCACTGACATAAAAAGACAGTGTAAAACTGCTTTTAAAAGTAGTGTTTATTTGTTTTCTATAGCAAATTAGAACAAAAATAATAATTTTGGGTTAAAATTAAAAATCTATGTCAACACAAGCTGAAATACTCTCATTTGTATTTCCAATTTAATTTTTTCTATTTTTAAAAACTGAAGCAAAATACATATTATACATATTTTCAAAATCAAATTGCTATGCTTCATTTTTATAATGTCAAAATTAAATATTTAATAAGTATTAATATTATGCCCAAAACTGAGTACCTAAAATCTTTGAGCCAACTCATCTTTGCGGTTCACAATTTTCATTGAAAAAATAAACCTAAACTAAAAAAACCCACGGAAAATCCATCAGCCATGCAGACTGAAGAGAAAGGAATTTTTAAATTCAAATTAAATCACCTGAAAGCACAGTTCAAATTTTTGGACAGAGTGTAAGTCTGGAAGGATAGTGAACATCTACCCCATATATCTGTGGTTTCGGAGCTATGGTATTACCCACTATTTCAAAAGCCACCCCACTTAAATACTTTACACTTAAATATAGGGTTAAAATATATAGGTGGCACTGTCAGCATTTTTCAGCACTTTATAACCACCACTCCCATATATAAAACCCTTAGCAACAACAACAGCTCTGTGCATATATTTTGTCCTAGATTAAAACCCACTGCTTTTCACCCGTATTTAGCTTGTAATAATAAGATACACATGAATTATTAAACAATTGGCTATGGCTTCATGTATAAGCTTTATCCTTCTATATCACCTTTTCTTCATTTATGTCTTAAGTATCTTGTCAAATGCTTTGTAGGACTGCTGAGGGCTACGTACTCTGTGCCTGCTCTTAGAGAAAATGTTAATGGGTTTTTTGTTTGGTTTAGAGGAGATAAGTTCTAATAGAGTTTAATTTGACTTTCATTTCCAGCATATCATGGTAATTTCATGAAAATGGAAAACAGTCAGAAAAAAATCCTGTTGTTTGCATTCAAATCAAGCTCCTGGCACATTCATTTCAAGATTTCTGTTTGCTCGCATTAAGTGCAGGTTTCAACATCAACTTGTGCCAGCATCCAACTTTTTTTACTGTGAACTGCAGGTAGCCACTACATCTTTCAGAACACAGTTTTTAGTACTACTTGTAGTTCACATTACCAGAGTGATGGAGAGACCTGCCTTTTAACTTCTAACCACACTAGTGGCTGAAAAAAGAAAAAAGGAAAGAAGAGATTACTTGATCCCAAAGAGCTTGCAGTCTCAGGATAAAACAGGAGACAAGTGAGAACATGTAGCAATGGGGCTAATGAGAAGGTGCTGATGAGAATTAGACATATGATCAAGCTAAGTACAGTCACACTTTATGAACCTAAAGACCAGTTTTAAGCCAAGGAGTAATTCAGTTTCCACATTCTCTCATCTTGCTGTTCAGTGAAACATATTAACACATCAAAGAGCTCTTTTCTACTAGCTGTGGTGTATTTATTCAGAAGGAGATATATTGAACTTCTCAGCTTTAATAAACCCTAAAGAAAAGAGGTCCTAATGTCCTTGTTCCCCAAGCACACGTATCCTGTTTCCAGGAGCCAAGTTTAGGCATCATATTTGCGTATTTGGTGCAAGTGCATCTCCTTGAGCGCCACTGCTGAGAATTAACAACATAAAGATTGGGAAGGCATTAATTGCATGGCAATAAACTTGGGCCATGAGTGAGTAAATTCAGATATAACATTGATATAAAGGTGATGCTGCTGAAAGCATGGCTGATGTACATCCTTGGTGCCTGGCAAAAATGTTTTCTTTTAATAGTTTTCACTTAATAGTTACTCATTTCAAACTGTCTCCCTCTAACTGTCTATACTTTGGTTTGCTGCAGTGCAGAGGAAATTTATTCTTTTGACACATTTATTCTTTTAATGGTTATTCATTTGAAAGAGTTTCACTGTGTGAGTGTACATTTTAGTTTGGTGCAAAAGAAATTCATCGTTTTGACAGTTTTATTCTTTTAACGTTTATTCATTTAAATAGGGCCACAATCTGCAACGCTGTTAACAAGAAAATCCTAGAAAGAGGATGCTGCAGGTTAAATAAGTCCATCACTCTGGATGCTTCAGAGGAGTACAGCACACTCTCTCATTTCTAATGTGGCATGCACCTACATAAAAACTTCATTTGTCTCTATAATTTACCCAAAAATACCTTAGAAATGCATGAGAAAAATCCGTGCTAAACAAGGTTTAAATATGCCCCATTAGAGATGGCTTCATAACTTTTGGATGTTAATTAACTGTCAGAGGAGTCTTCATCTGCATCTTTTAATGGTAGAACATTCATCACGGTGTTGCACGTTGATTGTATTCTTTCTATTCCTTTTTTAAAGCCAGAGGGAAATTATGTTTCTGAAAGGAAAAGTTCATTACCTTCTTGCCATGTCAAAGGGAAGGAAGGAAGGAAGGAAGGAAGGAAGGAAGGAAGGAAGGAAGGAATGGTGCGGAAGGAAGGAAGGAAGGAATGGTGCAGAAGGAAGGAAGGAATGGTGCGGAAGGAAGGAAGGAAGGAAGGAAGGAAGGAAGGGACCATGTTTGCCAGATGAACACAGGTTAATTGGAGAGAAACACATTACCAATCTCCCTATCACAATGCTAAGAACCACAGATAAAAGGGTACCTGCCTCGTTTCCAACAGTAAAAATCAGAATCAATTCATACGCTTTGTAGGGTTGCATCATTTATGAGGAAAAGCAGAATTGGGCTTATGGGGGAGCTCAGAGTTCAAAAAGTGACTACACAAATGAATAGTGAAGTTTTAGTTGGTCTGACAGTATCTAACAAAAACTGCATTTTCATTGAACTGAAGCTATCAATGACCAACACAGGAAATAGAGAGGACTGTGTACATTTATTTAAATGTATTTTATTTTGTCTAGTTCAAAAGCACAATGCTACTCAATGAATAAGCTAAACAACATGCAATAAGGCCTAAACACTTAAAGGCTCACACTACCTTTCTACCAGGGGGCTATGTACTGCTGTAAAGAAGAAAAGAAAAAGTTTATATCTTAGGACATATTTAATCTAATAGAGAATGCAAGTATCACCTCCTCACAGTAAATAAGCTCAAAACATTGGTCGTTTGGGGAGTTTCATTAGAGGCACTAAAAAAGGTAACAGAAATTATACTATTCCAATGGAACAATTGAGATTTCTGGTTTTCCAAAATATGATTATCCAAATCAAAATTATGATGGTAGCTGTAATTTAAAGAATTTCATCAGCTACTCATACGCTTTGAAGATATAATGATGAGTTCAATTTTTCAAGAACTGTAGGTAGTACTGCTTCTAGCATTTTGCAAGAAATCATGAGGGATATTTAAGGTTGGCTGCTTTAAAATTTCTGAAAATTGGCTCCCTGGTAAAGCAGTGAAAAATAGATTTACAGTAATTAAAACATTCTAAATCAATAACTACCTGAAAAATAATAGAGACATTATTAATTATGTCCTAAGATTTTACCTGAAATCTGAAATATGCCAGCTTTCCTGGCATTTCAAGTTGTTTGTTAAAAAATGACAAACACTAACAAGATAATTCCTCTTTTATCTCTTATGTGATCTGTACATTGAAATTTTTACCAATCTGCAGAAGACCTAATGCTTAAGCAGTTTTTTATTCCAATATTATTTTTATTCTCCCCTTATGCTTTGTTTGAGTTTTCTAGCTTGTGTGTGCAATTCTCTGAAATGAAGCTTGAGCAAATTTTCTTTACCACAGAGTGCTATGTTTTTATTTCTGTTCTGATTTAACAGTCTCATGTCTTCTGCAGCAACTTATTACGATGGGGAAAACTTCAATAACTTAGATATTCTGGTTTGTTTTGTTTTGATTTGTTTTGTTTTTCCTTTTGCTCACAGTTCCAAAGACACCTCCAGCTAACGTAAGTGGCAGAAGTGGAAGGCGATATGAATTAGTAATAGCATGGGAGGTAAGGGATTTTCTGTTTAAAGGTTTTGTTTTGTGAGGACAAAGTAAAGAGTACTCTGCTGGGGTTTCCTTATGACAAATCTTGTAAACACATCAACACAAAATATTGTTCTTAAATTTATTCTAAAATTTCAAAGTACTGTGCATTTTCATGAGGTTTGAGTAGAAGACATTACGGCATCAGCTCCAAAGTTCTACTGATTCATCAGGCTTTTCTTCCTGATCTACTGCTTGGGTTTATTTGATTTTTCTGGATCTTATGTAAACACCACACCAGATGAAATAATAGGTAAGAAAAGAGAAGGAAAGCCTTGCAAACTTTTTTAAACTCCAGTTAAGGAACAATTCTTTTTTAATACTTCAATAAAAATATGAAACCAAAGAGAATTTTGAGAACATATGTGTTCTCAGGTGTGATGTGGCAAGATGCCACACAGATGAAGGGTCATGTCAGTGGTCAATTGGAGAAGCAGGAGTTGGTTTGTCTGCTAATTAAAAAAACATGGTAGAACAGGGACTTTTCTTAAGGAATTTTCAAAACTTCTAGATTAAAATTCCATCAAATAAAGATATGGGGTTAAAATTTAAAAAGTTTTAGCTAAGCCAGTTTGAGGAGTGATTCAGATAGTAAGAGACACACCAAATTCTGACTGTTTCAATAGGCAAATTTTAGAACGTCTAAAGAGACTGCCTCTTGTTGGCCCATCTGCCTTTTTCAACACCAGCTACCAACGACAGCTGAGACAGAGCTGGTTTCCATTTGCTTTATACTTTAAAAGGGTTAGTATCAACATCTCTTATTAGGAGATAATTTGCTGAACCTCAAACAAAAATACCAGGTGGCTAGAGCTGTGTCTGATGTGTACAGACCTAATCCCAGTCCCTAATAAGATATATTAGTATGTAATATTCATATGAAGTGTCTTTATAACATTCCCCAGGTAACTGGGGTGGGGAACTACTGGAGAGTGTTTTAACTCCGTCTCTCTCAAGGGTCAAAGTTTTCTTCCAAAAGAAACCAGAGACCCAGGGGTGAGACTAGATTACAAAGTCTATCTTAATTTTGCATCCTCTGCCCATGGAGTCATGACTATGTTTTCTTGGATGCACAGTGCACAGCTTCAGAAGGGTGGGTAGAAAATTTTGCCTGCAAATGAAGCGCTTGGTGGTGAAACAGACCCTTGAAATGTGGAGGGGAGAGGATTCAGTGCCCCACTGTGCCCCAGCTCTGATTCATTTGTCCATTAGTTGTGTATCTATGATGGGCTTTTCTGTAGAGGGAGTTTAGACACCCATTTTTGGACATTTCCCATAGGTTTAGTATGCTGACAGCTGTTAAATATAATTTAATGCCTAAACTAGTACATTGACTTCATAATAAATATAAGCTACTGCTAATTTCCTAATTAGCATGAAAAGCTTCATTCATTGAGCTGGATATGTAAGTTTTAACTTTTGCAGTGCTCAGACTCTGAAACAGATAAATCCCTTTTCTAACTGCCTGTTTATGTCAGATGAGTCCCAATTTAAGTGACTAATTTCACAGGTCTTATGAGGAGGGAAAATCAAACGAGTTTTTTCCACCAAAAAAAAAGTGCAGAACTTTTTGAGACTTAGATCAACTTGGATTTATTGCAGTCTATTCTAAGTCCTAAGTTGAAGCCTGGAATTAAATCTCTAAGACTTAACACCCCATTTGGAAGAGAATTTAGACAGGCTGGCACCTAAAACATAAAAGAGTCCCACCGAAGTAGGTATCATGCTCATTGTGTTGTTCTATATTTTTAACAAAGCCACTAATAAGGGCTACTACACCAACAAACAACTGGTTAAAGAATTAACTAAAAAGTGGGATATACAAGAGAAAACATTTTTCTGAGAGCAAAAGCTCATTCAGTACTAGAACAATGACCTAACTATGGTGATTAGGTGAGAAAACTCTCTTATAAGATTCCTCTTTGGAAGCAATTGTCCTTATAAGGACAATTTACTTACCAGGTATGGTAAGTAAAATCCTATAATGTAAGTGTGAGTGTTTTCTAAATTATTAAAACTATTTCTGATCATAATTAAGTTTCTGAACTTATTTTGCAGCCAGTGTCAGAAGAGTTTCAGAGTGGAGAAGGATTTGGATATATTGTAGCCTTCAGACCCAATGGAACCCGCGGGTGGAAGGAAAAAATGGTGACATCTTCAGATGCCTCAAAATTCATCTACAGAGATGAAAGTGTGCCACCTCTGACTCCTTTTGAGGTGAAAGTTGGTGTTTACAACAACAAAGGAGATGGTCCCTTCAGCCCTATTGTGGTCATCTGCTCGGCCGAAGGAGGTCTGTTCAACATGAAGTTAAATTACATATTGTGAACCATATTAAGCTATTTATATAGAATGTATCCTCTTATACCATACTTTTTAAGTCTGAAATTAAAAATTTAAGTCTGAAATTAAAAATTTAATGCAAAGTTCTGACTTTGCATTAATATCCCAGTCTTCAATACAAATTATAGGGATAGCTCTGAAGAACAAATGAAAAATATTTCTTGAAAATTTCTGTTGAGAATTAGTATAAATTCTCCACAGTACTTTTTGCAGGGGCAGAAAACAAACAAAAAAGCCTACAAACACTAATTTGTACTAATAAAAAAGGTTTATGTTTTGACACGACCCTGAGTACGGAAATTCCTGTGCATGAAAAAGGCAAATAAATTTTGTCCACAAGAATATTTTGGGCAGCTCCATTATTGGAATTCGTAAACTTCAGTTTTTCTTTACTATACTGTCTTGAGTTATTCCACCGTCTCCTATTATCAGACTAAAATAAGGAGAGTCCTAGCACAGATGAGAGGAAATTCATACTCTCTCTATGAAAAGGTCTTGTGAAGATAATGGTAGTTCATCTGAAGCTGGAAAACATTAAATTTTATTTCATATTAAACCACAATCAATGTGTAATTTTGGAACCATGATGTAGGAGATACCGTCTACTATTTTCTCACAGTAATTACAGAGGCTTGAGATGCTGTTCTTGCTAAAAGCAGTTCCGGTAATTTGGTTTTGCTCCACTTTTTGAATCAGCATTACCAAGTACTCATATTTTAATAAAAACAATTACATTCTAAAATGTAAAAATTTCCCAGTACAACTTGAAAATTGTACAGCTTTCTTCCCTGTTCCTCAACAAAAACTGATACTGTGAGACCAATGGTGATGTTTATATTTTTTTAATAATTTCATATTCTAATCAGAAAGTTCATTGCAAATAAAGTTTTGCAAAGGAAGGGAGACAAACCCTTAACTCTAATTTTTTTTAGTAGCAAAAGCTGTTTTAACAAAAGCTGAATGCTGAATTATAATAATGCATCCTCTTATACCTTTGCTTGTTATTTGGACAAGACTGGAAATAGAATAATTAGTAATATCTATTTTTTTTCTATCAGTTCTTTTAAATGATGAACTTTTATAATGGTCTTATTAGAATTATTAATATTAATTTTCTCTAGAAATCAACTTTTCTGATTTTAATTCAATAACTTGAAAGTACCTATCCATTATAGCTTTCCTAATTCAGTCTCTGAATGTGTCTGTACATTCTATATGTCTTTTGTGAGAGGAATTCTACGGCCTAAATATTTTACAAGACTTATATTTCAGGAAAACTATGGGATGCTGTGACATTGCAGTATAAAATTAATTTATAAAAAGCTTTTCTCCAGAAAAACCCAAGGTAATATGCCGAGAATTTAAAGGAGTGATGGAACAGTTTATTATAGCTAAATTCTGAGCAATATGAAGATTGAGGACAATAGACAATGCAGTTTGCTATGAAAATGGGGAACTGCTTTTGAAAGAGGTATGGACTGTCATGCTTAAGGAGCTAAACAACTGAAGGCACAATTTTTCAAGGATTTCTATTGAGGAGTAGATATTAAATAATGATGGACAGTACAATATATTATGGTCCTAAGGCTGATCAAGCAAACCCTTACCTTACTTACTTTTCATCATCACACATTCAATTCACTGCTCAGCAAACATCTGGAAAAAGCATAGGATAAAATTACTAAAAATTAAGGCTTTATGTTACACATTACAAGTTTTCCCACATCTACATATGGATCTGCAATTATTCAATGGCGTGACAAATTTGTCTAAGGAAGTCTAAAACATGTTGCCTCTGCTAAGTACACCGGAAAAACAGTTTTCACAGGACAGGTTCCAAACCCTGAAGAAATCTCATTTATTAAGAATGAATGCATCTCCTTTTTCTGTATGACTGTGACAGCACACTGCGTGCTTTCTAATTCACATTTAGAGCGTTTTTGTGCTGGCTCTGAGATGTTCTTAAATGAGCAGCCTGGCAGGTGGTGTTGAGTAAGGTACCCCCTCAGTGAACACAACAGACTGCCCTCTGATTACCTAAAGTGATTGTGACTGAGGGAAAAGGCTTAAAACATTGCCTTCTGAGTGAGAGAACACAGAAAATTTGTCCAAAACACTGAGCACTTTTTCAGAAGTAAACAGAGTGGCTAGTATTTTTATCTCTATTAAGTCAGATCATATATAATAAAATCATAGAATTATTTGGGTTGGAAGGGACCTGAAATATCATCAAGCTTAAACAGACTCTGCCATGGGCAGACAACCTTCCACTAGACCAGCTTGCTCAAAGTTCCATCCAAGACTCCCTTGAACACTTTCAGGGATGGGGCATTCACAGCTTCTCTGGGCAACCTGTGCCAGTGTCTCACCACCCTCACAGTAACTCATTTCTTTCTAACAACTAATCTAAATCTCTCCTCTTTTAGTTTAAATCCATTCCCCCTTGTGCTGTTACTGTCTGCCTGTGTAAAGTAGCTCTCCCTTTTTTATAAACTTCCTTAAGTACTGGAGGACTACCAGACAGTCTCACTGGGTCCTTCTCTTCTCTGGGCTGAGCAAGCCCAATTCTCTCAGCCTGTCTTCATAGGAGAGGTACTCCAGCCCTCTGATAACTTTGTGTACCTCCCCTGGACCTGCTTTAACAGGTCCACATCTTTCCTGTGCTGGGACGCCAGATCTGGATGCAGTGTTCCAGGTGGGGTCTCAGCAGAGCAGAGCAGAGGGGCAGAATCCCCTCCTTCACCCTGCTGCCCATGCTGCTTTAGATGCAGTCCAGGGTGTGGTTGGCTTTATGGCCTGCGAGTGCACATTGCCAGATCAAGACCAGTTTTTTTTCCATGAGAACTCCCAAGTTCTCTTCAGGGCTGCTCTCAAATAAGTTCTTCGCCCAGTGTGTACTTGTGCTTGAGACTGCCCCAACCCAGGTGCAGGACCTTGCACTTCGCTTAGTTAAACCTCATGAGGTTCATATGTGCGTCACTCTCTGGAAAAGGTGGCTTAATTCAGCAGGAAAGTTTGAAGGAGGAGCCTTCCCTGGAGACCTGAGGAAAGGGAAAAAAAGCAAGTAATCAAAGAGAAAAGGAAAAAAATAGGGGTCACATGTAGTGATGTAAAAAGGGATGATGAGGGACAGAAAGCAGTTCTGAAGAGGGAATAAGGATGATGCTCAGATGATGCAGGATAGAAAAAAGGTGCACAATTACTTCAAGAAGAAGGCAGAACAGAAGGACACAGTAGACATTTCCAGCACCAGGCAAAGACAAGCCTGAACCTTACACGAAGGAAAACTTTAATAACAGAAAGAGACATGAGAGCACAGCAAATTAGGCTACCTGCCAGAAGAAAGGTTGCAGTGTGTAGGCCTGAGGCTGAAAAGGATCATGAACAGAACAGAGAGATATCTTCTGACCATACTTTCTGTCAAGAAAATAAGGTATCAGATTCATGCTAGAACATACTGAAACAGCACTGAAATTCAGTGCAGGTACAGATTTTTTTATCCACGAAGGAAAAAAAATTGTGAAGGCCCTAGACACTGAAAATAAAGCAATGTTAGCACTGTTTGTTATAACAGAAACATATATGCATTGTTTTTTATTGATGACTACATTCCGCTTAAATACTGAGGTGCTAAGCATTCCAAGATTTACAAGCTTTCGGTATCAGGGAAAACCATACGGAATTTTTATGTGTGGTTTTAATTCACTGGAAAATGAAATCTGAGAAAATTATAAATATAGCAATGGAGAAGAAAATAAGAGTGTGAAGGTATGATGGCAAGCAGATGGAAAAGGCTGTACTGATAACAGTGATGGCCAAGCTGGCTTTCTTTAACAAGCGTGGCTAGACAAAGTATGAGCTACAGGAAAGTCAAAATAAAAGTAAGAATTGGATGACATAACATGTGGATGATGTGATAATGTATCAGGTAATACAAAACCAGTGCTTGGATAAAACAGAATAACCTCAGGTTCCATATAATTTTGGAAAAGGGCAATTAAAGAAGTTGGAAGTCAAACTGGAGGTCAGTTGTTGATTACCCTGATCAATTTGGATGCTGAGAAAGACCTTTTTAATTGTTGATAAATATTACAGAAGGCTGTTATTTATGAGAGAATTTAGCTATTCAGAGTAGTTTGGATAACAAAAACTAATTAGTAAGGACTAATGACCTTGTATTCTGGCTGTGCTAATTAGCAGATTCTTTATCCAAAACTAAGTGAGAAGAAATAACAGTACAATAGCCTCATTCTGATGAATAATTAAGACACTATAGAAAAGCTGATCATATCAAGTAACAGTGGAACACGTTATCATTAAAAAGCAGGAAATTATTTTATTAACTGGAATTAACAGTTGAAACTAAAAATAGAAATGTTTTGGAATGTCTCTAAGCCAAAGGTGTAACATCTATTTGAAGTTTATACTGCAAGAAATGGTACGTTTCCAGGACTATGTTACATCTCAGGGTCTAGAGATGTATCCTCTAAAAGATATTCAAAATAAGTAAAAATCATTCATAATACAATCCAAGTAATGAAAAGGATGAAAATAACATAACTATAGACAAAATTAAGGTTAATTTTTTTTAAGTTAGGGAAGTATATATAGCATGAAAAAGTGAAGTAAATAAGGCATTGATATTAAATATAATCAAGGAATGGACAAAAATAATGTAAAACTTTATTATTTATTTTAAATAAATAAGGTTATATAGACGGGATAGCTAATAAGAATGTGAAAGTGAAAATTTTTGCATCTGTAGAGAAAATTTCTGGTATTGTCAATTGTCAGAAATTCAACCCTTTCCAAATTAAACAACGCAGAATTTGCTATTCAAGTGTACCATAAATAAAATTTAATCTGTTTTTCCACTCATGGACATGGGGTAGAATTTGCACAAAACAAAGACTCAAATGTTTTAATTCACATCAGGGCATTATTCTGATAAAACTGCCACATCTTGGGGCAGCACAAATTGCCCAGAGTCAATTCAGATGATGCCAACAGTGTGATGCTGTATGTATGGACAGCTGTATGTCCATGCTCCAGCTGGTGCCTCGTCTCTCTGTGTCCCTATTTAGTTCATAGATACAGCCTAAAAGCACAAAGATAAATATGAATTAGAGTACTCTGCAGTATGGGCATAGGTGAGAATACAAAAGGAAATAGAAATAACTTCTGGGAGAAAGAAGAAACCCAGCTGGTTTCAAGATGAGTTAGGTCTTTTATAAAGAGGTTTTTTGTTAATGATTGCCACAATGGGTGGTACGGGATCAGTTCTGTTCATTTCAGTATCTAATTTCTCCTTCAGGCACCTGACAGAATTATCTTCACAACAGTTGAAAGATCTATAATTTTGATAAACGGAGTAGTGAATACTACTAAACACTTCTATACAGGAAATAGAAAGCCCTGAGCAATATGAGTTAAGGCCTGAAGACTCTCATACTCACTCTTTAAAACCTCCTGAGGGACCCCAGATACACTTCTGTAATACATACAAGATGCAACAATACTGCACAGAGCTTTTGTTCTTGCTTTGTATGGATTTGTGGTAACTCATTGAACCAATGGAGATCCAAAGCTCTTAGTTATCTAAAAGGCAAAGGACCATATGAAAAAAGCCTTTGCAATTTAGTTTCTTCATAATTTTTAGACGTTTTGCATCTGGCCAGCTAGTGGATGGTGTTGTATTAAACAAGACACTGCAGAGTGAAGGATTGCTCTGGTTAGACCCATCTCCTCTCAGTTTGGCGCATATTTAGACAAATAAAGTACTATTTCCTTTCCCTTGAGAGTAAAGAATATGCAATTACACAATTTTAGATACAACTTCAATGTCTTTAATTAAAATCTTAAATTAATGAAATGAAGTCTGTGATTCATTTCCTAGCTGAAGATGAGCTACTTGGGGTTTAGGTGAACCTGAAGACTAATAAATTGGCAGATTAGCGGTAAACTACAGAGGGTTATTTCCAGACAGTATTTCATCCTCCAGATGATCAGTTTGGAGAGATCCTGTGAAAGCTCAGCTAGACCTGTCTCCAATGATTTTTTAGGGAATGAAATCACAATCCTGACATGCAAGAGTTCATTAAGAACTCCTCTGATCAATGGCACTAGCCCCATGGGAAAGCAGATGTGCAATCCATATAGTGGGCACATCCTCTCCTCATGTGCTGAGGGTAACTCTGTCTGCCATGTCACTTGATGGAAACAAACCATTCATGAAGGTGGCAACACTCCTCTGGTAAAGTCTTCACGGAATAAGGCAGCTCCTTCTTCCCCAGTGATGCTCTGCTGTGTAATAAATCTGAGTTATTTGATAGGGAAGGGAGAGCCAGAGCAGAATGTGCACTGTGAGCAAGTGTGCAGGAGACCATCACTACAGGAGCAGGCTTCAGAAGTTCTACCTGACAAGTAAGAGTATTTCAGCACTAAATCAAAAATATTCAGGGCAGAGGTCTTCACTGCTAGCTCATTTCAACACTCTTGTAACTTTTCCC
Organism: Origma solitaria; assembly: GCA_013397895.1. Classification (NCBI taxonomy): domain Eukaryota; kingdom Metazoa; phylum Chordata; class Aves; order Passeriformes; family Acanthizidae; genus Origma; species Origma solitaria. Next base: position 1,989,578 of record VZRL01002658.1, on the reverse strand, counting down.
TGTTTTAAAATCCTCTGCAAAGACACTGGCCAGAGAGAATGTGAAAATAAAAAGGACCTGCAGAAAAGTGAGAAGTCCGAAGGCCTGTTCTGGAAACAGGAATCTTGTTTCTGCCATTGGGGAAATTGGATATCTTTTCCCTTTTGAGCACAAGATTCTAGAGAAAGTTCCATATCCTGCAGGCAGCCATTTCACTGCATATCTGGTGTAGTATCCCATTTCTCAGGAATAGAAAAAGTTTACTGAGGGTTCTGTGATTTGGAAGATAGTCCCTGTGGCTATTTCTAGCAGGGAAGCAAATGCTACCACTTTCTTTACCTACAGGTTGACACAAGACAAATGCATTTTCCTGATTTTCCTTCTGATATATCCCTTGCGGATTTTTCCACAGAGAGGCTTTATCACAGAAATAGATCCTGGCTGAAACCCCAAAATCTCAACTATGAAGAACTGCCTGCAGTCATAATACAATTGCTCAGACTAAGGTTCTTAGCTTAGAATGAGAGCCCAAATTTTGAATAAGACTACTTTGTAAAAATCCTTTTTTGGAATCAAAATAAAAACTGAACAGCTATAAAGTGATTGGTTGAGGAGTCCTGACTGAGGCTCTGTTCCACAGAAGAATTAAGACAACATAAATTTGAGTAGGCTCTTGGACTTGTTTTTTAAGGTAGATCATGTGGAAATCCTTAGGGATGAGTATTTCAGAACAGCAGACCAGTTTACAGTCATAAATAAGTAAAAAACACCGAGGGCTAGTAACTAATTCTTCTTTCTTTACTTTCCAGTATGTAAAATGGGGATTCCCTCTCTGAACATTAGGTCAATGCAATTAGTGTAAATGCATGTCCTGCAATTTTACAGCCATGCCAAACACCTACATATTGACCATATTTCCTTAAAATGTGATTGCAGCACATGGAAAGACAATGTTTCATGGACAATGCATGCAGCCTTATGAGAATTTGTTGTGCTGCATCGTTAATTCAAACAGGGAATATTAAAGGGACTATTAAAGAGGTTGGCTCATTTTCCTTTTTTCAAGAAGTATGAACACCTATAGGTTTAGTATAATTACAAGATCTGAAGGAAATAATATGATTATAACATCAGTGACCATAATAGAAAAAGCTAATGAACCTATCAAACTTATCATTAGTTTTAGACACAGAGAATAAAGCATGACATTGGAGTGAACCACAGAGTGTATTATATCACCAGAAATTATATGGTCCTCATCGTATCTGAATCAATAAAAAATGCTATTTAGTCTCCAAAAACTTTCAGACAGTCATAATATACCTTATTCCCAAATATGTAATTTCTGTTGTTTTGCTGAACACTATTCTCAGTGTCTAATATCAGTAAACTGCAATGAATTATTTCTGAATATGTGAGAAATATATTTTCTTTACGTAAAAAACCCAAACTATTTCTGTTCCATTTGTTGAAAGCAATTTTTAAAAAATCAGAAAATATTCTACTTTTCTATTCGGACAATATATAAAACACTCCTAGTGAATACTATGAAGAGGAAATGATACCTACATTTATAGAAAATGTAAAGTCTGCCAACCAACAATTTGTGTACATCTCAAATTATTTATCCCACTGCAATCTTTTCTGACTACAAGGTAATTGCTTCAATAATACAAAACCTAGAAAATAACTTTCGTCACACAAATCTTAGTAGTACATAAAATATAAAGCACGATGTAACTGTTGAACAGAAAATCATATTATGAGCAATATATTTCTTCATAGCATAATTCTTTCAGTGTTGAATTCAAAAGATCATTTCTCTTGCTCCTAAAGATACTTTTTTTTTTTATTCTTTGTTACCTAAAAGGTTCCAAACATTTTTTGTACTTATTAGTAGTACTCATTGGTACTTTGTACCACATCAGAATTATTTATTTTGTTCAGATGTAAATTAAAAAAAAAGACCAAAAAAGAGTAACAAACATTAAAAGCCTGACATCAAAAAGGATGAAAAATTTGTATGAGCCATGTCAAAAAAATTTATAGGACACCAGTACCAGAACAACAGCGGCAATATGATCAGAGAAAGGAGGGTAGCTAATGAGTCAACACTGACATTAGGTATCCTATATATTAGGTGGTTTGATCACTGAGAAAAATATTTTACCTCAGGCTGTTCTGCAAGGAAACTCCTCTTCTGTAACCCTGTTAAACAAGTCCCAAAAAAAACATTTTTCAGAAAGCTCTTTGATGTGTCTCCCTATAACATAAAAGCCAAGACCTCTGCCTGCCCTTCAGGAAAAGACCAATACATTAGAAATGTAATGAGGAACATTAGGCCAAGGAAGAAATCGCAGGTTCTGCGATTATAGGGGAATATGAATTCACCTTTTTGCTGAGCAAGTGAACTACACCAGAAAGGTGGAGAAATGCCCTATTGTGTGCTCCACAGTATATGCTCAAGCTTTGCCTCCACAGCTTGTCTCATTAAAATTTTCAGTCGTATTTAGTTAATAAAGCAAAAGACCCACAAGATTTCCTTGACTCATGTCCCAGCTTCATATGAGACAATTTTTGGACATATGTCACTCCCAGTGTACTGTAGCAGGTGATGCAAGTGAGTAGTGTGGTGCTCAAGAGCCTGTCATGGCAAATCTCTGGGGACCTTTACCCAGCTTCCCAAGCACTTCAAGAAGTTGGACTTCTTCACTTAAAAGTTCAACCACTTAAAAGTTGGGCTTTTAAATTGTTCAGTGACATGAAAATGCAAAGGCAAATGTGCCTGTGCCCAACACTGTTGGGCAGGTGTGGTATAGAAACCATCCTACAGCCCTGTGCCTCCAGGGAGCACTCTGGCCACACCCCAGCATCACCAAAGGATGCCCAGCCTGGACAGGAAGGGTCCTCTGCTACAGAGAATCAGGAGGCCAAGGCTGCAGAGTGTCTTAAGAATAGCATGGAGATAGGAACACGGTTATAGGGCCAATGGTAACAACACAGGTAATCAGAAGGACAAACCTTGGCTTCTTGGTGCCTTTATGAAAAGGTGCACCCCAGGCCTAAAGCAGTAAATGCCTCACAGCAGGGAGAAGGTGGCACATCCCAAACACTGGTGTCTGGGACTTCAAGGACATAATAATATAGTCCTAAAAAAATTCTTTTCCATAGCATTTCACTACAGTGCTGGGTATCACTTCTTACTCGGTATTGCCCCAGGGCAGGACTGACTGAGCACCCCAGCAAGGTATTGCTCATCCGGAGCCAACAGAATGGCACTAAGGAGCCACAAATAGAATGAATGCTCCTTTTACTGCTGCAGCTAGGGCTATGAAAGGGGTGTGTGGAGGCAGGGGACACTTATACAAATATTAAAGCTTTTTTAAAAAATCATAGACAAGAGATTCTTTCACAGTTTGCTGCACCCATCATCAGTGATGAGATATTGATATAGCATGACACAAATAAAGAAATACAACAATAATAATCTCTTCATCTTGTTCAGTTTTTCATGTTCCCCCTAAGTGTCATACCTTCTTGTGAGTATTAAGATAGAATAAAGGAAGTAAATGACAGTTTCAGATGGAGTGCTTTTGATAAATACAAGCTGTTACAGTGGAGGTTTATTGTTTCAATTTTTCTTAATACAGAACCCACTGCTGCTCCCATCGATGTCAAAGCTACGAGTTTGTCTGTATCAGAGATTCTTGTTGCGTGGAAACATATTAAAGAAAGTCTTGGAAGACCACAGGGATTCGAGGTATGAACACGGAATATCATAATGAGAAGTCTTGTTGCTTTTGCGAGTGTTGCATTCTGTTAACATGTGCAGTAGTGAAACTTCAATAGGAATTATGCTCATTTTAGCATAGATACCACTAGCTGTAGAACAAGAGTCACAGCTGTAGCACCGGAACACTTTTTTTTATTTCTTTGTGCTTGAAAACTGTTCAACACCAGTCCTTATAACATCTCTTTGTCACTTCAAAAAGACCTGAAAGATCTGCAAGTGACCCAGCATGCATCATTCACAGGCTGGGGAAAATTAGGTATTGACTGTTTCCAGCTCTAAGCGACCAGTTCAAACTTGTTATTTACTGATAGCAATCAACACAGAGAGAGGAGAGAGCCTCTGCATCCACGTGCTCTCATCCCACAGTGGCCGAGGGACATCTGCTGGGCAGACCGCTAACAACGGGATATCAGGATAACAGGGATATCAGCAGCTGCACAGTCCATAAATAAAACTCTGCTTAGAGACAGCCCTTGCTGACTTGGGAGAGAGAGCCAGCCCTGGCAATGGACCTCCTTGCACTTTTGGATACAGTTTACAATCCAACCCTCCAGAAACAGATCAGATCTAGCAGTACACCTATCTATTCTTTTGGGACACCATGACCCATCCCGACCTTATGAATCAGGCTGTGCTGATCCTCATTAAATAGCCCAGCTAAACCAAATTAACTGATTTTGGGATGCAGGTTATTTGTCCTGATTTAGACCTTTAGACAGTGCTGCCTCATTCCTGATTCTCTACAGTAACACTGAAAAGAGGGTAAACACGTATGTCTGAGGCAGACACCTATCATGTGAGTGCCCAAAGATATCTTGTGATCTACCAGCACAGGGTGTGTTCCTGGTAGCAAGTCTGGACAAACTCAGGGGCTGGTGACCATCCCTGATAGCCTTCGGAAGGAGATGTAGGTGTCTGGGCAGCACCATCACCAACACCTTCTCCAGCTCAGCCTCAGGCTGGGCAGCCATGAGCAGGACAGCACATTGCCCCACAGCTCAGATGCAGCCTGTTAACATTGTTTATCTGTTTCTGTAGCCTGTTGATATATTGGATAGCAACAACTGTATTAATATCTGGCACAGTCCCAAATGGGCTGTGACTTTGGCATATCACCTCAGGTCTAGAATTTGTTCAGGCCTTTTTCCCATATACGTCTCCATGCTGAGCTCTGTTAACCCTCTGTCAGTTTCCTTTCGTTGTTCTTTTCTCCCACTTCTTCTTTACATTAAATATGTTTCTATTCCTTTGCACATAGCTTGCTTCGCATAGCAAAAGTGATATTTGACCATTTTGCCTTTAAGCCTGCTATTTATAAAGAGAACAAAACTGTATCTGATGGAGATTATATTCATCTTGCAAATAATTTTCATCTCCAGGTTGAAGTGTTCCACTGTTATTAACCTGACTTCAATCTTGAGACCAGTCTTTTATCATCCGAAAAAACTTACTTGCTGCACCCTACCCTTTTTCTTTTCAGAAAGGTGGTTGTTTTGTTATTTCTTTTTCAGATATCTTAACATATTTTAAATTATACCTACTATTTTCACTCTTATCCTCATTCCATCGATCAAAATGATTCTCAAAATGTTCTATTAACTTTGTGTTACATATTTTAAAATAAAATCATATATTTTCTTTCTAAAATTGAAATTTATTTCCCTAGAAACTTATTCTTTCATAATGTGAATGGATTTTACATTTACCTGCTTGTCACATAACATTTCCCTTAGCTCTACAGGTGTCTCCTAGCAATAGATAGCTGTCACAAGTAGGACAGTGAGCTTTCTTTGTGTTGGAGGTGATCTTCTGCACTTGGAAAGTGCTCTGGCCCTTGGAGTTTAGCATGCTCTGACCCAAACAGTAATACTTGCCTGCTCTATGTCCCTCATGGATTTCTCAGGTACAAATTTAAAAATGCCCATTGATACAAGGGAAGTTAGTAACAGTGAACCTTATTAATAATTTGTCTCCTCACTGTGCTATACTCCAATTTTAGATTCTAGAATGAAGATTACAGAGTAAATATTTCAAGCCAAGGACCTGCCTAACAAAAAAACTAAATATAAAAATACTTCACTGCTCCCTTGTACCTCCTCCCAGGAAGGAATTAGATGAGCCTTCTAAATAGTAGTACCTTTTAAGGTGCCACTTTTATCTAGGGAGATGAGGGTGTTTTTTGCTCCCCACCCCACCCATCCCCATCCTTCCCTTTCCATCTCTGTTCATTTAGCCAGAATTCCTCTGCCCACTTTCTGACAGGCAAATCTTTTATGGAGTAGTTTGCTCTTTTCTGTCTTCACAGGAATAATTACAATCTGAGCAGCACTTAATAAACATAAATGTAAATGTTGCTGTTCTGCATTATTCAGCAGGAGAGAATACCATCTAAGAATGGTATTGCTCAATCTTTTCGGTTCCATTTTTGGGAAGGAGTTCACCAAGAAGGAGATAATGACTTGTAGAATCAGCATAGTGAGTCAGTGCATTACAATGTTCACTTAGGTACACTAAGCCACACTATTAGCCCAATTTTCCTAACATACTGACAATTTCCCTTTAAAGCATCCTCACAGTGCAAAAAGGAAAGGAGTCTGTGTAGGAAGACATTGGGGCTAAATCCACCCCTCAAAAAAACCCAGAAGTACAGAACAGCTTTATGTTTTCCATATGATTCACTTTCTTAAGAGTCTCACTTCTTGTGAAGACTCTTTTAATTTCAAAACTGGTTCTGAAAGTTCTTCATATGGACAATGCAGTGCAAACCAAAGCCGTTAGCATTCCTTTAGTCCACAAACAACAAATAGATAACATACAGAAATCCAGTAATTTTGATAAAAGGATGAATCATTTATCCTTTTTTTCCCTTAATTATTTCCTAATGAAGAATTATTGTGGACCACAAGAAAACAGTTGCCTTCAATTCAAACTGAATGCAAAACAATCTGAGTAGCCACTCTGCTTCCGTGTCTCAATTCATATTCTGCCTGCGGTCATCACAGCAGTGACAACCTCCTACACAGGCTTCACATTTCTGGCCTTTTGGCAGCAGCATTATAAAAGGGGCAGCTATTTTCTTAACACTTGAATGTTTGGGCTTTAATCAACAAAAGTGACAGAATATTTACTGCATATGGACAAGTTCACAGCGACCCACTTTCACTCCGGCCCTGTTTGCTCTTTGTACTAAGGAGTAATGAAAGGCAAAGGAGCTTGTCCAATTTCACATTGTCATCCTTGAAAGGCAGTGTTAACTATGTCACATGAGTTTTATGCAAGGTTTGCTGCACTCATTTGCATCTTCCAAAGCACATATTATTCCTGACTTCAGTACAGGTTTGTCAGCTGTCTGCCTGACCTTACTAAATATATGCCAGGTGCAGCCTGATAAAGTAGAAGTAGCTAAAAAACTTTGTCAGGATTGTGGAAAAATATAGTGTGTTGTTCATACTTCTTGTTTGGAATCTGTAAGCTGAAGGTTATAAAATCTATTTGAGCCCTAGGCAATATTTTCATTGTCATTCTCTATGGGTAAGGAAGGAAAACAAAGAATTACTGGCTGGAAGAAGAGATATTTTGGTTTTCTTTTTTTTTTTTTTCAAGAAGGACAAGGCTAATACTTAAGTACAAATGACAAAGCTCAAGCCTTTTTCATTGGAACTCCCCGAAGGGATAGGAGTTTGTCTAATATAATGAAAAGATCAACTTGAAACAAGCAAAAACAAAAAAAGACAGAAATAAACCATAAGAGATTAAAAAATTAAAAATCTTGAGTGTCATTTTCAGAGAAAATTTCCTTAATAACTTGGTTCACCATATTATGTTTTTTCAATAATAATTATTCAATATTTTGCTGTTTCATAGCTGTACTTTGTCTATTTTTATAATGGAACAGAAAATTATATCTATATGGCACTGGAATTTTTTGGTTTTTATTTAGTGAAGTATACCTTGAGGTAATTTAGAAAGAATATATGGTTATTTTAACTACTGCCAGGAAAAGCAAGACAGAAAAAAGAGAATTGGTGGTTCACTTGCCTGAATACCAATTTACCAGACTTCACTTTTGGAATTAATGGATTTTCCCGAACACAAAATTAACAATTGGATGAGTTATATATAAGTCAATTTTGAATACATAGTTACTCATATTCTGATTCAAACCCCTCCAAAGTCCTGAAGACTAGAAGCAGCAGTTTATAGCAGAGCAGTACTATTGCTTCTCATGCCCTCAAAGTATGGATCACACTCTTTCACGAGGGCTTCAAGAGGGCAATATCTTGAAATGCCCCTATCATGAGTTGTTCTTAACAATTACCAATGAATCGTGAACTGTTTGCGGTTTTATTACCTAAAATCACAAAACTTAGATAATTATTATTTTTTTATAAGAAAATGCAACAAGATATTTGACAATGGTCCTCAAAGTTGAGGTAAAATATCCGTTTTCATCCCATGGGTCTGCAGGACCATGTGGACAGAGCACCTGAGGAAAGAGGTAGAGAATGCAATTTGCTCCAGAACACAGGAGTACTGTACAGTGTTTTGTTTCTCCTTTTCCATCAGTAGTTGTTTTGGTGAGAGGGAAGGAACTGAGGCTGACTGACCTTTTTGCAGAAACCTCCCATCTTGTTCTGAAGGACAGTCACACTGATGTCTTGAAATTATGCAAAAAAGCACCTCTTCCATCCTAGCTTCTCACATCATTGCACCAATATTTTCATGGCTTCCATTTGCCCGTTCAAGGAATTTACAGGTTTCCTGATAAAGCTAATTAAAATACTTCTCATGAAAGTTGAATCACAGTGTAGGATTTTCAGGGCTAACAGCAGTTCTTTCAGCTCACCACTCTTTCTGCCCTAGTACTTTCTATACTCTGAGATCTCTTCAAGTCCATTTTCAATTATGTGAGTTCTGTTGATGTTGGTAAGTGCTCAAAGAGCCCAGGAAAGCTTGTGTGCTTTGTTCACTTTGATTTGTTTTACTTAATTTAGGCTCTTACTTGATATGCTTTATTTGTAGCTTTAATTTTCTCTGGTCAACAGAAAGAATATCCAGCCAATAACTCTGACTTTACTGCATTTAGTGAAGAGGATGTGCAATTAGATCAGATTAATTTATGGCAAAGAATGCATAACCTAGAAACCAACTTGGGAGAAAGAGTAATATTATTTAAGATACCTTTTTACCTAAAACTTCAAGGAAGTGGTCTGTAATTATCAGAGGCAGAAACATTTTAGATGAAATAAATTTTTAAGATGAAGATTTACTTTTAACAATTGCTTAACCCCTGATCGGGGCAAGTCAGGTTGCATGCCCCTGCATCTCCTCTATTTGCTTTCTCTCCAGCTCAAACGGATGGCTTTCTAGGACTCAGATTAAAAAGTTTACTATTCTTTGGCTAAACAAAAGACAACAAAAAGTCCAGCAAAAATGTAAAACCTCACAGAAAGGAGTTCATTAAACAGAACAAATGCTTTCTTCCCCCTTTTTTGTTTTTCAAATGTGAGCTTTTTTGTGATTTATGCTTCCCACTAGTATCAATATTTAAAGTTACAATTAATGAAAACCTGTTCCGTGTTATAAATCCCTTCTGCGAAGTATAAATTAAGGTTACAGAAAATCACAAGATTTTAAAAAGAACCAACAAATGTGTAGAAGTGTAAGTAAACAAACCCTCTGTTTTAAGACAATGTCCATCACTTTTAAACATCAACAGTATCTTCATTTCAATTTTCGAATCAATGCAAATCCCCACACCCTCTACCTCAGTCAACAATCATTGTAAGAAAAAAAAAAAAGAATTTTCTTTTATTTGCGATCAAAGTCCAAACTCACTTGGCAATACTTTGAGGAGAATTTTAAAATCAAGAAACAATTTAAGGGCTTTGAAGTACAGATGAAATGTACATAGAAGCACTGCCTAGGTGCATCTCATGCTTTTGGTTCTTAATACATTATATCCATTCTCTCAAGGATACCCCTTTGCCAAAAGGGATCAACTTTGCCATGTGGGGCAGCAGACCTGATAGGGAACATGTCATGATTATTTTTTCAGGCTTAACATGTACAAAATACATTTAGTATGCAAACTAATAACAAAAATAATAATCTGCCACATGAGCAGAGGTGGAGAGCAATTCCAAGCACAGGAAAAATATCAAAATTGTCTTTTTTCCACACTCATCAGATTACTATACCTGTGCAGTACTATACCTTCACCAGTATTTGGAAAGTCAGATTTTCTTTTTAAAAAAAAAGTTTCAGTGCAAAAGCTGGGAGCTACCTACAGTCTTGAGCATTTCATTAACATGAGACATGGTGTGTCCTGTGAATAAACACAGCTACTTATAATTTTGCTCCTGGCTTTCTAGAAAAAGGAGAAAAACTTAACAATTGCGTTTCCACCCCTGCTACTGTTCACCTGTGTAAACTTGGTCAATTCACTTTTCCTTTCTGACCATTTTCTTGTTGGATCCTCTGCAGACTGCACTCTCTGGATCGTGGGGTCTCCAGGACAAGTGTTCCCTCTCACTGCCTGTTCATACAGTGCTCAATATTGAGCACTTCTCACCATTGCAGCATCAAACTTGTAAAGATGCATCATGAGTAAAACGAAAGGAATCTGTCCGATTCTGCCCAAGAGATAATAAGCATTGGAGATTCAATAGTAGTATGTGAATAAATGGTTGTTGATTCTTTTTCCTTTTCAAGAAAAAAAAACTGATTCTGAATAAGTGTTATTTCAGATATCAGTAGCTTTGGTCAGGTATTCATCCAGCAAAATACCTCAGTGAATCATATGTATTTCAGAAAAAGTGGTGACTGCAGCTAGATTTGTGAACTGAGCTGTAATTCATCTAAGAATTAAAGCATTTTAACATGAGATAGATAATGCAGGCGCCCACATACACAGACACACACTCACTTTTGTCTCAAAAGACATTTACTTGAATTTTACAATTGAAAGAGTGGACTTTGAGTTTATATACCTGATATAACCTCAAAGTTAACCTCTGCACTTTACTCAGGTGAAGATAGAACCTCAGATGTATATTTTTGCAACCAGATGGTCTCAGATTTTTTTTTTTTTTATAGCAGTCCTAGCACAATTATAAAAGGTCAGTATTGTGCTCATTGGTCTTATTTTCCTGTGAACCCCTTGGTTTTTTTGGGTTTGAAATCTTCTGGGAGACATTCTCAAGAGATCTCCATTGTCTGTGACCTTTTTTCTCAGCGGAAAAGTTGTCCAGATACAATGTAAATAACTTATTAAGCAATAAGCAACTTCACAGAAAAGGTCAAAATATGGAAGAAATGCAAGTAGGTCTCAGCATGAATAACAGTAAGCTGAACATAGGTCTGTGAATGGCATGTCAGTGACACCTCCTGTTAGGGAAAATAGAGCCCCATGAGAATTACCTTACTAGATACATTAAAAACAAACAGTACTACTTTTCTCCAGTTATGCCCTGAAAATACTTGGTCCCTGAGGAAAGAGACTGGTCAAATTCTCAGGTCAGTTTTATAACCTCTTTGAGATTATGATAAATTTAGTGAAGATGACAGAGAAGAAGAATTAAGAAGCACAAAAGATCATTTAGCTCATTGTATGTCAGAAAAGGAAGGGCATAAACATATTATCAAAATTTCATTTACCAAAAACCTGTTTATATCCAAGAACTAAGACTGAATCCACTCCCTTCTTTTTCTTCTGTTGAGATTTTTCAGATGATTGAAATATTACCATCATTGTTTTGTCATTGCCCATTCATTGGAATGATAAGAAATGTCTTGGCTCTGATTTGCACCAGACCAGGAAGAGAATATTACTCACAACACTTCTTAACCCATGAGGTCAGTTTTCCAGGGTGAAGGTACATATTCTGCTGACCTACCAGAGGATGAGCTCTTCTTGACTACTCTCCTTCAACAATGATCTCTCCCTGCCAAAGTTCACCCTCTGCTCTTCTGTCTTATAGTAACCTCTTCTTGTGCCAGCACACAGCTCTTCCACGTGCTTTGAGTCACACCATGATGCTCTGAGTCTTGCCCCTTTGGAGACGTGAGCACTGCATGGCTTGAGGTCAAGCTGCAAATCCCATATGCTTAAAGGGGCCTCATGATCAGGAGAAGGCATAAATGGCAAAAATACCCTCCACAGGATAGCAAGTGTAAGCATCTGGAAGCACGAGCCTGCTGGGTGCCCATATTAATCCTTCATTTGGTTGCTTGTTGGCAGGTTGGTTACTGGAAGGACATGCAGCAGGAAGAAGCAGCAGAAAAGGTCAAAACGGAGGGAAATGAGTCATCCATCCTCCTGACAGGATTAGAAGGAAACACATTATATCACCTAACAGTGAGGGCGTACAATGCTGCAGGGTATGGACCACCTAGCACTGCTGTGCACGCAGCAACCAAGAAATCCCGTAAGTAAACTCAGTACCTTTGTTAAAAGGGAGAAATCAGGGAGCAACCTCTGTCCCCTTGGGGTTTTATTTAATTAGAGTGTAAAATAATCAGGAATTGTGTATAGTTTTGATTCATGGCTTTGCCTTGATATTTAGACATGAATACCTATGACTTTGCATTCATAACAAAGGTTATTTTCCTAGAAAATAAAGCATTTTTTACAAAGGAAGAGAAAAGAGTTCTAGTTCATAGGCTTTGTGGAATTTATGGGGTGGGCGGAATAAATACACCATAATCTACTAAATTACAATGCTGATAAAAAAAATCTTAAATGTTCCATCTAGAGTTGGGAGCCTGCTAACACCACCAGTTTTAAATGTAGTGCAAGATTAAAATACTTTTCTTTTGGTTTTAACAACACTACCTATAAATATATATGTATATATATATGTACATGTCATTTTTTCTTCTCAGCTCCCAGCCAAGCACCAGGCAATATTATGTGGATACAGGATGGCTCACATGTGTCTCTTGGGTGGGAGCCAGTCAGACCTCTAGCTAATGAGTCTGATGTAATGGGATACAAGGTCAGTGCCTCCCCTTCCTCGCTCACCTTTCTCTCTTCCAAGCAACTGCTTCTCTTTGTTAGCTTTTTTCCCTTTCTTGTTCCTCTGTGCAAGTAAAGAGTTCCACACAGACTGTCTCAAGTCAGTTTTCACCGTGAAATGCAACAAATAAAATTAAAATGAGAGAAATGTCCCAAAATATTTTTGTGTTGTGATTTTCAAGTACTGAACTCTATCTGACTCCCCTCTATCAGAGGGGGTCAGTCCATAATCTCTGAGGCCAGAGTGGCTATTAATAATATCAGACTGCAATGAAATTTCTAATAATTCTTCAATTCAACCGTGTTCGCAGTAGGATTTAGAGAAATGCATAATAATAAGACATCTTTAATTTACATTAAAATTAATATTTTTATGAAGCAGAAACACAAATACTTCAGTTTGTTTTGTTATCATGTTGGTGATGTTCAACAGCAGGGATGGTAATAGCTGAAATTTGAAGTTTTAAAGATTAAAATCCAGATTAACATTTAAATAACAAGTCATGAAAAAGTGAATTCACTGCAATACTTAAATCAAAGCAGAATGATTTCAGTGTTTTCAGAGCGGTGTGGGGTTTGGGTTTTTTTGAAGCTCATATCAAATCATTTCTATAGACTACAATCTCATATCTCCTCTGATATATCAGGAAATATCAGCAAGAAAGGGTAAAATGGTTCACATAAACCAGAAACTGTTTTAACCTTTATCAGAATAGTTGATATTCTGAAATAGTTTATTTCTTTGGTTTTTCACACCTCTCTGACCTTTTCAATTTTGTCTGGGAACAGAAACTGCATAAGATGCAGAAATACCAAAAAGACAGCTATGTACTGACTTGCTTTCCTCCCACATGCCATAAATTTGTATTGAGTTTCACAGGAAGTGCAGGGACAGATCTGAACTGTTCCCAGTTGACTTAGCCAGCTAAGGTGAACACACTAAATACATTATAAATACATTATTCAAGACATTTTCTTTACATTTGAAGTTGGGTTCTTGAGCCAAATATGTGAATATCAGCATTAATTTTGGGATAAGAATTTGAACCAAATGGAACTCAAAATGCATTTTGAAATTTTGGAGACAAAGTTGTGCAAAATGTAGTGTTGGAGAGGGCAAATGATCTGTCTTTGCTCTAGGTCATAATCTATGTCCTTTCACCTTGGTTAATTGCTATTATACTTTGCTACTACTCTTTTGAAGCCATTGCAGGAAGGGAAGAGTAAAAGCAGATGTCTGTTCAAATGCTATGTCAAGAAATCGCTGACGAAAGCATGAAAGAGTTAACATTGCAGGGACTGTAATGTTACACAGTGTCTGGTACAGAGCTTGAATGACCCCTGTGACCATTTTCGATCAACCACAGGTGTTATTTCGGCAAGAGGGCCAGAGCAATAGCCAAGTTATAGAAACACAGAAAACCTCTGCAGTGGTACTTCTTCCTGATGTTGGTGTCTACATCATCGAGGTCTGTGCAGTCAGTGAAGGAGGGGATGGCACTGCAAGTCCCCAGATCAGAGTTCCATCTTTTTCAGGTAAGGTTACACTTATATTTGAAAGAGTGCTGATTAATGAGCAATGCTCATTAACTCTATTATTCTCTGCCTGAAAAGCAATGATCTCATAACTCTTTAGCTGTTACATAAAATCATTGATCTGAGTCTTTAATTTTATCCTGAAACAAAAGTATCTAGTGCCATATGAGATTTTTGAGGGCATCTGAGGCAACCATATGAGACTGATGAACAAAAAGATGATTTATAAGAAACCTCTCCCTCTCAGGGATAACTCCTGAAAACCTACCTGAGCTATAGATGTTTATAAGTGCATCAGGTGTCTCAGGTAGCAACCCAGTCAGCTGGGATGCAATCCGTAGAGAGCAGCAGTGGAGCCTTGACAGCAATACAGCTAATCTTCTCAATTTAAGTATTAAGACATAAGCACCTAAGGACATCTGCCATGTTCTAAGGCATCCCAAACAGAGCTGGCAGATAAGATGTGGGACTTAGGGGATACACACATCATTCTATACCACCAGCCAGAGGTGTACTCTATAACACAGCTAAAATGGCATGTATTTAGGTAGCTGAACCTATGTGCCTGCTTGAGAAAAAGCTGAATTTCTCTGTGAGTTCCAGTGACTTCCTTGCATAATAATTATTTAATTATTAACTTACTGCAGTATTAAAGTGTTATCATTAGATAAATTATGATGCCTAGCTTCTATTGCTGAAGTTATTCTGATATTCTGAATGAATATAAAGTATCAATATTACACAGGTCAAAAAGGGATGGGAGAATTAGTGGCAAGAACAAGAAGAAAATAACATTGTCTTTGCCTAAACACAACAAGGCTAACACTTTAAAGTTCTACTAAATATTGCTTTTTGTCCTTAAGGAGGACTAACCAAAAGCCATGAGCCTAAAATTTCAATCTAGAATTTCAGCTGTAGTCTGGTCACAAACCATAGTGCTATCATCAGAATGCAGAAGACACCAATCCCTGGAATATTTCTTTCATGTATCTTTTGAGCCATATCTCTAGGCCACAAAGTCCTTCATCTAATTAGACTATGCGCATCACATTAGTTTCACTCAGGACAATTGTTGTCCAGAGACACCCAGTCTGGTTCTGTTTCCATCTTGTTGCCTCTACCACCCCAGACCACAATTCCCTTTAGCATGGCCTTTTAAGGCACTGCTGTGATCAAAAATCAACACAGGACAATGGGCAAAAGACCACTTTTTCCTCTGGACAAACATAGGGATCAAGGGCTAGCTTTCATTCCTTGTTCCAAGGACAGAGATTTGTGACTCAAGGCAGCTTCTGCAGCCTAATTCTTTTTTGAAGATTAAGGCAAAAAAACCGTATATCCTTTTGAAATTTTGTATTCAGTTGCATATTCATATTCAATTGCATCCAGAATGGGAGTTGCTGTAGGAATCATCATAAAATCCTGTCTGCGTAGGGAGCCCATTTTGTGACTACAGTTCTCACAAGGTAATCAATTGCTTAAAGATTAGTATTTTCCTGAGGGTAAAAGGTTATAAGTTTTGGACAAAAGCTAGTATCTAGAGTGTACTGAGAACCATTTGAATCAGTTGTTTCTTAATTATTTTGCTTTTTATTTCAGGAGGGAAAGTAACAAGTGCTCAGTCCACCTTACATGTGTTGTCTACTTCCTCATCCTCTGTAACATTGCTTTTGGCACTGATGGTACCTTCGACCTCATGGTGAAGGCTGCAGACTTTGTTGTTGTTGTTATTTGTTTGCTTTAACTTGATGACACCAAGGGATGGAGTTTTATGTCTGTGGAGAAACTGAAAACCCAAGCTGATGCTTAAAGACCCGTGAAAATGCCTGTGGTGCACTTAGACGAGTGTTGGAGACACGGTCAATAATTAATCAGGTTTTTATCTCTTCTTTATTTGTAAAAGTTCTCTGGGGAGGAGACACTTCTTGGCCCAAAAATATGAAGATTGTACGTAATAAACTTTTGTAAGCAAAGGTAATTTCTGTCAAATGTATTTTCCTTTTTTAGTATGTTCGAATTTGGTGAGCCCAGTCACATATCATCAGGTGTTTAAACGGTGGTGTCTAGTACAGTACACCTGTATGGTTTGGAAAAACAAAAACTTTTTTTAAAATATAGAACAAAGTTTTATACAGCTTTGTTGAATAATTTGCTTGCATCCCCTATAAATGGTTGTTCCTACTGACAAGGGAGAAAAAATACAGTTTACACACAAAGACCACTGATAAAGTAGAGAAGAATTTGTTGTGAAAATATATAATATGTATTCAATTAACAAAAAGAATTGTCAGTGAAATACCAGACAGCTCACCCAGAACCTGGCAAAATGAAGCAGAAAATCCATTCATTTTATTACCAGGTAAATGGAAAATTATTAAACACAAACTTAAGAGGAAACAAGTTGCTTTTTATCAAATACCATAAGACTTCATGTCCAATGAAATTTTCAGTGGAAAATAAGAAATCAATTCCTACTGCATATGACAATGAAAATTCCACTGGGCATTTAAACATCTTATATGTTAAGCTACTAAGTGGACAAATAAAGCAATGCAAGGAGATAAACCTACTTTTTCCAACCACTTCTCAGTTGTAACCTTCTTTTTCCTCTGAGTCTATTTTTTTTGCAACATTCTATGCTTTATATAGTTGGTAATCAAGTTGAAATATATATGAAAGAGAGAATTATGGAAAGAATATTAACATTTTTCAGAATGTAGCCATTCACATATACAGACTGCAGTAGGATATATTTTGGAGAATTTTCTTTCTGAGAAAAAATACTTGGAAAAGTGCTACAGAGCATCATTCAAATTATTTAATTAATTGGCTCTATTTCTATAGCTCACTGGAAATTATTCTTGTAGGTACTGTGTGCTATCAGTTTTAATCCCCATTTTTTTTGCTGTACCAGACAATTTTTTATTCAACAGACAATTTGGACCATTTTTCTACATTGGAAGGCCCTTCCATGTACTGGCACCTGAGGCAAAATGATTCCCAGGGAGGATGGTGTTTGTGTTTGTACAATCATGGTGTGCACGGTGTTATGAAGAAGAGCATTTTGCTAACATGTCTAGGGATCGTGCCTAGGAAGAACATTTCACTGCCCGAGAAAAATCAAGTCAAAAGCATTTAACATGAAAGTCCTAATAGCATAGTTCTTCTAGCTGTCTGTCCCTCTAAAAGTTTTGATGAAAACCTGTTTTAGTTGATGAGTTCCCAATTCAACATGCCATTATTTTGCCAATTCACTAGCAAAATAATTTTTGGCATCTAGTTAATACACTCTAACTGTGCTCTTTCTCAGCAGCTTCAAAACAGCAGCCAAGAAAGCACAACAGAGATCAAGAAAGTCCAAAGCTGACTGATGACTAAATATTTTTTCTTTTGAATACTTTATCAGCAAAATTTTTCAAAGAGGGTTCAACTCAAATCTTTATAACCTACAAAAATTTTAAATAACTTTCTAAAAAATGGTGTTTAAATTTACTTAGTCACCAAGTTCCTAGGAAAACAAAGGCAGGATAACTAGCTAAGAATAGACCAGAAAGAGGCCTTCTATATCTCTGCTTCTGGAAAAGCCTTTGAGATCAAAGATAGCAAGGTGTAACGTACCTTGCTGATAGAACAAACCCATAGAAAGTAATTATCTGCTGTCCCTTGTAAAACAGCAGCATTGCTACTATGCAGAGGATCTGCATCAACAATCCATCATCTGTCAAAAGGTTAAAATAAATAAGAATAAAGTGGTGAACCAAAAAGTCAAAAGGCTATTTTATAAATTAGTTATGCATAATTTCCTCTATTTTTTATACAGTTGCTTGCCAATGCAGTTTATTTCAGAGTACTCAAAAAGGCTACATTCACTGCTGGTGGCATTTGGTTAAACTTTCTGATAACAATAAATTGATATGCTTTATAGGAAGAATAAAAATCTGATAAGGAGATAGAGCTCCATCTAGACAAATCTCGTTCTCTAGTATGAAGATACAAATAGAAATACTGAACATACCATCAGGTAATGGAGTTGTATTGCAGGGACAAAAGGAGGTATGTTTTATATTCAACATGAACAGAATATGTATTTTGCATCTTAAATATATTAATAAACATGTTTTAAATGTTTAAGTACCTATGTATTACCTATTTGTTACTTTGTAGAAGATGTTTCCTTATCATGACATTTTTAGTTGCAAGGGAAAATGCTTTCCTTTTTCATGTAAAAGATTGTAATAGTGCAGTCTGGCGTCACTGAGGAGACTGTATTTTTGTATAATGTCACAAGATCTGTTCAGAAAAAAATAATTAGAAAGAAACCTTGTTTCACAGACCAAAAGAAAGTTACTGTCATGGCCCATATCAAAATGTTAGATATATTGTATACAATCTGTATATATGCTATATATAATGGTATATACAATGTGGAAGACACAGTAATATAATAGTTTCTGTGTACTGTTCTTGTAACATTAGATCTTTTTAATAAATTATTCTCTTTTTATTGACTTTTATCTTATCTCCTGTCAGCTCCTCAGTTATATTCATAAAGTACAAGGTGACAACAATTATTTGGTTTTGAGCAGCAAGATTACATGGTTTTCAAGAAGAAAATGATGAATCTGCAATAGTGAATGTGGACAATGTGGCCATTAAAATTAAATAATTTTTGGCATCCTTTCAATTTCACCTAAATTTTGGTTTCCCTGGGTAGGTATTTCTTTTTTAGCTGAATAACTGAAAGGTACAAGAAGGCCTGAATTCTCAAAATGAAACCATACCTAACAAAAATTGCAATGTACATCTGCAATTTAGAATTAGAGATAAAGGTTTTCTGTGTTTCTTAAAAAAAAAAAAAAAAAAAAAAAGAAAAGAAAAGAAAAGAAGAGAGATTTATGTTAGATTTTAGGAATAAATTCTTTCCTGGGAGGGTGGTGAGACACTGGATAAGGTTCCCCAGAGAAGCTGTGGATGCCCCATCCCTGGAGGTGTTCAAGGCCAGCTTAGATGGTGTTTTGAGCAACCTGGTCTAGTGAAAGGTGTCCCTTCCCATGCAGGGATTTTGGAATGAGATGATCTCAAAGGTCCCTTCCAACCCAAGCCTTCCAACCAAAATTCTGTGAAAAGGAGTGCTTTATAAGGAAGTCACCGAGGTCAGTCCTCTGTGTACTGAAGTATTAAACAGTTTCTGGGACCTCTCCGGCATGTGTAATGTTCTTTCAAGTGTCACTCATACCCCATGGCTCTGGAGGCACAAATGCACAGTGTGATCATTTCATGTTCAATTGAAAAGTTTAGTTGCTTTGTCTTACATTTGAAATACTTTCTGTGACTAATCACAAAAGAATAACTTTCAAATATACGCATACTCTTGTGAGAAAAAAATGGAACAATTACAGCAAATATTTTGCTGTTAGTTTTATTTGAGCTCTTAATAATCCCGAATCAGTCCTTTATGAAATGCATATTTGTAGAGGTAAATGACTTTACAAAGTCAAATGATCATACTGGAAATAAAAACACATTGCCACGGTCATTTGAACTGAGACTTCAATTACAAAATGGGTATGGCTTAAATAGCTTATTATATCAGGACTTCCATCAAATTAGTTATGAATGTCACAGAAAACTGTAATGACCTGCTTTTGCTGACATGGAGAACTATGCATATTGAAAATCCATATCCTATCAGAACTTCTACCCACTCTTGCCTTTTTACGGCCATCATCCCAGGTCCTCTGAAGATGAAAAACATTTTACTTCTTAATTACTTCATATGCTTTTGAGCAAAACAATGTCAAGGATAAGAGAAAATGAACAGCATTTTATTACAACAGTTTAGTTGGTTTTAGGTTATTACAAACATCCTTACGAAGCACACTGACAGACAGGCTGCTTCCACAAACACAGGTCCTGAGTTTGCTCTGAGACTTTTCTCTCAATTTTGCTAAAGAGACCTCACTTTGTCTTTATTGTGGTTCATATTTTTAATACTTTAAACAAGATAATGATAGTGTATATAAATTAAAGCCTCACAAGCCTAAAAGAGCTGTGGATAATTGTACAATTTCAATATTCACATTACTACTTACAGGGGTCAGCTGTTTGAGCAAACTGGTAAAAATGTTTAGATGTGCAGCAATTCCTGCTTCCTGTGCTACTTTTCTGCTGTCAGATTATTAACTAAGCACCCCATGTGTATAAGAAACCTTCTCTGTCATCAGAAGAAACTGATAAAGAAGTCTGGGATGCTTTGGTTCATTTTTTCTTATCATGAAATTCACATGTCAGGCTAGAGAAAAATACCCTCCCTTTTGGTATGGTTTGGTGTTGGGGTTTTTTCACTTTTATGCTC
Source organism: Origma solitaria (assembly GCA_013397895.1). Lineage (NCBI taxonomy): Eukaryota > Metazoa > Chordata > Aves > Passeriformes > Acanthizidae > Origma > Origma solitaria. The sequence continues at coordinate 1,968,896 of VZRL01002658.1, read as the reverse complement.
AAACTCATGAATTCTAAAAAAAAAACTATAGAATAAAAACATGGGAGTCTTCCTGAACAATACGGTTATCAAGATGAATTGCAAAGGCAGGCACCATATGTGTTAATCACAAATAAAGTTATTCAGCATATTTTGCTTTTTGTACAGAAAATAAGATGGGAAAATGTATCAATTTCCTTTCCATAACAGCAAACATGTGAACGAAAAGATACTGAAAGCAATTGAGGTATATCTGGGTCAAAGCTTTAGCAAGTACAATTTTACTTTAAGCTGCATTTCTCTGCTCCCTGGCTGAACAACCATTTCCATTTCATAATGGCACCATCTCTTATCTTCTACAAAAGAGACATTTTAAAGACGGGGTAGTAAAACAGGATAGTTCTCCTGATATTTCTTTTAAAATTTGTCATGTGGAGTGACTGAATGACTTGGAAAAGAAGCCCCAGTTCAATTGCTTACTTTTGTATAACTCATTCCCTTATTCTTGAGTAATATATACACCCAAATCTTTGGAGAGAGTCATTCTAGGTGACGATGTTTCATATGTACGTTTGTTCTAAGTAACAAGTTTCCCATGTGCTTTAAGTGAAGTAATTCAATATCCATCCTGCTCAGACCACTAGACTGTGCATGGGCTGCCAGTTGGTAAGAATAGGTAAGGATCAAGCCTGGCATTAGTACTTGGAAAAGACTCAAAAGCAAATTGTTGATGTTTTCTGGCTATACTACCTTTATTTCACATCGTATTAGTAAAAGCCAAACTACCCACAGTACACTGAGTGTCCCTTTTGCTCCAGTTACAGAAATGAAAAAGCAGTACTTCACACTGTCAAGTACTTCACAACTTTCTGGGCAGCCCCTCCTTCCTTCCCCTGCCGTGTCCTGTAACAAAATGAAAAATGGTATGTGCGTGTGTGGAGAGGGATGGGGTGGAGAGGAGAGAAAAAAGGAGAAGGAAATCCATGGGCACAGTCTCCCACAAGGATGACCTGAAATTAACCCTGCCTCTTGACCTAGCAGTGTTTGCCTTCCAATGAGCCATCTGAAATGGTAAGACTTTTACCTTCCAAGCAAGAGAGGAAGCATTTTTACCCATCTGAAAATGGCTGCATTAGATTATCCAAAACACTAAGCTAGGTTTCCACTGCATTGTGCCAACGCATTCTGATTTTCAGATGGGAATACAAGCAAATCCCACAGCTTTTGAATGGGAAGGGAAAGGAATTTCATCACTACAATTTTTTCATAGAAAAAATCCTCTTGGGTGCCCAGGATACACACAATAGGAAATATCAGTCTTTAATTCTCTTAACAAAGCTTTGGCTATTTAATGCAGGAGTTAACTTTGGCAGGTTGCAGAGTGAATATATTATTGCACCACGTGAATCAGGCTTGCAGTGGCAAGAATTTGTCAGGTTTCTGGATCATAAATTACTTGAATATTCCTGGAGCTCTGTAAGTTTGCTTTCCAGAATGGTAGCTCTTCCTTTTGGATCATTTTCTATTACACCCAAATTTCTCTTGAAAGTTTCTGATGTACTAAGAGCTACTACACTGGAAGTCCTCTAGCACAAGAGAACTCCAGCACCTTAAACCTTGGTGTGACAGCATATTGGCAAACATACTATTTGCTCAAGGCACAGTTAATGTGGGGCAGTGGTGGGGTGGATAGGTCCTCTGCGTATTCCGTAAGTGTCTCTATTGCTCAGAGAGATCACCTCGGCCACTACATTCAGTACCGTGCAGGCAGACCCTTTGTCTCACCTGGGTCGGTGCAAGACACAAACACACACACAGCCCAGAGCTTTCACAGCTCGTGCCTTACCAGAGACAAAGAACCAGAGACCCCAGTCACGTGGAGCTCTGAGGATGCTTTATTCCCAAACGTGTCAAACAATGAAAGTGGCCTGAATGGTTCTGAGTGGCTACAGATATAGAGGTCCAGGGCCAATAGGGTTGGGGAGAAGGTGGGGAGATATAACCACAACCAATGGGAAGAAGGGAGGGGCAGAGTGTGTGATACAGTGAGAACCAATGGGGAGAAAGGAGGGGTGGAGCAAGTAATACAGCAACCAATGGGAAGAAGAGAAGGGCCGAGTCAGGGACCAGGGCAAGGCCAATCAACATAAGAGGATTAACATACGCTTAGGGAGAGACCATTTAGCACCCAGGGGTTATTTCTGCTGTCTTGGGATCTTTTGGCTCCCCGGTACTCTCAAGATGGTTGAGACCACTGCAACACACAGCTACTTCCACAGTTCTTCCCTCCATTAAGAAAATATTTACCTTCATGGACTACAGTGAGGTAGTGAGGCATTTCAGAGCTGCTGAACTCTTTCTTACTTCTCATCAAAGAGTACATCTGTTAAGATACTGTAACCATCTAAAAAAGGTGTAAAAAACATGGGGGGAGAAAGCCCCAAGATCCCATAGGTCTTTTTTTGTAGGTCAGCAAACAAACCAAACCCAAAACAAAACTATGTTCCATCCAGATTAATGGTGGGAGAGGGAGTGGAAGTTTATCACCCTGTAATCCCAACTTAATTTGCTGAATGTCAGGACAGAAAGATCTGTAGTGCCATAACAACTTTTCACGAGGTTCCTGGTAGGATGCTATAGAGGAGGAATGGCAGACAGGAAAAGGGTCAAAAAAGCTTTCTGTCTATTTTGTGGCTGATGCTTCCATTTTCACAGAGCTCAGCAGCAAGGCAAGAGTTGTCTGGCCACCTTTTATCTCCTTTGGAAACCTAAATCTCAACATCATGATGATACAAAGCCCTTTCAGATAATGTTGAAGCACGCATGGACTGCTCATAATTGGGTGAGAGAGGAAAAGGCCGCAGGTACCTTTCAATGTGAGATGAAGAAAACCTAAACTGCGTGAACCTAATGCTGAGTGCTGGGCTGACAAGTGAAACTCGGGAAAGGCAACTTGAAATAATCTCAAAGGGGGTCATAAACTCATGGCTTACCGTATAGTAACTCCTAGAATGTAAAAGTTGAGTGCCATCAGGAAGGTTATTGAGAGCAAGATTAAAAAACACTTTTCTGGAAGACAAAACTTCGGTTTTATCACAGTACTGGTACTGTGTGCACTCGAGATCTTGGCAGCTCAGAAATGATCATAATAGAAATAGCTAAGAGAAAGACAACTCAAGTGACCAAGGGTATAATCTAGAACATCTGCCACCTGGGGAGAAGCTGAAAGGACTAGGGCTTCTCAGTTTGGAGACAGGAGGGCGATGAATAATAAGCTATCATACCTCAAAGTACTAAAAAGCCCTGTGGAAGACTGACTCCCAAACCTCCTCCTCTTCCTGTTTGTAAACTGTGCTTTAAGTTCAAAGATTCTGCTTTATCTGTCCAATGAATACTGAACTATTCACAAAGAAAGCTCCAACACTGAAAAGACACTGTTTCAGAATATTCCCTGTTCCTGGGGCCGGAACAATCAAATCTACTCCCAGTCATGTACAAGTTAGACAGAAAACATATTTGAGATCTGTGAAATCCTCAGCTGCATCTTTAAATAATTTGCAGCAGACAGATATAAGAAATGTGTCTTACTCTGTTTTACAAAGGGACACTCACAAGTATGCATGGGAAACTCATGAACGTACCCAGGATGATGAAACCACCTCTTCCACATGGACATAAAATGTAGGAGTTGAAACTGCATCTCCAGGATTACAGCCCAGCATTTCCACCAGTGATTGCCTTTAAGTCTTTACTGTTATTGTTCTAATTATCACTATTTAGGTTATATCCTCATGGTAGCTCTTGCAGACCATCTGTGTTACCTGCTAATAGCTAATCAGCTCAAGACTGTAATAAACCAGACTTTAAGATCTTCCTATCCTTTTACCATTTCTTAAGCTAGACACAGAGCCTGGGAGAGTTTTAGGGAAGGCAGCAAAGGAAAAGCCAATATCTGTTCCTATTCTTTTATGACTAACAACATCACATTTACTGTGATGCCATCAGAGACTTGAGGAAATGAAAATGCAGCATTTTTACTTCATCCTTTATACTGAATACACTAAGTGAAATGATCTTGATATAATGTAGTAAAGAGGCCTGATTGATGTAGGTTATAATTTTGAAACTTAGTTTTCTGCTTCTGACTACACACATACTCACTAATTAACTTGAACAACAGTTTATAAGACCAGTTTTGACTCTGCCCATTTAATGAACAAAATCCAATCAGCCACCCTGTTAGCGTAAATGGAAAATACATGTCTGCAAGAATGATAAATAACTGATTGCCATAGTGATTAGCATAACAGGCCTTGTGGAAAGCTATTTGGCATTCAGCTCTCACTAGCACGTTTTAAGGATTGATACAATCCTTGGTGTACTTTGCATTGGACATGCAGCAGATTTAAATAGGAAGACATCTTTCTAGATCTGATGACTGACATTTTCATTTTAAACTTTTACATTTCTGTTTATAAGAAAATGAATCATATTTTTCAAACTGCTGTGGGTGTTTTCACACAAAACATATGTTTGCCTCATTCCACTGAAAAAAACCCAGCCACTTTTGGTGGTCCCAGATGCTCCAAACACTATTGCTAAGCTGAACTAACCTCAGGAAAGCTGTGCTGACTCACACCTATGCAACCTGTTAACTTTGGGTGCTGTGTGCTCTACTCTGAAAGTTTTTAGAGCCTCTGCATACTTCAAATATCTGGACTGTAGAAACATCCAGAAATTGAATACATCAGATGAACCCCTTGATTAAAAAAAAAAAAAAAAAAAAGACATTTTTAATACACTTGAAATAATTCAAAATGCTGCTAACAGATAACAGGGTATCTATATGTGAAAAATGGGCAATTCAGCTATTTGCTTTAGTTACTTATCTTTCCTTCCAATCAGGATGTGTTTTAGTATATTGCTCCATATTTTTAACATATTAGATTGTCCGAAATCCCCTTCAGATACAAAATAAACTTGGGAATCTTTGCAGAGATTGCCATGCCTGTCACAAAATTGGCTTAATTTTGTGCAAAGCTCCTCCTGGACTGGAGGGTCTTGAGTCACTATCTCAGACTGGGTCAACAGAGCTGCATCGAGTTTTTATTCCATCTTGCAAGCGGGTGAGTTCACTTACGCCAAAAGGAGTTGAGTTGCAAATAAATTATATTTAAATTCTGAAAGGTAATATGAAGAGCTTGAAGTAACTGATCAGGAAGAGCAAGCAACTCGTATTTTAAGCTCATATTTTCAACTTACCCTGTAAATTCAAAGGAGACACACCTTCAAGGGAGACACAGTGAAAACCAAGAGGGAGGGAAATAACCTCTCAAGCCACAGTAGATGCAGAAGGGATAAAGGCAGAAAGGTTTGAACTGTTCTTTGGGCTCCTTAGGGCAGTAACTGAGCTATCATTCCCAGGAAACACATGATATAAATAAAACTATTGCACTCAGTGTTTTCAAAATCTTGGCTATCTTCACAGCAGCACCTAAATATAATGCAAATTTTCAATTCAAGGAATACAGATATGAAACTGGGATAGGAATTAAATTAAATATCTTTCTGATGAATTTGAAATGTCTCTTGGACATCCTTCCACTATTAAATATTCATGGAAGACACACCAGATAACTGCAGGGTGGAGTAAACTCTCCTGTATGCAAGCTCTTGCCTTTCTTGCCTCTGCATCACACTCTAAACTCTTGGTCATAGGAAGGAAATGCCATTAAAATGTTCTCTTCATGGCCTTTTTGACGCCTAAAGGGTGAAGACAACTTCAGCCACCAGTAATCCTGAACTGACTGAAAACAAAACCCTGGCCTTCCTTCTGTCCCTCAATACCGACACCAACTGGAGTAGCTGCTGAGAAGCAATGCTTGCATTTGTTGTATTCCTCCTGCATAGCCTGGCATTACCTGTTTTGGGAAGGAAAATGCCCACCCTGCGCTGTAGAGCAAGCTTCAAAGGCTTGGAGTGGGCAAAGCACACTGTGGAGGTGGGCTTCAAAGGCTTGTCAATATTGAATCTGTTTTGAAGGGTTCAATTTTCATAACTCCTAATACCTTGGAAGGTTTTACTTTCATCACAGCCCTGGTAGCTTCAGATGTGTTGTTTGAGCAGTTGCTTCCCTGATTCTCCACTCAGACTATGTCAGAATATCCCATGTGCAGCCTAAATATATTCTTGTTTATATTATGCATACATGCAAAAGAGAGAGGTGTTACACTACTCCTCACTTAGCCAACATTTATAAAACTGTCTGAAACAGTGAAAAGCAGCCGCTGAATTTAAAAAAACAAACCTTCTGTGTATATGTACAAAGACATTCATTACAACTGAAATGCTAGTATATTATAAAAAGCTGATTTTAAGAAAGAATAAAAGAACCCTCCAAAATACAAAGCACTATATTTTCTACTGAAAGAAAAAAACATAAAAATAGATGACCACCTCTGTTCAGGCTTTCCAAAAATATTCTGGGCAGTTTTCTGAAGAGTTTGGATTGTTTCATTTCCAAAGTGAGCTTGCAGAATAGAGTCTAAATGCTTGTGACTTGTTCTTAGTTTGTTTTAACCTATAGTTTTTCATTGAAACATAAACTGAAATACTTTCTTTTCTGTGATACACACTAATAATACCTGCATGTCTCACACCTTCAGACTGGTGCTTCTCTCTGTACTCAAGTTCAAACTGGGCATATTTGCTACTGTATTGTTCACTTAAGCTGGGCACACTGCAGCTAAAAGCAGGTTTGCATTCAGTTTTCTGATGTCTGTATTTCAGCCCAAGGTTGCCCCCATATACTCCAGGAGTAAAGCAGAAATTTAAGACTTCTTTAAATTTAAAACACATGATGTAGTGCTTGTATCTACAATTCCCATTGGTTGTCAAGCACACACTCAGGCTTGTGCACATCTCATGTATCTCAATAAATATCAGCTGACACTGTCATGACAGTCTCTTATCTTTCCTTGAATTCCTTTAAAACAGCATTGCTTAATGTGTGATATTACAGTGCCTAATTAAGCAAGGAGTGACTAGGATAGATGGTGACCTTTTCCAAGTGATTTTCCATACATAACATTCTGCGTGAAATGTGAAACTCCATCACCTGAATGAAAGCTATCAGAAAGGAAGACTGTTCTCTTTTATACTACCATTCTAGAGCACTGTGCAAATGACGAGGATCTTTAAGGCAAGAGAAAAATCATAGTGTGCGACATTTCATTTTCATAACCTTTTCAATCCATGAAAGTATGTTTTTAATGGTATAATCCTTGTAAATTATTAATGATTCTGCTGAATGTGACAAAATTTATAAGACGATATTCTCAGCATCATTTATAAGAATATCTATTATGTGTACTGCAGGTATAGGGAGACAATCATAGCAGAAAAGTGAAATAGTCAAAAAGATATGTAAAATAAGCTGTGATTTGTGTATCACTGCATTGTGTTATTAACTTGAAAAATAGTTCTACTTCAGTGAGCTTTGTACAGTTTTCAAGTAAGGCTCAGTTCGGAGTAATAACGAACCTATTTTAGGCAGAGATGATTCTTCACACAGAAGAAAATTTTAAATTACTTGTCTTATACTTTGAGCATCTTTCAAATGGACCTTGTAAAGATCCTAAATATTTATTCTTTAATTGGATGAAAAGGCTTCTGATGCATAGGTAATAGCAAGGAGGTTTCTAGCATATAGAATCAGTTCAAGAGGACATTTTCTGGTTTTACATAAAATGCTAAAGTTAATTTCCATTTAAAACAAAAAAAAACCCTTTCTAATTATTCTAGCTCTACTGCTTTGTTTTATTTTTCAGAGGTTTAAGAGAGTGAAGGCATTACCAGTGATGATGAGCAAAAAACTGTCCTGCTTAAAGCAGAAGCCTGAAAATTCACCACACAGGAATTTATTTTCTGCTCTTTTTTTACCTTTCCATCTCTGCTTTGAATTCCAGTGGTTCATAGAGAAAGTGCAGAATACAGAATATATTAGTCTATGATTCACACATGAGATTGCAAATTTGCGAAAAATTACAAGAAATTCATGCTGGAATGTCCTTCACTGGTATAGCTCTCTATTTCTAAATTAATATCATAGGAATAAGAATTTAATTCTTCTCCTTGACTGAAGTCACCATCTCAGTGTTGGCCAAATCAGATAAGCTTTTTCTCGTAAGGAGATGAACTGTTACAATAATATTCTCCACAAGAACAGACATAAAAGTAGAGGAATAGGAAAGGAAATACTTTCAAGTTGTCACAGCAGGATGTAAAAATGCTCCTCGAGAGCTCTGTCATAAAAATGGGGATATAAATGCAACTTATCTATGTACTAGCCAAATAGTACCATAAAATAGTCCGTGTAAAAGAGAGCATTTTACCTTCTAAGACTCTAAGGCATCAGAATCACAATCTATTCCAAGGAATTCCAGAGAGAGTATTGACTGAATTAATAATGGTCTCCTTAAAAATAGACATCATTATCCGCATATCACTTTTGCAAAAAGGAGATATTTATTTGTAATGCAGAAAATTTTCAATTGAAAGTCTAATGTACATTTATTCATTTCCACAGGTCTTGATGACTTGTTAATATTCACATCAGAACCTGATGCTCATTAGATCTTAGATGCCTTGAAATTAGTCCTTCCAGTCTCATGCTCTTTAATTTAGATGTACAGACATTTCTTCAATTTTTAATTCCATAGCTTTATGCTTATTCAAATCTTTTATTTAATTTTTGCTGCAATTACTTTTCAAGTTAAAAAAAAGTTCAATTTAGTACAGAGACAAGGGTTTTTTTAAAAAACACGAGTCTTTAATACTTGCAGATTATAGCATACAGCATTATAGTTCTTAAGAAAATCTTTGTGAAAATGTAGCAGTTTTAGACCAAGGCAAGGTGAGAATAGTGACTGAGCACTAGCATGGTTAGCAGTAGGAGCTCTGAGAGCCAAAAATTCAATTAAAATGATCGTTCAAGGCATGGAAAGAGAACAGGGGACAAATAATAAGACTAACAAATGAAACTTTCATTCAACTTAAAATCTTTGTAAATGGAGAGAGAGCATCAAGATCGTTCTATTCTCTCACATCAGCGCCATCACTAATGTGGAAAAGAAGCTTCTTCTGTTTCAATTACAATACCAGCAGCAGGTTGGTAAGACCTTTGTGGTCAGTGTTCTTCTTCCAAGATGTGGCTCTCATTATGTGGTAAATTCCTTCCTATGTAGTTAAACTTTGCCTTGAGAAGATGACTTCTACTCTCCTCTCTGATTTGGTACCATGATATTAGGGAATATAGACTTTATCATGAGATTCTTCCCCAGAAAGCTGGACCCTGCCATTTGCCTTGATATGGATGCACACCTTCTAGAAATTTATTTTATTACTTTTCCCTCCCATCCTATACACATTCTGATTCTTGTGTTTCCAACTTTTACTTGCAAATTTCCTCATCTTTGTAAAGTTAACAAATTCAAATCATAAAGACATCTGCTTTTTGCACAGATGTTTTTCCCTTCTGATCATCCAGTCAGAATAGGCTGGCATGTGCTTAACAAGCCCCTCTGCATAGAGTGTACTATCTGTGAGCTATTTTTAAAAGAGAATTAAGCTATTGGTGCATGACTCTCAATTCTGATAGCTCAGATAGGAAGAATTAAACCTAATGTTAGGTGAATAGTCAACAATCTATTAAATCAAATATTTGCAATAGCAGGAAATGAAACTGATATTCCAGATAATCTAAGCATTTCAGCTCACAGTCATTCCTGCTCTCTGGTAATTAGGTCACTTCTCTTTGGCCTAGTCAAATTTTGGTATAGCCTCTAGAACAGAAGAACACGTCCTCAATAGTAACTTATGTCTGAAGAACAATGAGGTAAAAATTGGTAGACTCGTCACTGGTGTTGTATTAAGTAAAGTATAAGGGGGCCTGAGAGGAAATGCAATTTGTAATATTAGATAAAACAGGCAAGAACATAGAAATATTCAGCAGCTGGAAAGTGAAGTTAGACAAGATCAGTTAGGAGTAAGATACACATTTCTAACAGCAAGAATAAACACCAGCTCTATTGCTGTCCCATGGACTCTCAAAAGAAGCAGCTTGTTTAGAAGCCTGATAGTAGGTACTCAGGTACAGCCAGAAGTTAAAGTTTCTAGCAGAAAATTCTTTTCTTCACAGAAAAATAAGTTCGAGCATACAGAGTAGTCTCACCTGTTAGGGCAACCCACAAACTCTGTAAACCAAGGAAAGATGAAACCTGCTACTTCCATGTGCAGAGCTCTGAGGTGAAAGAGAAGCCCAGTAGATCTCACCACAGATCTGCCGCACCAGCAAGAGCAGCAGAGCTCTACTGCACTAGGCAAGCTTTTGAAAATAACAGCTTCAACTATTTCAGCATTTAAAACAGACTTTAAACGTTTTCCAATAAAATTTTACCTTGTAAAGAGTAGAAGTGTTCCAGTTTTCAGGAACACTATGTGCTAATTATGTGAAGGAATTTCCCAGAATACCAAAGTATAGAGTATGTCCAAGGTTCGTTACTTAAGGGATGAAAAAGAGAATTTTCACTAATTAAAACAGCAAGAGAATATCAAAAACGTTTTCACAGAACAGAAAGTAGGAGAAAAATAGCCAGGCATTTTGCTCTTCAGAAAGATTTGCTTAAGTATTTCAGGCCATTTCAGTGCTAACAGGTCTCATTTCCCTGATGTAATTAGCAAAGGAAACAACAATTACCTGCAGGTTCATTAAATAAATCAGCACTGTTGCTCATTGTGAAGTTAATGATCAGTAGTGCAGATGATTGCTATGGACATGGTTAGTACAGTTGATATTCAGCAGTCTCTTTAACAAAGACACTATTACTCTGCTTTTAAATTTTGGCATTCAAACATGTTTCCTGCTTCTTCTTTTAATAACTTAAAATTATTCTGACTGGGACTGGGACTTAGGTTTTGCAGCCTAATCAAGAAAAAGATTTTTCATAGTGAAATAAATCAACTGTCTTATATATGTTTCTATGAAACAGCTTTTTCTTTCCTTCATGTCATGTAACTCAGACCCACCAGCACCACAGTGCTGGTACTTATCGTTGTGAAACTCCCAATTTAATATCACTTAAGGAAATCTGGACCCATCAGAATACTAGCTTTCTTTGCCAGGAGATAGCCTCGCACACAGTAATTTCCATTCTAAGCTGGCAGGGAGTCTGCATCTCATCCTGGTTTCCAGCTTTGTGATGTTCCACCTGGAGTGCCACAAAGAAATATAGATAGGTGTGAAATCTTCAACCCTTTGAGGAACACATCTGAACTGTTCTTACACTTCTATACAAGGTTTCCCCAGAATCTTATGCTCACTTTAATGCCTTTGGTCTTTATCTTCAAGATGATGGATCACCCAAGTCCACTGTGTGCATAAATATATATTTGTATTAAAAAAGTAATCCAGCACTTCTGAGGAAAAATAGTAGTGAACAGCTCTATTTCTCAGAAGAAAAAAAAAAAAAACAAAAACAAATCAAACCTTTCTACCATAAAAGCAGAGCTCATTGCTCATAACAGATATCCTCTGAGAATTTCCTGAGATGGGGACTGCATTTCTACAAGAACTAGAGCACAGGTAGTTTCATCATCTCTGTTCTAATTTCACTTTTCTTACCTGTTTCCACAAGAATAAGCTCAGAGCAGCTTGGTATATACAAACTTTCATCGTATATACCACCTTCAATCACTCTAAGGTATCAGCATGCCATATTTTTCTTAATATTCTATTTCAAGGGAATATGACATGTTGATGTATAATAACTACTGGCATGAGTTTTACAGCATAGTAGTCCTGCCCTTTCAGCGATTTTTCAGCTATCCAAGGAATATTCCCCAAGAAGTTCTATCTATAACGGGTTTTTAAGGTGATCTGCAGCTCCCTCCTACGTTATAAAAATTATTTCATATTAAAAATGAAATAGTGGTATTGAATAATGAAGTTTTGATCATTTTGTACCTCCAGTCAGAATTTAGCAGGATTTTGTAACAGAGGAATAAATGTGCTCCTCATTGCCTTGGCCGCATTAAATAGGATGCAGCAGATGGACTTTGTCTTGCCCTTCCAGGAGACAGAAAGCCAAGCAACATCCAGCTGAGCAGCAGTCTGGGAGTCAGAGGAAACCTCTCCCTAAACTGACCTTTTTCCTAATTATTTATCTTTGTTACACAAGTGTCAAAGAGGAATCAAACCCAAGGTTTCATTTTGCATGGCCTCAGTGTGAACCATAGAGCAAGATTCACTATGTTTCCAAAAATCTTGGAAGTCAAATAAGAGTTTATAGTCCTAATTATCGTGCTTCAAAAGATGGAAGTATTTTCTTTTAGACCAGACCTACAGGTAAGGTAAATATAATTTTCATGTAAATTAATAGAAAGTGAGGTAAGAGAATAAAGCTAGTGTATCAGTGTAATATCAGCAGTTATCTCTGAAGTGAATTGCTTCAGGTGTAAAGACCTTTTTAAAAATCAAACATAAATCACAAATAAATAAGAGAAAAAATTAAATTGGCTGTCAGAATTTCTCTCAGTGTACTCAGCTACAAAGTGAAAGGACACCTCAATCCAAGTAAACAAATTGCACTGCACATCAAAATAATAATGTATAATTTTAAAACCCACTCTTTATTTACAGAAGCCCACTTCCTTGATTTATGCCTAGGAATATTTCACATACCCCAGACGTTCAGCAAATATTAGTTACTGTATTTATTCCCACTGCAGTTTAAGGTTATTCAGCTGGCAGTTTCTAAGGGAACAGCCTTCATTTATATAAAGTGTTATCAGAGCTAGAATACCCCTCTGCGAGAGATAAGCCTGCAAAAAATTAACATTAGATCTAAATAAATGAGCAAAATATGTACATATTTATGTATGTATGTTCATACACAAGCTCAGATGTGAGGGGTAGATGGCATTAGATCACATGAGATTAAACTGCTTGAGTTTTGTTTAATTACCAAATTTTCTTATCTCTTTCACGATGAAAAATGTATGAGAATAATCTCAAAGGGTTCTCAGCCTTTTCTATAAATGTCACCAACCGCAAGCAGTTACGTGTTAGGCCACTGCTGGAATACAGGTTCCTTTTTGTTAAAGAAAGCAGTTCAAGTTTTGCAGATCAGGAGGTGATGATGATGTGGCACACACTCAAAAGGCAGCCCAGGCTAACAGCAAAGCTAAGCTTTTGAAGGATGAACTTGTCAACATCAGCAAGAGAGACTCAAACCTCCTATGTGTCTCGCTGTTGGTAAGCAGAAAAAATGTTATGCCTCAAGTCAGAAAAAACCTTTAAAGCATATTCAAACAATGTCCTTTCCTTTCCTTCCCTAGCAGCTTGGAAGACTTGAGTTAAATTAAAATACTTGAAATCTCTCCTCTGGATCTTTTACATCTTTTCCTGGGACCTGGCATCCCAACAGGTAGTGAGAATCACCCCTCGAAGTAGCTCCTATAAGCACTTGTTCTGATGATTAAACTAAGTAAAAGCACGATTCCTAAACCACTGTAGAGGAAAATTTCCCTCTTGAAAAACTGGCTGCCTGCATCTGCCAGGGAGAATAAGAGCCCAGACAAACCATGTGGATAAACTGAACCCAGCAGGGTAAGTGTTGGGACTGTGCTATTCTGCAGTGCAGTGGTGTCTTCTAGTCATTTTATTTCAGGGAAAAGTTGTCAAAAGCAAAGATGACAGCCATTGCTCTTCTCCCACAGTGCACAGCATATAAAAATGCTGAAGCTGGTACAATGCAGCCTATACAACCCATTTGTTCTCTAAATCCCTCTGTCCTTTCCTAAGCTCCAAAAGGACCAATTTTGCAGCAGGCCCAAGACAACCTAGCAGCTAAATGGTGACAGTATTCCCAAAGGTGAGCTGTGCTCTTAGAAACATTTCCCTCAGCTGAATTGCACAGAGCTGCAAGATTGCTTTTGGACCACGGGCTAGATCCCAAGATCTTTACTCACAAGTTCTCTCTTTCTCCTAACATTACATTGGAGTTCTGTACAGGTTTCCTGGGACAGGAGCTTGTGTAAATATGGAAAATACATAGCATATACAAAACTACTTAATTATTAGTTGTCTTTCAGGAAAAAATATAAGGATGGAAGTTTTGGGATCCAAAATGCGCTCGTAAGAATTACTCTCCAAGGGCAATCTCCTGTCAGGACCAAACTTGTCCTACTCATTTGAGACTTCGAATTATTTTTTTAATAAAAATAAATTACTGGTTTTAGTGTCTTTTCCACACAATTCAGTGCAATTAGTAATCGTTCCTCTTCATTTTCAAAGGACATAAAAGTCTAAAGAAAAAACCCTGCACATCTGTCAGAGCAGAGTGCTATGGAATGGACAGAAGGAAAAATGATTGCAGCATCCCCTGCACTGTTCTTTGCTCGCGCTGTTCAGAATACTCCATCAATATCACAAAATTCTTTCAATTTCACTGAAAGATAGGAATGTCATACTTAGTCCCCAGCTGATGTATTGGAAATGAGTTTCCTTAAGTTTTATAAATCCTGCCAGGAATTTTAAGACCTGTGCCTCCATACACAAGGCATCAGGAGGAGCATTATGCAGGTACCTTTATATTTATAGTTTGTTTTGAGATATTTCTGTCCAGCAGGTTGGATTGAGGAAAACACAAAAAAACCCTCTCTAAAAATCACAAAAAGCACAATACAGGAAATAATTTATGTGTGAATAAATAAATCAAGTTTAAGGATGGGGGGAAAAAAGAATTTCATGAAGTCTGGTATGTGTAAACCATATCAGACTGAAGCATTTTGCCTGACACTGCGGCAAAATTTACACTGTTTTGTACAATACCATTACATTACTCATTAAATGGCAGCATTAAATTAATGACTTGAAGCATCATGGGACTTTTGCATGCACATGGAATTACTGAATTAGCAACAGCAGAATAAAAGTCTTGAATTCTCTACTTTTAAATCCAGCTGCCTCCTTGCCTTTTGTGAGTGTAATTTATTGAATGTGCATCAGTGCACAGAAGCTTTGTTTGTATTGCCTTCCGTGCTTCATTAGGAAATCCTCTGCAGACAAGGCAGCTTTTATTGTCACTGACAAGGAACGTGATGGCACAAAAATTGCTAGATAAATTCTAGAGGCACAGAAGATGTTGTGTACCTGAAATGCACCATCAAGAGAGCTGGGAGGGGGTGCCCATCAGGCACCTGCCCCACCACATCACAGATGTTGTTTATAAGTTAAGGTCATCCATGGCCTTCCCATGCAGCAGTGGGAAAGAGCTGCATTTTATTGTATTCTATCAGTCACTTTTGTTGCTGGAACTTCTAGGGACACAGTGACAGGGCCACCAATTCAATGACAGAATCAGGTGTTTTATGTACCCCGCACCCTGTCAGGACGAGAGAAAGGCATGAACACAAAGACAGTCACAAAGACTTGAGCACAATGAGAAATGGCTGTTGTGCCAACGGAATTGGGTTGCACCGGGATAGCCAATTACCTGCATTGTGGCTGCTATGAGGCTGCATTTGGGATTCGTGCTGAGCACAATGTTGGTAACACAGGGATGTTTTTGTCACTGCTGAGCAGAGCTTACACAGCCAAGGGCTTTTCTGTTCCTCGCCCCACCCCAGTAGTGAGGAGGTTGAGGGGACACAGCTGGGCTGGCTGACCCCAGCTGTGGCACTGGGCTCAGCATTTAAAGCTGGGGGAAGGAGAAGGAAGGAATTGGAGGACATTTGGATTGATGGCATTTGTCTTCTAAAGCCACAGTTATGCACAATGAAGCCTTGCTCTCCTGAAGATGGCTGAACACCTGCCTGCCCATGGGAAGTTGTGAATGAATTCCTTGTTTTTCTCTGCTTGCATCTACAGCTTTTTATTTACCTATTAAATTGTCTTTATCCCAACCTACATGTTTCTCACTTTTGTTCTCCCATTTGTCTCCCCCATCCCTCCAAGGGACAATGAGTAAGTGGATGCATGGGGCTGAGCTGCTAGCTAGAGTCAAATCACAACACCTACAAAAATTTCACAGATTAAGCAAAATAGACATACACAAGAAAGAATTAAATCATCTAATTTCAGCCCTTTTTAAATACAGTGATTTATTTTTTCATTGCAAGATTTTGAAATCAGTTTTTAAATTAATATTTATGGAGTTGGGAAAAAATTAAATTATTTTTCATGAAGAAAAACAATTCAATCTCATCAGATGGTAAAAAATTAATTCTGCACAGGCCCCAAAGTACTTTTTATTCAGCTAACAAATAGAACAATCAGTTATTGGCATAGCATTCTCTTTTCTTTCTAATCTTGAACTTTTATAGTCTTACTGAATATTGCTAAACAGCTGCAGAATGTCATGCCAGAGGATTTAATTTTAGCACAGTTGAAATAACATACGAAGAGTCACTTTTGAGGTATGACATTTCTAGTGAATTCTATAAACCCTATTAGTGACACTGCATACGCTGAACTGCCCCTTGTTGACGTAATTATTTATACCTACAAAAATGAAATTCTTCTTTTAGTGTAGTTTCCCTAGAGATTAGACATATTGCTTCTATATGCAGACTACAGATATACCTAAATAATAATTGGAAAAATATGAAAATATTAAAGAGAAATAAATACTAACAAAGAGGTATTAAGTATTTAATTATTGGTAATTTAAAACGTTTAAAAAACACTGAAATGTTCTTATTAAGGGTACATTCTTGCACCTATCTTTATATGTGAAAAATTCTAGGAAAGAGTTTATTCAAGAAATAGAGACAAAATCTGCCTTTGAAGTTATGCAGCTCTATCCTTCATCATAGAAAAGCTGTTTTCTTACAAAATAGTAGCAGCAAAATAGCCCCGGTGTTAAGTTTAGAAAGACCACCAAGCAATTATTGACCAGGTAGTGATCTCTGGCCTAGAGAAGAAATTTAAATTTTATATAAAGTAAAATTGTGGAGATTCCCTTAGGAAGAGAGCCATATATCCAAATAATGTGGTAAATAATTTTGCTTGTAAATCACAATCAAGTAAAATTCCGTTGTAGTATTTTAACTGAGTTTTCCACTGCTTTATCTGATTCCACTTTTAAATTACTTTATTATTTCTCTAAGTGATATTACTCAACTCGAACTGAAAGGTCTGCTAACTTACCTTCTACTCCATGGACACTCCAGCTGTGTGTCCCTGTAGGAAGTTCAGCAAAGGAGGCTGAGGGTGTAGAATAAAAATTCAAGGGAAGAATTTGAAAATGCCAGTATATTATAACTCTGTTTCACAGCATTAAGACCTGGCTTGGGAAATAAATTGTTCTTGTCCTAATAATAAGCTATGGTCTATTTGTGTTCAACTTTTTCTATACACTGTAAATGGTTTTGGTGTCAGATATTAACTAGGTCTACTGTCCAAGTAGACAATAATATCACTCATACAAGACAAATTTGTCTGCTGCAGTAGTAAAAGGTGAACAAACTAGGAATAAAACCCCAACATCATTACAAATATAGACTAAACCTTCCTCAAAAGAGCCAGGACTATACTGATTATGTCAAGTATGGCCATAATAGTACACAATGCACTTGCATTTTACACTGCTGATGTTTCTCATGTCAATGAAATGTAGTTCCTGGAGAGTAACTCTGTAAAACGACAAGTTAGCAGCATTCACATGCTTTGCTGCACTAGGTGTTGTATACACATATGTACTGTAAAATTTAATTCATCAGTCTTCTACTTCCATTTAAATTGCTCAGATTAATATAACTTTGCCAATCCAGAGCTTTTGGGGAAGAACTGTGCAAAAAATGTAAAATATTGGAAAAAGTATGAAAATATGATTACAGCAACTCACGATACGGAAAAAGCTGTTAAGAGCCAGTTTTGTGGGTATAGGTGGGTTCCTGAGACCCCTCATCTCATCCATGCAAATAAAAAATGATGAATACAAAAATTCTTTTAAGCTAATTCTTTGCCACTTAAAAATTATGAACTGAGAAAATGAGTGCCATTAAAGTAGAACTAAAAAGTTTTGTACCATTTCCAAAGCTAAAATAGAAAGTACAGATTTCCTTACTATTCAAATAAACTTGTGCTAAGCTCTCTGATATAACTGACATCTTGCCCCATTTTTATTGCTCTTCTTTGAGTGGCAGACCTTTATTCACTATTAAAAACTGAAAACAGCAATTGCAATTCTTCAGAAAGATGAATAAGCAGCAGATCTTGATGTCTTCTTGGATTTTTATATTTTTCAAGCTCACATTCTATTTTTCTTTTCTTTTATTCACACATTCTATTTACAACACCGTGATTTAAATAATCCATATTAAACCTGTTTTACTTTCATTATTTAGAATTGACATTTCAGTTGCTCCGAGGCTTCCTTTGGGATTAGAGTCATATTCTGCTCTGTACTATCAAAGCAGAGCTAAAAGCACATCTTCAGATTCAGACTGTCTATACCTCATGCATAATATGAGCACTATAATGTAGAGAAATTAGCCACCAGCATGAGAACCCCCACCACCTTATTTAGGAGTGTAAGTGTACATCTACATTACTATTTTAATCTGGATTTGGAATGCGCTTCTGAAGTGAATCTCCTGATTTTGTCAATTTAATGCTCTTACTTCTCACCTTGGAGCAGCATCAAAGCTCACAAACTCCCTTCAGATGTAACTAAATCAGAATTTGCACTCGGGAGTGACTCAAATGTGGTCCCTCCACTAATACATGCGCAGGCCATGTGGCTAGACAAGGGCTAGTCCAAAGAAAAAAATGTGTAAACCAATACCGTGTGATTTCATCCAGCAGAATTAATTTCCCCTTTGCCTAATTTTTCGTGAGGCTTCCAGGACTCTCATTCCTGTTTATATGGTTCTTTCAAGAGGCACAAAGAGCTGTTATTTACTACATCCCATTGAATTAGGGTCAGGTTTTTCTTTCTACAGGATGGACTGAAGCCCTTCCCTTTTTCAAGCAAACATGAACATGAAGTTAAATTTTTTAACTCGGGCTTGACAAGGTTTTTATGGGTTTTTATTGGTTTGTAAGATTGCACTTATAATTTAAGTTAAAGGACTAGACCTGGTCCACAGTTCAAAGTCTGGAGAAGAGTCAATACAGAAATACTGTGAAATGTAGCCTGTTTTGTTTGCAAGGCTGCGGGGGCAATAGATGTCCCATGCTTTATAAGTACTAGCTGCAGCTTTGAAAAGGTACAGATATATATATGTAAGGGAAAATAAGTAAAAGAGATATGTCACAAGATTGCTACTGAACTCATAATTAAAGAGAGAGGATCTAATTCCTACTCTGAACAACATAAGTGATATACCTAGAGTCACCTTTCAGTTATTCCTTCCAAAACTGTGAATACAGATCTAAAATTCAGCTGGTTGTGTGTTTTTCTGATAATTCTCCACTGTAATTTCCCCTTTTCTATCTTAATGTTTTCCTGTTTGTTTTCATAGAAAACAACATGAAGCCAAATGCTGTCAGTGTAAAGAACATTAAACATTCAGCTTCATTATTTTGGTTTGTGAAGATACAACTCCTTCCAAATCCCATACAACAGCTCCATGGAAATAATGCCTTTTATCAGATGTAGCAAATGCCACAGGGACTAGATCTGATGAATATAAAAATATTGAGAAAGAGAAAAGAAACTAAGACTCTCTGGGGAGTGGAAAAAGATGAAACAAGTACTGAAACAGTAAATCCTTAAATAAAGTCAAGAGGCCATGCAGAAGCATCCAGGGGGACGAGCTAGCACGCAGGAGTGTGAAATAAAAGACACTGACTTAGCAGGTTCTGGAAGAAAGTATCAAAAAAAGCAGGTACAGCATCATATGTCTGAAACACCAAAGAATTGACACAGATCAGCTACACAAAGATAAATATGTGACAGTGAAATGAAATTCATACACAGACACAGACACACAAAAGAGCAAAAAGTTATTGTTTCATATTTAAAGTCAGGATGTCCTTATAACACGCTGATGTTTGCAAAGTCCTAAAGTGAATGCTTTGCAAATGTGATCCCCATGGGATACCACCATCTCACAGATAAGGTGGCTTTTATTCTAATATTTGAACCTTTGTCATTTTGAACTGAAGGTTTAGGTTAAGTCCTAATTAATAACTATCACATGAATGCTTCAGCTATTCATGGGTAAAATAATTGATTCTTTAACCTTAGTTCTATGTCACAGATGTGTGTTGATCACAGTTGTTGTTCAGATATCAAAGGCCATACTAAATAGCAACATTTTTCCATAGGATTTTTTAGCACAGCATTTACACAGTCATTCTCCAACACAAAACACCATATATGGACTAAAAAGATTAAAAGCAAAGGGCAAGGAAAGGAGAGATGGAAATCAGAACAAATGTGTCACCTTTTTAACAGAGTACCAAATGTAACTATGCTTAAAGCAGAAATTAAGAATTACTACTCAACCACACCATATCCAAAAATTCTTGTAAATCTCAGGCCCAGAACAAGCAAACATGACAAAACATTTAAGAAACATTTAGCTTTATACAGCATATTGTACCACACAGAATTGTAAGTACATCATCTCCTACCTACCTTTACCTCCAGGAGGAACAAAATATAGACTTGAGCAGAGAGTAAATGATTTTGCAGTCATGATATTATGTATAATTGTAGCATATTTTCATAGCTCCTGCTGGAGTCTGTAAAGAAATATAACACAGAGAATCTTTAGATCCATCACATTTATGCCCAACTCCCCAGCTGTAGAGCATAGGACTCCAATCTGTTCTTTGCCCAGGAAACCATTAGTAATTATGGCAGATAAGACAATCACACATCAATTTTTTTCTAACTTTTTTCAGACACATGGAAAAGATAAGTAAACCTTTTCTAGATTCATCTGATAAAGGTAATCCCAGCATGTACTGTCTGCCCTGGATGCTAAAATTGTCAGATAGGTCTACCAGAGATTTTATCCTTTCTCTGTCTCTCTCATGCAATTTGGATCAAAGAAAACAATTCCACTTCTGACATCAGACAGAGGCCTGATTTTTGGTCATATCATCAGGGCAAAACTAAGAGCAGCAGCAGCCACACTACATTGCAACTGAGATACTAAGCAACACAGTTCCAGAGAACATCCTTCAAAAACCATCTTAATGAGGACTCAGAGGGACAATTTCTTTAGTGAAAGGATAATGCATCCTGAGTGAGTGTTACAGGCAGGGTGGAGTTCACTTGAGAATAACCCAAACCCAACTATTTAATATTTTATTCCTATTTCTTTCAGATTTGAGTCTCTTACTGTATTGCTCTTCATTCTCTTCTGCAAATCAGTGTATGCGCAACATCCTAGAAAAAAATATAAACAACTATCAGAGAAAATTAATGATGTAATCATGAAAAAAATCATAAAGGGGGGCAGGGGGGGCATGTGCGTGTGTGGCCATAAATGGAAGGCATAAATGCAGGAGAAAACAATATGAAGACAAAAAGAGGCAATTGAGTTTAAAGGAGACTAAGAAGAAACACTGATTCTGATATACAAAGAAATTACAGTGGCTGTGTGAGGATATTAGCATGGCATCAGATAAACCGGAAACAAGAGATATTAACCACTGAGAGAGAATCACTCTCATGAGATCTGTTGCCTAATATTACACACAAGCCCTGTCAGATAGCTCGTGCATAAATGAAAGGGGCATCTGGTTCTCTGTGGTAAAACCGTGCACAACAGGGGTCAATATCTAATAGCTGCATCTACTCAATCACTTAACTTACAGTAGCTTGTTTCTGTACCAGAATTTCAGAGGTTGAAGTCTATTTTATTTATTAGTTTTGGAATAAAATGCACGCAGGTTAGAAAGCCCACAACAACATGACATGGACAGTAATGTCAAATAGACATTCCCAGTTGATTTGAATCACTAGTGATGGCAAATACAGTACCTCTAATTTATTCCTCTGAAAACCACTTATCTCTGTTTTTCCTATGCATAAACACATAGGCACTGCAACATCTGAGAAACAGATCCCTCAATAAGTAAATCCCAATAACAAGTATAGTGGTATCACCGCAGCATAATTTTATTCCTTTCATTTATATGTATACCTCAAATCTTCCCACATTTCATAGTGGGGGATTCATCCCCCAATTAACATTTGTGCATTTGTGAAATGAATCAAGGTTTCGACAGCTCATTCTTTATTATCATTAGAAAATTAAATGAAAATTTATCTTTTCACAATTTGTAAATCATCATTTGATAACACTTTACATCAGGAGAGCAATTTCCTACTTATCACTTGTAACCAGGCCACTTTCACAATCTGAACAGTGGATCTATAAAATACACTTCTATGCTTCACAGTGTTTGCACTAAATAACTAGCAGTTAAAATTATCGACAGAGAAATAAATTTGCACAAGCCAGACTGCAGAAAATGGCAAATACCCATTAAAGACATTAACAATCATAAAACAATTCTGAAAAATAAAATGTCAAGGGTTTAATGGGGGTTAAAAATTGGGAGCTTTATCACAAAAACCTTTATGGCTTGATTTTCATCTTCTTAGTTTCTCATCTGATGAAACTGTGTGAACGTAAGCTCTGTGTATAGGGTTTGTGTGGCAAGGTGTTGGTAGCAGGGGTCTGCAGGGATGACCTCTGGGAGAATACATCAAGAGCTGCCTTCATGTCAGGAACAGGCTGCCCACAGAAGCTGTGCATGCCCCATCCCTGGAAGTGTTCTACCTGATCTGGTGGGAGAAATCCCTGTCTGTCTCAAGGGGTTTGGAACTGCATGATCTCCAAGGCCCCTTCCACCCAAGCCTTTCAATTATTCTGTGATTCTGTGTCTGACAGAGTCAATTCCAGCCAGCTCCAAGCTGGATCTGCCACTGCCCAAAACTGAGTCCAGCAGCAACAGTGGTGGTGATAACACATTTAAGAAAGGGAAAAACTGCTGAGAAGCAGCTAGGAGACAAGAGGGAGAATATGTGTGAGCCCTGTAGACACCAGTGTCAGGGAAGAAGGAGGTGGAGGAGGTACTCTGACTGCTGGAGCAGAGATTCCCCTGCAGTAGGAGAAGACCATGACATGGAGGTCCACACTGGAGCAGATATCCACACTGCAGGCCATGGAGGACCCCATCCTGGAGCAGGTGGATATCTCATGAAGAATTTTCAGCATGTGTAGATCCCAGGCAAGAGCAGGTTTTCTGTCAGGAAGTGAGGCCCATGGAGAGGAACCCTCATAGGCGCAATCCACCACTGAAAGACTACTCCATCGAAAGAGCCCACTGCTTGAGCACTTTTTGAACTGCAGCCCATGAGAAAGATTCATGTTTAAGAAGTTCATGAAAGACTTTTTACTGTGGGAGACACACTATGCTGGTGAAAAACAGAAGAAGGAAGGAGCAAAAAACCTGACCACAAACCCCATTCCCCACCCTCCTGTGGCACTCAAGGAGAGGAGGTAGGAGATTTGGAAGCAAAGTTGAGCCTGAAAAGAAGTAGAGGGGTGGTTGGAAGGTGTTCTTAGTTTTGTTGTATTTCTCAATATCTTATTCTGCTAATGACAATAAATGAAATTAATTTCACAAAAAAATCTCTGTTTTGCCCACAAGTGTAACTGGTTAGTGGTTTGCCTGTTCTTTCCTCAAATCCTAAGCTTTTCCGTCACATTTTCTTTCCTTGTGCTATTGAGGAGAGGGAATAATAGAGAAGCTTGGTGGACACCTAGCAGCCAGCCAAGGTCAACCCACCATAGTTCTGCTATACCAGTACAAAATCAGTGTAAGTAAAAAAAAAAATTGTATTTTCATTGAAAATGAAACATTTTAAGATAGATATAGCTCAGCTTTTTATATAGACACTCTATGATTTCGAAAGGAATAATGGAGTGTCTTTACAAACAAACTGCTGGTAAGATAAGGCCTATACTGAGAGACAGAAGAAACAATGGGAAGGATTTCCATAGGAATTCCACAGACTGACTCCCCCAAGACTATGTTAATAAACTACAGGAACAGAGACATAAGCAAAAGAAGAAAGGGCGGTGTGTATTGAGAGTGTCTACATTTAGGAGAAATGTATATTACTTATGTTCCAGGAAGTCTGTACCTCTTGAGTACTTCAGCCAATGGGGAAAGGGAGAGGGAACCTGTGGCCGGGAAATTAGGATAAAAAGAGGCTGCATCCTCTAGCAATCTGAGAGACCCCATGGGACATGTCCATGACCTCTCCCTTTATTCATGAATAAAGTTACAGGACTCCTCTGTCTCCTTTTTGGACATAAACCTCTGGTGTTTGTGAATTAATTTTTCCTGACACCAGTACAAAATCAGTGTAAGTAAAAAAAAAATTGTATTTTTCATTGAAAATAAAACATTTTAAGATAGATATAGCTCAGCTTTTTATATAGATACTCTATGATTTGAACACCAGAGCTTTGCAAGCTGTAAAACTCTGCTAACAAGGCATACACTCCAAAACACTCTAGTATCCCTGAGGTTGAATGTTTTTCCTCATTTTTCTTACATGTGCTTAATCAGGACACAGAAACATACCCTTAATCTCAACAATCTGTAGAGGAACCCGTACGGATGATGTTCCAAAGTTAAAAATATACTGCTAAACATGCAAAGTAGATGTCATCTGCATTACTGGAGTGACTCAGCTCTGCAGAAGGGGCAGCCTCATTACATCCCCGGGCAGAACTGCAAGGGAAAACAGAGTTCTGCATCTTCAGGGCCAGAATACTTCCAGGGTGGGAAGAATTTTATATTTTTTCCCTTAAATATAGCAAATGCACTGATGAAGATCAGAGTTTTCATAATTTTCCCCCAGCGACTATTAATGCTGTGGCTAACAGCCTAATTCATGGCTTCTGAAAGGAAAGAATTTGCACTATGCTTTTGCTGTGCTGTGAGTGACTGCAACAGCCACTGAGCCCTGAGTCCTAAGGAGGATGTGAGTGCCTGATGATAACCACTGCAGAAGGTGCTTAAAAACAGAATACAGAAGCAGTTGTCACACACTTGCCCTCAGCTTTCATTTCATTGTTTGGTTAGATTACGCTCCATCCCACCTATTGCAATAATTTAAAGTAGCTCCCTTTATAGCTTCAGCACCTGACTTTAAACCTGTTTTCTACAGAAAGCCCATTTACGCATTTCAAGTAAGTGCAGTCTGCTTACAGTTACATACCTCTGAATGGAGAACTGAAAAGCTGAAGTCCTTTGAAATTTAAATCCGAGCCAGGATTGTCAGGGAGGCTATGCCCTAATTACAATCACATTTTGTAGCATTGCAGCCTTTCTGTTACTCACAAGCTTCCATTTGTGAGGTCCCACTTATGTCTGGTCAACTTAAAATACTTTACTGGTCACTGATTTACTTCTTCTCTCTCTTTACCCTCATGCTGATATGCATGTCTTAGTATTTCTCACATGTTTGATAAAAAATAATCCCATTCATTTTAAAGTAGTTATAGTGAGAGTTACACTGTATGGCCTGAAACAGCTCATGAGGATTCAAAAAATAGAATTAAATATGCCACATTCACAGTATACCACACTCACATTATATGAAGGTGTCTCAGGGCTACTTACAGACAAGAAAAAAGGCTTTTCTGGGTAAAACAAGAGATCCAGTGAAAGATAACCACTTCACACCTGCTGTGTGCCTCTGAACATATTTTGAGAATTTCCCAAAAATCTAAACTCAGCCTTGATGAAAATCCCTGAAGCTCTGCCTCCTTTAGTCTGTTAATACTAAGGTGAATTTGTTCAGTGTTTTGAAAATGAAACAAATAAAAATCAGCTTCTTCATCTTCAAAATAATAGTGTGGCTTTTAGGCAGTAACTGGTATGAAGGTGTAGTAAACCTCTATGGCCTCAGGGGCTGAAAGAGATTGCATTGCAGGGAAGTGTGCTTTTTCTTCAAACTTGTCTGCAAAAGAGGAAAAAGTGATCTCTGGTATTCTCTACAGGCACTGATTCCTCCAAGCTCTTCTGCCTCCTGAAGAACAGCCTCATAGACACAAAAGGAACAGCCTCTCCACCCCACTGAACAAAGTGTGAAGATTGTAACAGGTTTTCCCATGAGATGCTGCTCCATATTCTGCACTTCTCAAAACTATGCAAGTGCAAATAAAACCTCTCATGTGTCATGTCCAGATGTATATCCAGGCAGGCATCTCAGTCTCAGTGATATATATTGGTATGCTTTTGCATCAACTGCAAAACAACTTTTGCAGAAGAAAAATTACTGCCAGAAAAGCACCATCTTCCAGAAGAAGCTATTTTCTAAAAGTCACAAAGACAAACATAGGGGAAACCAGCCCACGGATTTCCAAATAAAGTGCCACACTCAGCCCTCACAGCTCGAACATCCTCCCAGATACACAGACTGCACTTCTCAAAGAAATATCTTGACCTGTGTGGGCATCACCAAACTGCCTCATTTTGCAGAAGTCAAAACTCAAGTGTCAAAACTTTTTATTCTTTTCCTGTTGTGTCAGTATATAACGAAATCATGAGGCAAGATTGTTGTTTTCTGCAGAGACATAGCTGTTTTCTGTAAAGGTCTAGGGAGTGTGACATCTCTGTGGTGCTGTGAAAGGCGCAGATGCTCACAAAGGAGTGTGCACACTGGCAGGGCCTGCATTTTTTATTATGGTAGATGGAGGAAGGAAGTATAAGTATAGAAGGAATAATGAAGTATGCCTTAGAGCAATTCACGCTGTCTCTCTTGTACCTAAAATTCTTCTGCTGTTGAAATTAAAAGTGAGAAAGTAATATTTTCTCTTCCTGACCCTGATAAAATCTTTGTATTCAAGAGGACAACCTTTAGACTGAGCACATCACTCACAGGCTTTTTCAGAAGAAAAGAAACCACATGATATGATAATGTGATCAGGGTTCACATCAGTTTAACACAAACAAGCTGGGTTTACTAGGATTCTGGTTACTAGGCCAGTTCACTGCATTCCTGAGAAATCTAAGAATTTGGGTAAAAACTGCACTGAGTCATCTACCACATGACAGTATCCCAAAAAAAACCCTCCCATATTAGTGTTGTATTTTCCAAAATAAATTTCTATTAAAGTAGAAATACCAGCATAACTTTACTGCAATTAAAATTGAATTTTTTTTTTATTTAAGGAACAAATTCCTTAGCAATAATTGGATTTTAAGCTAAACTTGGAGTTTCAATAGAACATATTAAATCAAAGCCTTCACACATATTGAATGCAGCATTAAATTAATTTATACTATGGCATGCCCTGAAATAAAATATATACTTCCATGAGAAAAACAATTATAGACCTCAAACTTCAGCAGTGCAAAAATATCAACAGACATTTTTCCACTGTAAAAATGTGAAGATTTTATGGGAAGACCTATAAAGAATGAATGGCATCATATTCTTTTTTACCTTTTCCTTTACCTACTAGAATTTTAAAAAAAAGTCATGTAAATGCAAGAGTGTGACATAACCATTTCTATTCTTGAATCTCTAAATATAAATGTCTCCAAAGTATTGCTAATTAAGCAACACACTCTGAGATGTTAAAATTACAAATACTTAGTTAACAGAGACTTACTAACTGTACACATGGTACTAAGCTTCCTCCCTTAATTCTTAATTGAAAGTTAACCACAGCAAATGAGAATTAGAGACCTGCAAAATCACAGGTGTGGAGACTATGAGTAAGGGTACCCCGGAACTAACTTTGTCTTAAAATGTCTTGACATACAATGACTCATGTTGCTGGCAAAAGACAAACCTTTTTATTATTAACTTGCAGGCTGTACATGTGAAATATGTGATAACACTTCCTTTACATTAAAAAATGATGGTCTGGTGTGAGAAATATGTTGTGGAAAAGATATAAAATATAGATAGCTTTCAGGCAACAGGATGACATCATGTCTGCCCCAGTATGCTACCATACATGACAGGCTTAAGTGCACCAGCAGCTCCTGAAGTCTGTTTTTGAAGTTAACTTTGTGTTTTAAACAGAACTTCATTTTCTAACCCAGAGCCTTGTCAAAGAAACTGAGGACCACCCAACATGTTTGAAGCTATGAGATAGTAAATATGTCAATTTTCACAGATTTTTGCAATATATGAGAGGAAATCAGTAAAGTATGTCATTCAGCAGGTCATGCAAAATCTGCTGTGCCACCAAGGCCAGCAAATATCACAATTTGGCCATATTTGATAACTCAGAGATACTTCTCTGTGTAGCAAGAGCGTTTTCTGTAACTAATCCTGTCAATGTGTTGATTATCTTTCTGAATAACCTCCTTGTATTAAGTAAATCAACCTGATTAATTAAGCATGACACGGGTTGTCTCCCTGTGACTCTAGCTTCAAGCAAGGACAACAAAGCAAGCATATTATAACTGCTTGATGCAGACCTGCCTATGAGCCCACATCTGCCAGCCCATCCATTTCAGATTTCATTACTTGAAAGTTATGGATCAATCAAGAAAATTAAGAGTATCCAGAATGTGTGTGGAGAGATATTGAAAGATACTTTTTTTTTTGCTTGATTTTGGAGGCATTGGCAAAAGAAAAGTTAATCTTTTATCTTAATTTCATTGCCCAGTAATAAGAGGATTTAGTAGCACATTGTTTGCAGTGTTTTTGAAGTTCTTTGTAAGCACAGTTTTATTACTGCACGAAATCGAATATATCTTTTTTTTTCCACTGGAAGTAATTGTTTTACAATGAATGATTAATTGTCAGACTAGGGTGGTTCAACTATAGTGCTTAACATATCTTAAGTAGTCCTATTGGAAACATTAATATTTTAGCATGCAAATCAAAAAAGTTCTCCTGGCGTTCCAAATTTACACCAGCTACATCTCCACTAAAGCCAGTGTATGAGATGTCTTCCTGCCAGGAATCCTACAGGACTGCTTCACAGATAAATTATCCTTAATGGTTTGTGATCACTGCTCATGTCACTTTCACTCTTTCACAAAGCCAAATGCATGCTGATTTTTCTCCTGGCATTTGAGGCGAAATTCTCATGCTCTGACTCATAAAATCTAGCAGACTTCAGCAGGTGAAGCCAGTTAGTGTTCAGATATTAAGAACATGAATTGAAAAAGCTGGATCCATTCAGTTTTATGCCCTGCTCTGTAATCTCCTCTGACAGAAAAGCAAGCTGGACTACTGTAGTGGGTAACATCTTAAATCGTCATATGTTCAAGATCAGTTGTCAGAGATCACATTACTACCTTGAAAAAATGGTTGCTGAGAGAGATATCAGAATGTTCATACAAGCAAGATCTGTGAGTTTATATAGAGAATTATGATCATGTCTTTAAAATGTTATTATTCAATTTTTGCATGGAGGCAGTCACTTTTTCTTTCATAGCTCTGTTTTTGTATCCACTAGATATTCAAGAAAATATTGTTTTCTCTTTTATACAGGTATATCATAGTATCCAAAACTAACAGCTTAGTTTAGGAGCTGTACATTTTTTGGCAGACCTCTTATCCTCCTGAGAGCAGAGAATGGCAT
Organism: Origma solitaria; assembly: GCA_013397895.1. NCBI lineage: Eukaryota > Metazoa > Chordata > Aves > Passeriformes > Acanthizidae > Origma > Origma solitaria. The sequence goes on along the minus strand of VZRL01002658.1, from coordinate 1,939,316 downwards.
GGGTTGGGGTAAAAGGACCTCTGAAGAGGACTGGCCAATCTTGCAGAATGCAAAAAAATCTCTGAATTCCAGTGAAAAAGGAGATACAAAGGACATTCTGATGGACAATTCCTACTTGATAGGGCACCTACAAAACAGGCTGCAAAGCAGAGAGAAAATATTGTTGAGCAAAGAGGCAAAGAGCAGAGGCTGTTTTAAAGAGTGTGAGTAGGAGCACTTTAATTGCTGCAGTTCAGTGTCAGCAGTGTGGGAACATATAGGAACATACTGAGCTGTAAACGTGAAAGTGTGAAATCTTGATGATCTCAGGGACAGACCTTGCATCTTGTATGCAAAGTCAAATCTAGCCATACTTTCTTACTTGTTGGACTGCATAATACTCAAGACACAAGCCCCAACACTGAGGAGAGAGGAAGCCTGTTTTCTGCTACCACAGCACAGAAGGGATAGTACAGTACAATAAAAGAATTTCTTAATTGTTCCTGGAAAAACAGCTATATGTAAGAAAGAAGATTAGGAATTTCATTAAGAACCAAGTGGTTTTGAGGCTGTGAACTGGTTTTCACACCAACCAAGGCAGTTACCAGGCAGCAGCTTACTAAAATAACATTGCCATTTGGCTTGGAGAACTGAAGCAAATATTTTGCTTTAATAAAAGCACTAAAATATGCTTTATATCAGAAAGTCATGTAGATGCATATTATGGTCCCACTTAAATGATTGGAATAATTCTAGGGATGATCAGAACTATCTTTTGGATGTATTGCACACTTAGGGTCACTTCACTGTGTCCAGTCCTTTAATGAATTTTAATGGATGTAAACTGATAGATAACCTAAAACTACAAAATCCAGAATTGCTTTTAGAATGATGATCAGCTGTGCTTTAGAGCAGTAAAGTTGTTCAGACCCATTCTAGTGTTACTCCATTGTTTTGCTCAAGAGGCTCTTCTAGAAAAGGCAATCATGAGCAAGTAGGTGAGAGAACCAGGACCAGGCCAGTGGGACAGGCCAGTAACCAGCACCAGGGCAGTGGGATTGGTATGATTTGCAGGATATGGCTCTCTGTTTACCCATTTTTACATATCTGTTCTATATGATTCAAAAGAGTTTAGAAATATTGCTGAAAATGAACTTTATGATTATATTGTGTTACAAGTATTACTGTTATTATTACTATCATTACTATGTTGTTTTTCATCTAATGAAAGTGAAGCACAAAGATGTAAAGATAATAATTTAAGAGTGACACACGCATATTCAGGAATCATTTATGTAGTCTTTTCATTTATATTACAAATTTGCCTCTGAGGTTGTGAGCAACAAACATGTGTCAAGGTCAGCCTTTCATTTAGCTATCTACAACCCAGGGCTTGGACTAAAACCTATTTAACTAAGGTCACCCGGAAAATTCACAAAAGTAAACCCATGTTTTCAAGTGCTGCTCTTTAAACAGAAGATCTAGTCTGCTGCAGCCCACAAGGTAAGTATCTAGGGCTCACAAATGAAGTCACTGCATAGCCAGCTTTCCATTCACACACAGAAATATATGCAGATGTATTTGCAGCATAGACAGTTGACTTTTTCTGCCTCTTTGTATTTAACACAGAAGAGGTGGACACAATAGATTGTTGTTTCCTTTATTTATAGCCCACAAGAGCAGCCAAAGTCCAAAACTCTCATGCTCATGCCCTATCAATCTTGTTGAAAGGTACAGAGTGTATGCTAGATGTAAGAAAGCAATGATGCAGAATATTGACTAATTAGAGATTGTGCGTCTCAAGAGACTTACACCAGTCTCTTAGAAACTAAAGATGGAAGAATAATAGGAACGAGAAGACAAGTTGAACAACCTCCTGCCAGTTCACTGATTAGAAAGAGATAATTAAAATGCTTTTTGCCATAGATTTGGCCTTGTAGGAATGAGCAGACCAAATGTCAAATTGATCTAAAATCAATGGAGGGAAAAGACATTGTGAAAGATGAGGAAACAACTTGAAATTAACTTCCTGTGATACACTGGCCGAAATGAGGTAGTATCCTTAGTTTAGAGGACAGACAGGACTGGTCAGAATTGCTACTCATGTTCAACAAACTCTGTGATACAAAAAAAATTGTTTCAGATGGTTTAAGCAAACAATTGCATTTACAGCATGGTATTGTTTTCATCAGAGACTGCTCTTTTCTGTTAAATTCAGTGCAGGTTTATACTTGGGATTTTTTCCTAGCAGTATCTCTTCTTCCTTTTTTTGCTAGCTACATCTTCCTATCCAGTATCTCATCTTTGACATAACAATAGGAGCAATCATCTGTTCTGTCACAATCAGTATTTTTCTTTGCTCTCACAGAATTTCAAACACACTCAAAGCTTAACACAGGTTCTGTGTCTCCTACACCTAGAATACAACATGAACGTTGCACCAAATGAGTTGTTTCCTTCGGCTTATCCACAAAATCTCAGTTGTTAATTGTTATATCATATTCAAAGACGTAATCATATCTTCTCTGTGGGGAGATATTTCTTATGCTTCAGGTTAAAATCCTGAATCAATATAGAAGTGTTTAGCTATTAGTTAACTCACTGTCGCTGGCTCGTTAACCTCCCCACTGAGACACTCTGCCCTCTTCTTTCTGTATTCTTGAAAGTAACATTACACATTTTCCTAGGTTGCTCTCCTAAGTGCTCAATTTTCATTGCCCAGAAAAATTAGCAAAGGCATATCTAAGAGCTAGAACTTAGCTAGATAATAAAAGATGTTATTTAAACCAAAATAACACAAAATAGGGGGGGGATTAGCTTAGCTGGTTAGACCATGGTGCTAATGACACCAAGGTCATATGTTTGATCCCTGTACAGGCCATTCGCTTAAGAGCTGGACTCTGGTCCTTGTGGGTTCCTTCTAACTTGTAATATTCTGTGATTATTCTGTAATATTTAATAACACAGAAAGCAACTGAATGACATTCATATTTTTTTTTTGTTACAAAACACTACCAAACAATAGTATATCTATAAAGATCTGGTTTTAAGCCCCTTTCCATAAGAAAATATATGCATCTGAAAGTAGCATTTCTCAGATGCCATGATCAAAATTCACATCACCAAATTTTGCACTTCTATATTATACATATTTAATGCTCTGAGAATTTCCTAGACCTCACTTTGTGTCAATGGGAAAAAAAAAGGACAATACAACCATACAATTGTTTGTGTTGGAAAGGATCTTAATGATCATCTAGTTCCAGCACCTGTACCATGGGTAGGGACACTTTGCAATACAACAGGTTGCTCCAGACTGGCCTTGAATACTTCCAGGAGTGGGACATCCACATCTTCTCTGGGCAGCCTGTTCCAGTGTCTCACCGCCCTCACAGTGAAGAATTTCTTCTAAATATCTAACCTAAACCCACGATCTTTCAGTTTAAAGCTATTCCCCCTTTACCTGTCACTGCATCCTCTTGCAAAATGTCCCTCTCCAGCTTTCTTGTAGGCCCTTTTCACATACTGGAAGGCTGCTATCTCCTGCTACAGTAGACAAGTAAAATTAGCTAGGCATTTTGTCTCTTTAAAGGTGCTTATAACTTTGTTTTCAACATAGTATATTGGCAACTAATTCACTGATTGTTCCTCCACAGAATGATACCTTCATTTCAGACTTCACTAACCGTTTGTTAAAATTACAATTCAAGGGAAAGATAATACATTTTTCTCTGCCAGGAACCAAACGAAAGATTTGTGATTAAATAACAAAAGAATAAGTTAAAGGTGAAAAGGACATGAAGATCTGATGTTTGACATTCGGATAAAATCAGAGCCCCAGTAAAGTGTAGTGTAGCTTCCTAATGGAAGTTAATTCATGTTCGTAGATCTTTGCCCTTAGTTTGAGAGTTACTGCAGCTGAAATAAATGGGCCATGCTAGTGCTCACTCCCTTAAAATTAGGCTGGTTCCTTGGGTCAGGTGTGAGTGATGAATTCCTAATACTGAAACTGAATGTTCCCATCTTCAAGGAAAGATTTTCACTGTTCATAGGTTAATCAAGAATAACACACTTTCAGATTCTCAAATAATTTTAAGTGAATTGAGAGTATTTATCACAAATCATCCAACAAATTTGTTACAGAAAATAAGCAATGTTACAAAAGGTCTCCGAATGTGACCTAGGGCTATCCAAACAACATGCCTTTCAGCAAAGGGAATTCCATTTTTATATCAAGGGAATGTCTTCCTGTTGTGTCCCTTGTATAGTGATGCTCAGGCTAGCAACATGCACATACCCTTAGAATGGAACTTGTTTGTATAAGTTAAACTAAAACTATTTTGTCATCAGTCTTAGGACCAGAAAAGTAGGATAGGTGAGAGTAAACATTAAATCATCAGTATGATCAAAGTGCTGCCTTTTTTTTTCCTCCTGTGGTAGTTTTGCCTGGCCCAGTTTTTGCCAGTGAACAGGGTGGGGTACAAAGATGGCTCCTGCATGTCCTGAGTAAAGATTCTGGAAATTTTCCACCATGTCCAGCACAGCCAGTCTCTGATGGCTCTGAAAATGATGGACATGCTGCTGGTAAAACCTGGGCCAATTAGAGATGTTAGTTACGCCTCTGTGAAAACATATTTAAGAAGAAATCAAAACAATGTGAGCACGCACTTCTTTTTAGCCAGGGAAGGAGGAGGAGGAGGTAAAAATATGTGAGGGAGAACAACGTGGAGGCACCAAGGTCAGTGGAAAGGCGGGGGAGGAAGTGCTCTAGGCGCCAGAGCTGAAAACCCTCTGCCAGCCGTGGTGAAGACCATGGGGGAAGCAGGTGGTCCCCCTGCAGCCCATGG
>VZRL01002658.1:1884802-1934107 GCA_013397895.1 Origma solitaria | reverse complement strand
TTGAATAGAGAGAGGGGGCAAATAGAGAAACAGTGTCTGCAGTAGAAGAATTGCGATGGACTGACCTAAGAAAAAACCCCACACCCTGCCCCTGCCTGGGAGTTGTTAGTTAGTTAGAAAGGAGGGAGGGGGTGAGCTGAGAAGCAGTGCCTTAAGAGGGAAAAGAGGGGTGAGTGAAGAAATGGTGTCTTAAGAGCTTATTTTTATCTCCAATTTATCCTCTGACTCTGTTAGATTAATAAATCACTTTTTTTGCAACTTTAAGTTTCCCGCCTGCTCTTGCCCTGAATCTTGTGCGTCCCTTATCAGTGATCTTATCTCAACTCATGAGTCCAGTGTTTTGTGTTAGTTTTTCCTCTCCTCTGCATAGCTGCAGCAGGAGAGAGCATAGAAAGCAAACGTTGTAGGTGCCTGGCATTTAGCCAGGGTCAAACCCACGACACCTCCCCAAGAACTTTCTTTCAAGTAGAACTACAACAATTCATTTTATAAGAAAAATTATTTTGTGTAAAATTGTCCTCTGTATTTCTAAAACATCCTTTAAAATTATAATTTCACACTCTTTAGCAATAAAAGTGTGACTTGCTGGGAGAACTGTAATTTTATGAATATCACAAACAAAAGGCCGTATTTCAGGCATCACCACTTGGATGTTGACAACCTTATATAAAATTAAATAATTAATTAATTACTAGTTAAATTTTGCAATGAACTGATATTAAAAGAATATAAAAGTCACAGTGTTTTAAAATGTTCAAATTAATATTTTTAATACACTTAGTAACTTTCACTGTAAAAAAAAAGGAAAAAGCCCTTCAACAGCTGACTATCTACCGAGATCATCCAGAACAGCTTGTTTCTTCCTTGGAATATTTCAGTGCCTGAATTCTGTCATCAAACTGTCACTATGATGGGTTCAGAGCTGATGTCCAAAGGCAGCTGTGCACCCGGGCACATCGCATTAAAGTCCCTCACATGCTGTGCATCCTCTGACTCTATGAGTGCACATGCCCATACAATCAGAGCCTACCCATTTATCTGACACAAATTATTGCTACTTCTGAGCATGTACCTGGTTTTCAGGTATCAATGTTCACTTTATGAGCTTGGACAATACTGTTACTTCATTTTACAGATGAGGAAAAGGCAGACATATATGAATAAGAGCCCAGTTCAAAGTATCTAACTTTGTCAATCATACCTTTTCCAGAGAAACTTTCAGAAATATCTTTTTCTCTTGCCTTTGGCTTCATATTGACATAAAGATGGAGATGCTGTGAGAAGAATTACTACAGCATGATTGTAAACAAGAAATCCTCCTGCTAAGAACACTGTTACAACATTGTCTGTAAACATCATGCAAGTTATTAAATGGCAAAAATTACTGCTATGCTTAGGCAATATTGTACAAATATTTTCAGTGAAAGACGGAAGCATAATTCTATGTTTAAAATTATATTGAAGAAGATATTAGGTTAGGTGTTCAAAATAATATATATGGAATAAAGTGATGTCATATTGATAGTTATTTCCCATTTCCATATGTCTCGTTTACTATCCAATTTCGTTGTCAGTGTCTAATTTCTTTTCTTTTTGTTTTTCTCCAGATTCCTATCTCTTTCCTTTCTGTTACTATTTCTTAGTGACTTCAGTTACCTCTTTCCTCACCCACCATTCAATTTCATCATGAAACCATTGTAGCTGTATTTCCTTCTTAAAAACCTGGATTATAAAAGAAATTTCTGTGCTTCAAAATGTATTACTGACTTTGAAAAGAATGTCACTTGCACAGAAGATAAGAACACAGAACTTTGCATATCCTGTTTTCTCACAAGTGTTCAAGGCAAGGTTGGATGGGGTCCTGAGCAAACTGATCTAGTCAGTGTCATCCCTGCCCATGACAGGAGGGTAGGAACTTGAAGGCCCCTTTCAACCCAAACTACTCTCTGATTCTATGACAAAGGCAAGAACTGCACACAAATGGCAAAATTTCTTTATTTGAATGCCTGTTTGACCCAAGATCACAGAATGTCTGAGTTGGAAGGGACCCACAAGGATCGTCGAGTCCAGCTCTTAAGTAAATGGCCCATATGGGGACCAAACCTATAACCTTGGTGTTTTAAGCACCGTTGTCTATGCAATTGAGCTAATCTCTCTTCAATGCATGCAATTTAATCCTCTATTTCATCCTATGAACTGTTAGAGATATGCCACTTACTGGGAACACTACAATAAGCAAGGACAAAGGCAGGGCCAGCTACTGATATCAGGAAGGACAAAGTCATGTTTCTCTCCTCTGCTCTTACCCATGCTGCCATCCCTTGTCTATGTTTGAGACATCCTAAGTGTTGGATGCACAGAAGAACGTCACATAATCTGTCCTATAATTCTCAGAAACCAACTGTATTCTTTCTTTCATGCTGTCCCAGCCCTTAATAGCCCAAGCCATTTTGCTGCTTGCTCCACATGCCCACACACTGTTAAGACCCAGTGGCTAAAAAGATTGCTTTGTGGCTGTTAACCTGAGCTAAGGCTATGTTTGCTTGTAAGATATCTGATTATACAGCAGTCGTGTAGAACAGCAATTCAACAGCCCATCTGTGTAGACAGTTAATTGCCTCTACACAGAATGTGTGAGAGTGTAAGTACATTACCATTATTATCCTACTATAGCACCTATTATCAGAAAGCCGAGTGTGTAATCAAGAGCACAGCATGCAAAACATGCATTTCTTCAGTGAGTCACAGTGCAGAAATAAAGCAAATAGCAACAACAACAAAAAACAATTCAGAAGATGTAAACTGAGAAGTTTGTCTTTCCAGAAGGAAGTTATTTCTTATTCCTACTTTAATAGGAAGATATGTTACTCTACTATATGCTAATAGTTATTTAAAATATTGGATTTGGTTAGAAAAAGAGCATTTGTATGGCTTTCATTCTAGCTTAAGTACTTTTCCAAATTAAAATTTTAATAGCTTTGCCCCTGTGGGGCAATTCAGTCTACTGAGAACAGCTTCAGTGATAATGCACAGAATTTAAAGGTTTTTCTGAAAACCAGTAGGAGGCAATCCAGTCTGCCTTAGGTGTTTCTCTCTATTTGCCATCTACTTCTAGACCAAGTTCAACATCTACTGCTTTCATGCGTGAAAAGCCTAAGCCCCAGGTTTAGGAAAGCAGCCCAACCTGTGCAGTGGAAACAATGATGTACCTGAGTAATTTGATCAGCAGACAAACAACCGACCACCAAGGAGAACTTTCTTTACCATCAAAAAACTAATGAAGGTCCACAGAGGATACCTGTAGCATTGCAGACATGGAAACATCCAGTTACAAGTTCATCACAATATATGGCAGTAATTAAAATTACAGGTAATGTTGGAATTTGAATGTAGTTAACATATGGGTAAAGTAAGCATTTCTTGAAAGCAAGCAATAAAGATGCAACAGAGGATAATAATCAAGAGAAAAATTAGAAACAGATTATATATGCCTTGGATTTGGAGTGTTTTAATCTGGGCTACTAAACATATAACCCCACAATATGACAGCACTAGTACAGCAGTTTTACATCAACTCTTTCCCACTTACATCAAATAAAGGAACACCCATTATGAAGCTAAACTTGAATTCCATGGCTAAAGTTTAATGACTACCTTTTAATTTTGGAACAATCAATATACTACTGAATAATAGGTAAACTATTCCAGGGTTAACCCTGGAAAAAATAACTTAAAGTGCCTATATCCACACATTTCTGACTTCTTTCAGTGCACCAGTTCAAGGCATCAGTATTTGGAAGAGAAGTAGGAAAAATATATTCATACTATTGTCTGAACATAAGGATATCAGATCACCAGAGATGATGAAACACCAGAAATTTCACACAGATGATGACAGTAAAGGAACTGCTATGTCTGCTGGAGCAGCCTGTTCAGTGAGGTGCTTATTGGACACCAAGCTTTTCCCCCCACTCCCTCAGCACTCAGCATATAGCTAGACCAGTCAATAAACTGCTATATGGAATAGGAAAACTGGCAGCCTATTTCCTACACAGAGACCAAGGTATGGTCATTTTTTTATCTAGCTCTTATCAAACAGAAACTTTCCTAGACTAAATTTGCCTCTGCCAGGGTCTGTGAACTGCCCTGTGTTCAAAGAAAGTGTTTATCCTATAGAAGAGTCCACATGATTGTGTCCAAACACTTTTAGCTTGGGCTGTTTTTAGGTGTTAGACTGAGAAACATTCTCTTAAATTTAACTCCTAGAAAGATAATCTATATAGTGATATCCCCACGATTGTTTTCATTATCACCTCTTTCTTGAGCACTCTTTATGCAAAATAATTTTGGAGCAATGTAATAGAACACAATCAAAGTCTGCCTCAATGTTAAATTATTGCTAACTAAGAAAACTCTTTTATTATGATTTACATATCTTTTTAGAGATTTAAGACTTAATAATGTCATCTCACTCATTAGTACGGTGCATGTCTTGGATGTTTAGTTATGAAATTTTGATGTGTAACACATAATCAAGGCCTTCCAAGTGAATAATGTGACAAAAGTTCATGAATATAATTAACCTGCTTAAAAAAGGCAGAGAAATTAGGATTAGATATATATAAAAAATAACTTCAGCCATTTAGTCACAGATTTACAGGGAAGAAGAATATTTTAAAATAAAACTTTAATCTTAATGTTGACAGTAGATAAAATTAAACAGGTGATTCATTTTTACCTCATACATGTTTCTAACATCTATAAAATGTATGCGCTCTTGAACTGCTCTATAAATCCTATCCTATTCTTCTAGCTCACACATAGTAATACTTGTTTCAGATTTTTACAACTACCTTCAGATAAGAGAACTATTGTCACAGCACCTACATTTCACAGTCTATTCATGGCATTTCATAGTCAACAATATCTGACTAGATTCTATTCTTCTGCATATAAAAGTCATCATCAGTACTGATTACTCTAGCCTTTATTTCCACTAGTATAGGCCTATCATTCTTCTGAAGTACAGTCTAATAAGTTTCATGAGTTGAAGTATGCACACTCAATGCAATTTACATGGTGTTTCTTCTACACTGAGCCTGAGCAATACAAAAAAATAAAAAGACTATGGAAAAATACCTCTCCAACAAGAGCAGAAGGCCCAATTTTTTTATGTTCTCTATACTACATTTCTAAATGGTTAGCAACCTTTATTTTAAAATTAGGATATTACATAATTAGCATTGTTTTTAGCAGTCCTAATTCAGGCCACTTATGTACATGCATTATTTTGGCACAGACTTCCATACAGAACTTTTTTTCTCCCAGCCTTATGATTACTTAATGATTTGTTCTTGAATAATTTGTATATTTATACTGTGTTGCCATATTATTATAGATTATTACAGCCTAGCATGGAAAAGAAAATATTTATTTTCTAATGCTTCTATAATTCTTAATAATAGAGTTTTTTTATTAATAAAACTATATAATCATCATGTCATTTGAAGAAAGTAAAAGGAATTACTCTATTTGATAAACAGATACTGGGCACAGGCAAGTGAAGAAGGCCCTACTTTCAGAATTTTATCACGTGGCTCATCTGTTAAATACATTAAAATACATTAGACTGAGTTTAAGCTGCTCAAGGAACAGCTGTCTCTTTGTAGGTATGAGAGTTTTTGTTCAAATAGTCCTAAGGTATTACAGTTGTGCAACCAGAAAAAAACTAATTCAAGTAGCGCAAGGAGTGGATGAAATACCTTCTAATATCTTGTAGAAAAGACTGGGGAAATAGCCAAAATCAGTTGTGAAAAACAGTCAGGGAGTGATCTCTGACCTGCCAGTGGCACCATCCAGCTATATCACATTTGCCCCCAGGTCCCCTCTGAACCCTGTGTGGAGTTCCTGGAACCAGAAGATATTTGTATTGTGGATGAGCGGGTGGGAGCATGTCAATCCAAAGTATCTGAAATTATGCAAAGGTTGTGTGCCAAGAGATCAAACGAATGTTTTTGTAAGGTGCAAGGAAGGCAATGTACTATTAAAATGGAGCATGGCATGAGGCTAACCAAGTCTAGGAGCATACAGCCTGGTAGGATTGAGGATTACACAGAGTAGAAGGAGCTGTATCTGGGTCCATCATGCCCATGATAGTTCCAGGAGTGGTCCCTAGCACACATACTATTTCAGTGACTAGGCTCTCTATCAGTTGTTTTATCTACACTGCTCAAGAGTGAAATCTCCATGGCATCACTGAGCTCAGGCTCCTGATGGGCAACCTGTTCCACTGTTCCGTCAATCTCCTAGAAATTTTTTTTTTTCGCCTGAAATTCATTACAAGCTTCATAAACTAGAATTCATACTTGGTTTAGTTTGTCACATCATCTGGTAGTACCAAGCAAAGTTTGTCAGCATTGTAGCTATAATTCCAAAAGTTGTAGGCAGTTGTTAGCTCACTTTTGAACCTCCTTCCCACCACTGTAAAGAGAGACAGATCCTGCAGCCTCTTTTCACCAGTGATGCTCCAGGCCCAAGTCATCTTGATAGCTGTCAGCTGGACCTCTCTAATTTCTTCACATCTCTTTTGAAACACAGGACAAGAAGTGGGCTTGGCATTGGGGATAACTGTATGTGGGATAACATTTTTCAGTTGGCTGAACTCACCTTTTTCCAATGCAACACCATAAATTTGGATTATTTGCAAGGAGTGCTCCATGCAACTCTGCAAGGATCTATTCCAGTGTGTGTCTACAATTTGGACTGGCCTCATCTAGAGAAGAATTGTCTCAGAGAGTGCTAGTCTGAGTAGATTAGCATGGTAAACTGACAATTTGATATCACTTGGGAGATAACTCCAGTGAAAAGGTGTCTATAAAATTGAAGAGTTTCCCACTGACAAGTCACAAGAAAGTTTCTAAAACCTTGGTTCTTATTAATATGACTAAAGGACAGAATTACTTTTAATGACATCTAGCAGCTCCTCTTATTTTCAAAGGGGAATGTTGAGTAGGCATGTAGTTACTTCTAGCCATAGTTTATTTACTTCTACTCCCAACTGTATTTGTTCTGAGCATTTCTGAATTTCTGAGTTATTCACAAGTCTGTTACTCTGTTTGCCAGCCCTTTTGGAATTGTAGGTTTGCGTTATGAGATTAAATCACATATTTCTGAATTTTAAATCCTACTACTCAAGATTGTTTAGAATATGACCTCATGTGCTGATTAAACATTTCCCACTGCTGTCCCATTCTGCAGTATTCTCTGATTTTTGTCTGAGTGTTTATTACCAGAATATAAATGTAACAGGTTGTTCCTTTGAAAGTTTAAAGCATAACAGGAAAGACTTAGTTTTTGCTCTTCATTATTTTCACTGTGTTAAAAAGGGCTTTTTGTCTTTGTACCATCATTTTTTTTAAAAAGTATCTTTTTAGATTAAAACTTATTCTCACCCTGTGCTTAATAGAACAATATATCTATTTGTTTCTAGTACCATGAGTACATTTTTATGTGTTATGCTGTTATGCATGAAAAATGCTATAACTGCGGAGCAGAAAATAATACTTATCTCACTGTGGTTTATGTTATATAATTGATCCAAACACACAAGCACTGTGGTTTTCGTTGGTTTTGTTTTTCCACAGAAATAGACAAATGATTTAGCTTTTTAATTAAACTTTAAAGCTTTTAATTAAATGCCTAAATTGCAAAGAACTGTTTCAGAGTAAACTGTCTTTAGATTGTTGGATATGTATTTTCCTATTGCATGTGTTCTGACCTGGAAAGTAAAAAAGAGCAATAACTCACATTCTCACTTCTTAATTGGTACAATTAACACTTCTTTTATTAACCAGGCAGACAAGCAGTGATTGTGCAAGTGCTGCAGGTAAAACAGAAACTGATGCTTTTAAACACAATTCTGTCACTAATGTATTTCAAATGCTTTAAACTATCCTGCAGCAGAATAACATAATTTTCTTGATTCTCTCACTATTGTTGTATTATTTTTCCAATGCATTTCCAAGAGAAATAAAGTGGCCCAGCAGATAAAACACAACTTTAACAAATCTGGTAGTCTTTCCATCTGACTTTAATAATTGAGCTTCCCTTTCTATTTTATGCACTGATCTCATCCTTTTAATGAAGTGATAAATGTGACAATCCATTAGACATATAAAATACAGTAGGAATAGAGACATGCTAATTAATGCAATTAAAATTGGTTTGTTTCCTTTACACGCAACAAAGTGTAGCTATAAAGCTAAGAGGGATTTGGTAAAATTTTTCTATGTGCAGCACTTGATATAACGTAAACTTTCCCTGCTTCAAGTACATCCTTGAGGAAGCTGTCAGGAGGTGTTACTTATCAGATTAAGAGCAAAGCAAAAGAAATTATTACAATTTCTTATTCTCTTTCTCCGCCATTTATCTATGGAGACTTAAAAAGTTCTGTCTTTCATCCCCGAACACAAAATGTCAGCTAAGTATAAAAGATGTCAACTTGGTACAGGTCTTACTTCATATTTATTAAATCAATGGAGCTATTTAACCAAAACTTGCTGTTAAATCACAGTATCACCTAAAAGCCTTGAAAAATAATGAATCCTAAAATTCAAGCTTCTGTTACTGTAGCAAAATTATTACCATACATTTCTTATCATACTCTCAAATTTGCATTTTTATCGTGGAAATAGCGACTTCATGTTATTCTATTATTTATTTGAAAAATAAGACTGGAATAAACCTCATTATAAAGTAAAATAAAATCATTTAGATAAGGTAAAAGTAAATCCAAGATAAAACTTACCTTTTTATTCGAGTATTTTAGGGGTGGTTTCTATTTTGTTAAAAACATTATGTTACATTTACTCTGCTGAATAATGCCATCACATAATGCTGGTGCAAATCACTCAGTGTAAAGGGACAAGAGGACATGGCATGTTTTCAAGCTATGTAAAATCAAACCAGACAATGAACATTTACACTTCACCGGCATTTACTTCCTGATGAAGAGTACCATTCATTCAGACCTGAATTTATAGTTTCAAAAATCACATTTTTACTCCAGTCTAAAAAATGGCAGGCCTTACATAATAACAGAATTGTAATCAGCTTGAGTGATTGATCAGAAATAAAATTAAGGTTTCCTGCAACTTAATTTTATACTTTGCATTTGATTTGCGAAAAGTCCTATAAGGAAACAATGTTGGCCATTGTAATATGCCTGATAAATGGACTAAACTGCAGACATTAAAACAAATATTTACTGAACAGGTTTAAAATAACAGTCCATAATGCATTGAGAAAAATATTTAGATAACTATCATTTTTCTGAAGATGCTTCACAAAGTCTGCCCAACTATGCAAACATGAATTGCAGCAAATTAAAACATGTTTTTTTTAAAAAAAAAGAGAGAAAATCTAAAAAATATTTTTAATGTGCAACTCTAATTATAGAATATATTCATTATTATATTTGATTGCATTCTCAGCAAGTTTGCTGATGACACCAAGCTGTGTGGTGTGGTCAACTCACTGCAGGGAAGGGACGGCAAGAGGGACCTTGACAGACTGGAGAAATGGAGAAATGGGCCTGTGTGAAACTTGTGAAGTGCAGCGAGGCTGAGTGCGAGGTCCTGCCCTTGGTGGGGGGCAATCCCCAATATCAATATGGTCCAGAGAATTAAGGGATTGAAAGCAGCTCTGCTGGACTGGAGGTTTTTGGTGGATGAAAAATTGGACATAAGCCAGTAATCTGCAGCTACAGTACAGAAATTCAACTGACCACATCCTGGGCTGCAACAAAAGAGATGTGGCCAGCAGGTCAAGGCAGGGGATTCTGCTCCACTAGTCTGCCCTCATAAGACCCCATCTGAGTGCTGCTCTTGGCCCCCCAATATAAGAAGGGCATAGACCTATTGGAGAGTGTGCAGAGAAAGGCCACAAAGATGATTGGAGAGCTGGAGCACCTCTCCTATGAAGACAGGCTCAGAGAGTTTCTTTTTGTCAGCCTGGAGAAGAGAAGGCTCCAGGGAGATGTTACTATGGCGTTTCAGTACGTAAAGGGGCTACATGAGTGCTGGAAAGAGACTTTTTACCAAGGCCAGATGTGACAAAATATCACTGAAGGTAATGGTTTTAACTGAAAGAGAGACCTAAATGTTCATTAGGCACTGTGTGGCACTGGGACAGGTTGCTCAGAGAATTTGTGGCTGCCCCATCCCTGAAAGGGTTCAAGGCCAGGTTGGATGGGGTTCTGAACATTCTCATTTAGTGAAAAATGTCCCTGTCCATGGTGGGAGAGGGTTGGAACTAGATGACCTTTAAATGTCCGTTTCAACCCAAACCATCCTAACTATCTTCATGAAGATAATAAAATAGTAAATAATAGCACAAAAAGAACATTCAGATTCAATCCAAAAATATTGTTAAAAGCATACATTAGGAATAGTCACTTTTTAATCAGCTGTTTTGTTTAATATTTGTCATAATTGTTCAAGTAGATGTCTGGAAAATACTGAAAATACTGTGTTTTATTAAACCAATGAACTCTTGGCATGTTTAAAAATAAAAATCTCTGATGTTAATAAAGAAACTGCTAATTGAAGAAAGTGAACAAGATAAACTAACCAGCAAAAGACAAGAGCTTCTTCTTCCAAGCCTGGTGACTTGATGGAAGTCAGATTTAGAAGCCAGCTGAAGGTCAAAGACATCCCTAATGCCAATCATCATGATTTCCTGGAAGAAGGAACTCACAAAGCAAACTGATTTCATCCATAGGTGTGATTACAAGGTTGACTAATAAATGTGGTTTTCTAGAACATTACAGACATTTAGAAAGTATGTGACTTAGCATAATATCCTGATTAAAAACCCAAAAATTTCATAATATTTTCAGCATTGATAAACATAATGTTATTAAAACATGGATTTTATATATATATTGAAAAGTGTTATGCTTCAAAAACTATTTGAAATGCAAATTGAAAGGGGATGAAGAAATTTGTGGTAGAGCATAAGATGGATCGTGTTTATCCAAATTCTATAAAATATTTTCAGCAATCATTTTGAAATAAACCACAGAGCTAGGTAGCACACAGTTCACTGAAATTACAATGATGAGGCCATGCACTCACACATCTATGTGCAATCAATTATTATTCACAAGAGATCTCAGTTCTCAAGCCTGAACAAAATCACAAGTGTCATTTATCCATTATATAAATTCAGCTCCATCTCAGAATGTGGAAACAGGCTTCCAAAACAGTGGAGACCAGATTTAGGGGCAGAAGAACTCACTTACACCTCAACGGGCAACACAGGAATGATACTGAGGCAGCTGTTTACACGTACCTTTTTCTCCCAGGATTACCTCTCTAGGCCTCACTTACATTCTCCAGAAATTTCTCTGCATAATGTAAAGTCTCTCTTTTTCTGGGATAAAAAAAATCCAACCCCATCACTTAGAAGCACAACCCATTTGCTAATCAAATTCCTGATTTTTTTTTTTTTTTTTTAAATACCATATTTGATCCAATTCAAGGAAGTCTAAACAAGGGGAGGGATGTAAAGCAGATGGGAACAGTTTGCAACATGTCTGGGAATATTGCCTCTTTAACTATTACTACTGTCCTTGTTTAACAGAGGAAAGAGAGGTTCAAAACACCAGTCCTATCCAGAAGGCAGTCAGTTTAACTTTTATAGTTTCTTCATGGATTTTAATCATCATTATATGCTTGCAAGAAGCAAGAAGTAGGACTGTAGTTACAAACCTATATAATCTTAGAATAGAAAATATATTCATATTTTTGAAAACAGTTCTTTATAAGCCAGTCAAAAAGCATGTTTACTTCAAATATAAGGAAACACATTCTTGCAAACAGGTCTGGCACACACTGGCATTCTGCCTGGAACACGTAAATCTAAAGTACGTGTCAAAGACATTTGGATAAGCTGATGTTTATGCCATTAGAACTCATCCTGATGGAATATCTAAACCACAATTTAAAGCATGTTTGAAGGCTGTAATATTGAGGGAAAAACGTGATTGTTATCTAATTAAAGACAGGAACATAACGTTAACTAAGCCTGACTTAAGGTAAGCTACTGATTCTGATTAAAATTGGAAAGGCAGGAAAAAACCATTTTCTGCGAAGGATTTATTAATTTTTAGAGTTCGGAAACTGGTAGGCTGCTAGGGAAAAAGGTAGAGAGTTTTAAAAGGAAAAAGGAAAGTGATTCACTCTGTAAAGACTATCTTCATTTGGACCATAATATTTGAATTCTCCTATAATGCAATCATGATCACTTAGGTTCCTGCTGTGAGTGTTTTGAAACGTTACCCTTAACAATGCTAATAAAAAGGTCACTTCTATTTCTGCTTTGCTGTGCCTGTGTGCACTGCAGGTATTTTCATTGTGAAAGTAAATATCTCAGTAGTAATCTTTGCATGGGTTCTGATTCCCTTAACCTTTAATGGAACATGACTGCAGATTGAGAACAATGATTTGCTCTTTACAGATTTTGCTAACTTAATCAAAATAACAGACTGAATTTGAACTTCTGTATGAATAAAATTAGGTCCAAGCAAGGTACCATGAAGTCATTCCATCCACTAGGACACAAAGCAGAAAAATAATTAGGTGGTAGCAAAATGGCAGAATTTAAAGGCAGAAGATCAGATACTGAACAATAATTTCAGTGAATTTGCTGATTTATGCCATCTCCAGATATGACACCAAATTAGACCTTATATTAATAGTAATATTGATGGTCCTCAGTCTTGTCTCAGAATATTATATTGCTAAATGAGATAGAACTGTTTCTTCAACCATACAGCAGCCAGCATATTCATAGCAAAACAAGTTTTAGGAACTTATTCTGTCTGTAGGTTATGCTCAGAGATATCTTAAGGCTTATCTGTCTTTGAGGACAAAAAGATTTTTGAAAGGAAAAGGATTTTGAAGGCTTATTTTCTGCAGATCAAATAAGCTTGTTGTTCAGTTGTTGGCAGTGAATAGTAGAGTTCTTCAATTACAAGTACTAGTTAATTGGGGTCTTTTGCATGAATTATTCTCATTTCACCTACAATGAATATTATTCTCTTTTTAAAAAAACAATTATGTAAATTAAATCTGTATTTTTGTTAGTGGTAATTAGAATCCCATCCAAGAGACCTGACTGTTGGAGACTACTGTCCTATGTCTTGGCAATTTGGTTGTTAAAATTTGTTTCTTAAATGGTATCAGAGTCTGCTGAACAGAGAGAAGGATTCAGGTCAGTCAGTACTTTTGCAAAGCTTTCAAACCCTGTAAAGAAAGTTTTCAAACCCTGTCCCTAATGAGGACCTTGTACCTCTACAAGGATCTCTGATGAGAGCTGGATTTCTAATTTATCTCATCCTGAGGACTGGTACTGTAACCTCAGCCTTGTCTTCTTGACACCAGGTATGAATCAGAGAATCTTTTCAGAACTCCTCTGTCATGGGTAGATTTGAGGAGCCTACCTAGAAGCAGCACATTTGCAACACATCAAGGTACAGCTCCTCACTCCACACTGTCCTACCCTTTCACAAACAAAAACATTTGTTTGGAATGCACACAGATTATTATTCTTTCCAAATTTAAATGCAATCCACTTCTACTTCTCTAGATAATTCTTAATTGTAGACAATTAAGTCTTCAAGACAGTTACACACATTAGACACTGTATGTGTTAGACTCTATGAAGTAAAGTTCAGCTAGCTACTTCAGCAAGTAATTAGAGTACTTAATGTTATGTAAAAGAGAATTAGGAAAACCAACCATAAATGGATTAAAAAGGTAAACATCCTAAGTCAACAACCCTCAGAATGTATATACTTATTCATGGTGTCTTTTCTAGCAGTTTTTTTAACACAGTTAAATTAATCATGTCAGTAGATGCCCCAAGATCAGAAGTGATTAACCCATCTAATTGCAGCAGATAGCAAAGGTTTCAGAAGGGATATAATTTATTATAAAATAGATGGAGTACTCTCTTCCCCACAAGCTTCTCTACTTTTCTTTTTGTTTGTGTTCAAATGCAAATGCTACATGCTTAGTCTTTTTGAGTCACATCTCTTCTTAAAAAATTGTTAAATAAATAATGGTTACTTCCATTCTCCATACAATCAGATCATTAATCTAAAATAACAAACAGGAAGATAGGTGCAATGGGTATTTTTCAAAATAACTTAAACTAACATAAACCATTAGAAGTTTATAATGAAATAAATAAAATGCCAAAACTAGCTATCCACCATTTTATGATCTTACTTACTTTGAAGGGCTTTTATAAGTGCTGTCTTTATTGATGCATTTGTCTGCAAGGACAGAGTAATAAAACTACCTAGCTAGTATGAACATTTTAGCACCACAAAATATAAACCTATGTATCTCCTAAAGAATCAGACTTGTAAAATGTTGACATTTTTATTTCTGTTTCACCATTTGGCTTGTCTAATCTGAGACAGGAACAAGTAAAATGGAAAATACTTGTGAAATAGGATTTCTATAAATGCTGGTGGCCAAAAGGAAAAACACTTTATTGAACTCACAATTTACATTATTCTCAAACTGTCAAGGTATGATTTTGCTCCCATTCAAATATCATAAAAAACTGATAAATTAAATGAATGAATTTAAGATGCACACTTCCATTCTAGGCCCCTTTTTCTTGCAGCTCAAATCAAGACCTGATTATCTGAGGCTCCCACTGCATCATGTGGAATTAGAGAAGCAGGATTGTTTCTGGAAAGAGTGTGAACTCTGTGTTGGATTAGGTGAGAGATACATGAGCTTGCAGGCACATGCATCTCATTCTATACATCCAAATAGCTCCTATGTTAAAGAGAGGCCTCTTTCAGGTTATTGTGCTTAGCATAGAGATCCAGCAGGCAAAGTGGGGTATTAAAGTTGTTCAAAATGTTATCTATCTTTTATATTTAACATACATAACAAAATGTTATATATTATATACATTGGTAATAGATGAAATCTTAGGGCAAATGTGGGGCCTCTCCAGAGGGGAAAAAAAAAAAAGTTACAGAAATGTAACAAGGTAGTCCTTAAAAATAATTCATAGCAAGTGATGTACTCTTCTTGGCAAGCGTAGCTGATTGGAATGCCAGGGCTCTAAAAAGCTCTTTATTAAGGTGAAACAAACTGTGAAAGTCAATTTTTGGAATAGCAACTGTAACTGCAACAATACAATGCTGCTGATAAAGGAATTGGATGAATGTGAGTGTTTTAATAAGCATATGTCAATGGCCAGAAGCAGACAAAAAGCAATTTAAGAAAAAAAAACAGTCATAAAATATTCAAGGAGGCCAGAGGATTAGCAAGTAGCATTAATTATGACTTCTAAAGCAGAAAAAATTTGCTGATAGACCAAACGCCAATTAATAGTAATTGCTCAGAGCCAGGTTTTAAACACATTACATGAAAACAGTAATAGCAAAAGGTTACATACACAGTAAGAGATGGCACAGAGTTGAGATCAAAGGTTACTTTCACTATTGCCTACAAACATAGACCGAACAAAATTCCAAGAACAATAAGGCCAGAACTGGGTGACTTTTGTCAAGGTAGATAAATATAAAGGGACAAACATTTTCAGAAATAAGAGTAGTAGAGTGTTAATGAAATTGTGGCTACCTTTAGGTGTGCAGATAGAAGAACATTCTTCCCACACATTCACCCCAAAGTATACAGGAGTCTCAAGAAAAGCATTATTTTTCTAGGAACTTAAAGGCAATTCAAATCTGTCCCTCAGAATATCCAAAGATGTCAATTCATGTGCAATATGATTAAATGCCTGACTCATGAAAAATACATTTTCCACTGTGATAAAAAGCTGATAGAAAGTAAGAGCAGTTTGCAAGGAAATTAAGCATAATTCAGTGAGCTATAGCATATGGATTTGAAGAACTCACCATTAACATGATATTTTTTGCATGATATTATTATATATCACAGCAGTTGTAAGTAGTGTTCCGAACAAGAAGATCTAAAACTTACAATAGAGAAGATAACCAGGCATCTTTTACTTTTTCCTTTTTAACTTAATGTTTTAACATAATATCAAGTGGTGTCAAGAATACATCTTTCCTGATTGATATTTCCACATACTTCATTTTAAGAAAAAAATTACATGGTTGCTACACGGGAAGTGTGCAGAAGATGTAACTGTGGGTAATAAAACAGCTGTTGGAAGTAACAGCTTAACTAACATGCAAGCAAGGAACAAAAACAGTAGACCATCCCACAACAAAATTAAACCACAAAAGTCTAATGAGAATTTCTTCAAATAAAAACACCATATAACCTTAGAAGACAGAAAACATGAGAATAAATTGAATTTACCTATTTTGGCTGTAACGTGCAAGCATGTAGGGACATCAACAAGAAATTATATTAAATCTATAAAACAGAATTTTAATAGTAGATAACAGTTTTGCATAAAAACATCTCAAAGACCAGACTCTGCATCTTCAATTCAAATTTAATTTTTGCTATTGGAATGTAGACTTGAAAGCTGAAAATCTTTCAGAAGAATAAACAGTTGCTTAAAAGCCTCTGAACAAATATATTTGAGAAAATTTGTAGATACAAATCTAAAGAATTAAGAACTTTCCCAGCCAACTTCACCTCATTCAAAAATTTGAGGAAAATAGAAATATGAGAAGGTTGAAAACAACTAAAGTAAAACCACCTTCTGTGACAGGTTTTGGATAATACTAAAATGTTGGAAATTTCGGGCGGTGACTTGAACAGCATTAATAACCACAAAGGTCATTCAAGGACATTACAGTTTTCCTTCTACCCGTGTTACTTCTGGTGTTCTGGGGAAAAAACATTTGCGTGTTGTTCTGCAATTAGTTAATAGAATATACAGATTTTTCTCCTTGCAAGTCATTAAGTTCACCATGACTTTAACTTTTTCAGCATTTCTAATCCAGAATTTAATACAAAGAAGCGGATTTTTTTTAGTTAGCATGAGTTTGTTAAACTAAGGGGAGTCACTATCTCCTCCCCCTTCTGTATCTATTAAAAACGCAAGGTCTGTTTCTAAACAGAGTGTGAACTACACAGAAAGCATCAACACTGTGCTCAATAAGTGACAGGCAATGTGGAAAGAGATCCATTCATTCTGACTTCAAGGTTTAAATCTCAACTTGTCATGGCAGGTTCCTTCTGTAGGCCACTGAAAGAAGCTGACATTTCCAGCGGGTGATTGACACCACAGTAAAAGTCACTTCTCTCTGGTCTCCATAAACCACATGAGATGCTCTCTGAAAGCATTTCTTAGTTTTCACTGACTTCAAAAGCAACTAGGGTGACAAGTACAGACTTAAAGATAATCTTTCACATATTTAAGGCTTGCTGAGGTAAATCTCTGCACTGCTAGCACTGAAGCCCTCTAAATATTATGATTGGAATTGGCCGGATTAATGGGTATTTGAAGCTGTCGCAATACAAATATAGAAATCCAGATCGTCTAATTGAACAAAACCTTCAGACTGTAGAGATATAAAGTCTAAATATATTTTCAGCTTATGCCTTTTTCATTCTTTTATTTTGTATTTGATCTTGAACATTATCAGTTCTTTTTCCCATAAAGCCAAGTATGAGCATAGATTACCACATTTTAACATATTCTGCACTTTGTAGGTTGTTAGTCTGTTTTCAAACACATTTTAGTGCCTGCTAGAAAGTATTCAGCAAAATAATTATTATTAGTAATGAAAGGTTAATTACTCCTGTCTTCTACCCAGGAAAATCTCTATGAGGCATGCACAATTGTTTCATTTGGGTATGTTTCATCATACTGTAATATAGCATCACTACAATACAGCAATTTGCTACAGGGAAAAAAGAAAAAAAAAACAAACTATCCAGTCCTATTTTCAGTATATAGAGCTTTTAGAAATATCCTTTTTTATTGATCAGTGCTCAAGTATATTAAGACTACTACAGAAATGAAAAAGAAAAATAATTATTTGCTTATGTACTATATAAAGCATAAAGGGGAGAAAAAGGAAGCATTCACTCTTTCCACATTAAATGGAGAGAAACGTTTGGACTACTTACCAGTGGTCTTGTTCTTGTCATTGTGTTCATGGAGCACAACAGAATACTTCACAAGTTGATGAAATTTACTTGCAGTGAGTAATGGGGAAAATAACAAAGCATTAATGCCCTGCCCTGACCTCTTGCCTCTGCATGAGTGAGACAATGGAGAGAGACAAGATGATTTGAGTTATTTCAATACAATAAAGAACAACATCTTGTGCCCACGCAAATTTTTATGAGAATTCAAATACAATTTAGAGGGAAGCTCATAGTATTAGAGGATCTGGTGAGAGGGTCTCATCATAATACAAACTGGATAGATAGATAGATAGATAAATAGATATAAAAACTGTTTGTGTTTTTATTAGAGAAGAAACAGCTAATGAAATTTACCTCACAAACTGAAGTGCATCTTTACAGTGTTCAGCCACACTCTTTCAGAAACAGGAAATAGTCAGGGAAGTGCTAATTTTGTATTCTACTGCTTATTTACTAAATATTCCATTAACTCTCAATTTTAAGTTCATACACACTGTTTTTCATGAATTACTACAATTTTACCTCTGATGCTTTGCTATTGGAGGGCAAAGAAGGAGCCCTCATTGCTGCAGCATTAAAAGACAGGCAAAAATGAAAATTAAATAAGCAGCTCTAACTACATTTCGTTCACTGCATTGTAGCTGTTCTCTCTGACTTGTTCTTTCTCTTTTGCTTTTGAAATGTAAAATAAAGTAATTGCATTCACGTCACAGGAGCTGTACCAGAATTGGTGATATATGATGTGTTTTACTAGCTCTGCAATACCAATTTATTAGCAGTCTTTAACTTTACAAATCACCCTGCATTTGAATAGATGATTTAAAAACACTTACTTAGGTTTATTTACCCAACAAATTGCTTGTGGACTTAATAACGAATTCAGGCAGTTTCCCTGGGGTTTCCTATTTGGAACTTGCTTTCTCTTATTATCCCTGAAACAGAGAAAAAGAAAAGTCTCTTGAAGTTCAGAGGTACCAACACACACATATTTAATTCCAAAGTATAAAATAAATGATCAAATATCCCTAATAAAATATCATTAGGGAGCAGTGCAGTGCTCCTGACTGATCCACCACTGCACATGGAAGGAAGGATCATGTACATGTGGGATCAGTACAGCTCTCAGGCCAGTGCTGCACAGATTTTGGCTGCAGGACAAGCAGAACCAGCTGGGTTTAACAGAGGAGCCTGCAGCAGCTCCGACTTGATAGCAGCAGCTCCACTGCCTGCCTGGCCTTGTTTCATCCAACTGTGCAGCTACAGGCTCCCACAAGAACATTGCTCCTGTCTGCGAGGAGAAATTAGGAAAAGAGCTCTTTCCATGTAAGAAAACAAGGAGTAGCTCAAAGGACCCAAAGGGGAGGGTCTCTTCTAAGGATGGGCTCCATGCATATGAAGAGCCATTCAGTGCTACACCTCATGGGGTTTCAAGCACCTAAAGGGACATAAAGATTACCTATGCTGTTTTCTGTCCTATTCTTGTAGTGTTGACTCTGATAAATACCTTTTTTATTGATAAATTACAGAGCATCAGGCTTTCTTATTGGAATTATGATGGGCTGGCAAACATCTCCAGGCACAAACCAAGGCATTTTCTGTCATTTATCTTGACCTGATTATATACTTCCTCATCTCCATATAAGAAACTTATTTTGCTAATGCAAAGGTTAAAGTTAATACAGATGCCTCATTAGCTAATTAGATAGCCATTGTAAAATTTCACCTTGAGCTAAATGAAAATTGCATTAAATTGAGAAGATCAAGACCAGAATTGAATACAATTTTTGTTGTCTGTATTCTAAGAACTAAAGAAAGAAACATGAAAGGGTAAGACCCAGAACCAAGAAAAATAAAGATGGCGTACCTATCCTCCTAGAACTCCAAGTTTAAGCCCAAGTGTATTTAAATCAGTGGACTGAAATACAAGTCTTCAAAGTTAATTTTTACTCTGAATAAAAATAGCACAACAAAGCATTCAGGTAAAGGATAACATATAACCTTCCTGATTATTGTCATGTACAAATCCTTGAGAAGGGAAGGCTTCTAAACCCACATTCATAAGTTTGAAAGCTACATCCATAAAATCAAAGAATTGCATTTTTCATTTTCAAAGGACCTAATTAGCATAATTAGTGAATGCAATAATTTTTAGGTGGAAAAAACATTACTCATCTCTCCCCCAGTTTGACAGGGAGCAAGGGAGGAACAACAAGACCCCACAAAAAGTTTCTATTGGCAGTTTTATTTTGTAAGTGTTCAGTGCAGTTTTGATTGTTGAGATCTTTAAAGAACAATAGGACACAGTGAAAGTGGTCCACAGAAATGCTCCTAAATTTATTTTTGGTAGAGGCAGTGTGTCCTTTCAGTAACCTGTGGTAGAGGAATTCATAATCTAGAGATCTGCTTTGTTTTTTCTTTTTGCCTGTTTGCATAGCGTGTAGAGTATCCCTTAGCAGAAGAAAGCCTTGCCATTAGTTTTACAATTGAAGCAAGGGATACATACATTCTAATGAAAGAAAAGCTTTACAAAGCAATGATCATGAAGGGGAGGGTGGAACAACTGAAATATGCCTCCTGCTGTCTCCCTTTTTCTAACCTAGGAAGGAATACTTCTGGCTGAGGCTGGATGTACTTTCAGTGCAAAGAACCATGCAGCGGAAAGACGAGGAAAGCTCACGTTCTCTGTTAAAAGAAGTAATACAAGTGTAACTGGTTGCTTATACTGGCTCAGTGCCCAGCATGATTAATGATGCTTTCAAAATGGTTTTAGAGGACCACTTAAACTTGCCCTTATGAATTTCAAGTCTGTCAGTTTTCCAATGCTTGGCCTGTTTATTTGACTGCCCTGTTGCTCAGAGCAAGCCATCAGGCTAAGACAGAGGAATTTTCAATTTATTAGCTTATGTGCTGTTAGATGGAAAAATTTCTGCAAAAAAGCTCATAGAGAAAGGGAAAATGTGAACCTTGGACTGGGAAATTAGTGTCAGCAGCGATGAAATAGGTTTTATTTGGTGTCTTATTATTAGTTATGTTGATCAACACATCCCTGGTGTACACAAAGTCTGAGGGTGAAACTTCCTCACTTTCCTCATTCACAGGAAGAACTGGAGACTGTGGAAAGGTGAGTCAACTACGAATTAAGTCAGTGCATGTGCAGTGCAGTAAACTAGGAATTAAGTCAGTGCATGTGCTTGTGTTTCAGCTGGAATTGATCCATGCACGAAAAGACTGTAGTACTTTGTTTAAATCAGGTTCTTCCATAACTGATGTAGTGCACAGTATCGACAGTCGCTACAATACTTACCGTTTGAAACCAGGCAAAATTGTTTGAAATTATTAATTCCGCACACAAAGAGGAGGCAGATAAAGCATACCGTACATCTGAATTTACATCTTTTAAGACAATTAGCCATGTACCTAGGAGGACATTAGCACCAGAAGAACTTTGGTTGTGCAAGCAATCCACTTGCACATCTATCCAGCTTCTCCCAAAATACTGATTAACAGCTAGAAGCCCCAGAGTGAAATCCCTTGTTTTTGTAAACTGTTTTAGTGTCAGTGTATTGAAAATATTCCCAAATATGTCTGACATCCACAAATTTTGCTTTAAATTCGGAAGTAAGCTTATTCTTGGTCTGTATTTGCACAATTATTGATTGTTATAGTAGCAATTTTCCTACCAGTTCTTTCAATGATATAGTAGAGAGACCTGATAAATTCTTAATTATTTCAAACACTGAGATGCAGAGATCAATACATTGTGTTATGCAAGAAGTATATTTCGAAGAGAAAAAATGAAAATAATATAATAATTTTAATTATAGTTCTCCATAAAAACTTTCTGACTTTTATTTTCCAGAAGGAAACGAAAACATTTTATTGATTGAGACTTTGTACATATAATTCAGGAAATAAAATAATTTCAAATGAGAAACCAAAATATTCTTGTGCCATAACATTCTTAATGGACACCTCCACTTTTGCTTTTTTCTTAATATTTCACTTCTAGCAGAAAATGCTAATCTTCATAAGACCCAGGTACATTGTTACAAGAAAATAATTACCTGAAAATCTTCAACAAGCTTAGCTGTAATAAAAGTACTATTCAGCAGTGACATCATTTAGTTTGAACAACTTGTTCCAGTGAGCTCCCTAAACTATCAAAGCAGATGATATATATGCTGGCAGAGAACATTTATCACTCATTAACAGCTAATTAGCAAATTCCTTAAATTGCTTGAGTTCTACTGGGATTTTTCTAGAGAATTTATATTGAAAGAAAATCTTGTTTGGCTGATTTGTGTTCTGAAGTTTTGGAAGCAATAACTTGCTGTTTTTGGGGGGAAAAAGAAGGAAAAGGAAAAGGAAAAGGAAAAGGAAAGGAAAGAAAAGAAAAGAAAAGAAAAGAAAAGAAAAGAAAAGAAAAGAAAAGAAAAGAAAAGAAAAGAAAAGAAAAGAAAAGAAAAGAAAAGAAAAAAGAAAAGAAAAGAAAAAAGAAAAGAAAAGAGAAAAGAAAAGAAAAGAAAAGAAAAGAAAAGAAAAGAAAAGAAAAGAAAAGAAAAGAGAAAAAAAAAGAGAGAGAGAAGAGAGATATTCTTCTCTAACTGACAGTGAAATATCCACTAACCTACTAACATATTTATGGAAGATATTCCAGCATGAGAGAGAGGAAAACATGAACTCTAGTCTGCTCATACACCAAATAAAGGATTGCAACTGGACAGCATTAAGCCCAGCATTTTCTTAGCAAATTGGTCTAGAAACATGAGGTCATAATTCAGGAAAACAAACAAAATCTTGGCTTCATCACAGAAAAAAAAAAATTTAAAAGCTAATTTAAAGGGAGACAAACTCAGTATTAATAATAGATCTGTAAAAAAATACATCAAAGATATTTCATATGTAGGATCTATCCTCAGGCATAGGAATTGAGAGGAAAAGTGAAGAAACATAAAAAAAGTAAAACAATATATCAAAGTATTGATCTCTTGTACTTTCACTGAGAGGACAAGATGAATTTATCCCTAAAGCTCTTGCTTTGGGAAGGAAGTGTTAACCTTCTTTGCAACATGAAGGATTTGGGAAAAAAAGGGCACTATTTCTGAAAATGTGAACTTTGCAAGATGAATCCAAGAATACATTGTCTGAAAGCAGCAATGCCCATAAATTCACTACTAGCTGCACAACTTATAAATCAAGTTGAAAATTAGATGTCTAGGTCTCCAAACTTGCAAAAGACAGATGCAATGGAAGAACTATGGATTGCTTTTAGGCTTCCACTGGAGAATGTATATCCAAGGGAAGAGAACCAATTCTGAGAAAAAAAAAAAAGTAAACAGTAACAAAAACATTTTATTAGATACCACAATATCAGATGTTTTCTGAATCTCAAACATAAGGCCAAAAGGTATCCTTCTTATTCAGAACAGCTATGGCGTTTTGGGGTTTTTCCTCATTTTTGCTTACAAGAGAACAGAATTCACTATCGTTGTGTCAAAACCCCAGATACTACCTATCAGTCTTTCCATGTGGAAGGACTTCTTAACATAACTTTTCCAGTTCTTATTTTCTTATCAGAATAAAACATGGTCATTATGAGGTGTATGGTAGACTGAGGGCTGGTATAAAAACACTAACAGGAGAAAAACAAAACAAAACAAAACAAAAAAAAACCCTTAAAGCATTTAAAAACTGTTCCTGTCATAAATTTGGCATGTACCTTTGCATCTTTCTTCTCTTCAGGTTGTTCTGCTTCAGCCACAAAAAATGCTCAGCACTTGAGGCACAGATGGCAGCAGGAGTGGAACCAGGGACAGCAACACCTCCACTTCCCTGCATGTACAGCACTGCTCTATACAGCAAGGTTTGCTGTACCTGTCAGTAAGTGAAGAGACAGCTTTACGAAAGTAAATGCCATCCACTTTGCACAACGTATAAACATAAGCTCCTTCATCTCCTCTTTTTTCTTCCCCATTTTTGATGAACCAGGAAGATCAGGAACAAAGCAACATAAGGAAAAGGTTATGTGCAGGAGGGACATTTGGAGAGGAAAGAAGGTGTAGATATGATAGGGTGGAGCAAAAAAAGGACATTGACACAGAGGCAGAATATTAGGAAAAACTCTTGCAATAACTTTTGAAACAAAAAGATTTAACCATTAAGGTTTTAGAATCAAGGTATAAAGTTCAACCTTGATGATATTTGGTCCCTTGAATGGCAAAATTCCTACTGTTATGAAAGGATGGTGACAGGCCATTCAGTAAGTATACTGTCAGCTTTCACTGAGAAGAAGACTTGACCTGTCATTATGTCACTATTTGCCAGTGCTTGTCAAAAAATGAGAGCTGTAAGTTGTTCAAACATTAAGCAGATCAAAACCAGGCTCCTGTCAGCAGCTAAAATAATCCTGCTGACCAGAGAAAACAAGAACTTTGAAACTCTCTCTCTGAAATTAAAAAGAGAAATATATATACCTTTCTGTTCTTATTACACACATCCAGTAAGAACTATGTATTGCCTAGCATGAATGGTTTACAACAAGGTAATCTATACTTTGTGAAATCTCACGGCTACCAAACAGCTTCCTTGAATTATTAGAGACCCTTTTCCCCTTGTAATATGTACTTATTGTAGCCTAATATTTTTTACCAAAATAAAGACATTTGTCTTATTATCTAATTAAAGTATAACTAATTCAACTCAGGACTGTAGCAGCAAGAAAGTGCATCAGAAGATTTTATCTGCAAATATTTTTTAAGATAAATACAATGAGGACAGCTGAGGCAGCTGAGAGTTCAAACATGGGAGAATTCTGAAATTAATAAACCCTTGATATTGCACATTAAGTAGAGTAATGGACCTGTGGCATGAGAGCTGGGAACATAATGAAGCTGGGCAAGCTGTTAAGAAGTGGAGTTATGGCCTCTGAAAACTTGTGAAGAATCAGAAAATAACATAGCAAGAGTGTGAGCATTTTCTCTGCTGGACTAGAAAAACCACTACACACTTGACAGTATCCAAGCAGTCTCTTGACATTTATAGAGCTACAGAATGGTGGAATAGGTGATGAAAATATATCCTGAAAGCATGGCTGAGCTGGGGCAGGACACAGAAAACCATATTATCTCAGTTGGTCAGAGCATGCTGCTAATAATGCCAAGGTTGTGGGTTTGACCCCCATATGGGATCCCCATATTCACTTCAGAGTTGGACTTGATGATCCTTGTGGGTCCTTTCTAACTCAGAATATTCTGTGATCTGTATGGCCTCTTATTCTTTATAAATGGGTAAGCTGAGTCACAGTGGTATTTGAGACAAATTTAGCAGATGAAGATCTTACTCAAAGGTTTTCCTTGCACAATACCAGGAAGGAATTCCAAGAAATGGAAAGACAGACATGCCAATATAAGGAATTTGGAGTTTCACCAGAATTCAGCTGTGAAGAGAGATCTAATTTTTCCTTGATTGTTTAATAAAAATAATTGTTTTTCTTTTCTTGTTCTAAAATAAAGTAGCATATTGTAACAAACAAGATAACAAATGTTATTGCATAACAAGGTGACAAGACAACCATACTTTTTAACACAGATTTCAAAATTTAGGAAAAGTCAAGTACTTAGGACAGGAAAGTCCTGCTAGTTTCACAGCAGGTCTGGCTTGTTTAATGAGTAGAACTTTGACAGCACTGTTCAGTTGTGCTGTTATTTTTCAATTAAACTCTGGCAATTTATTGTGGCTACTTGTACGTGAAATAGATTGAAATTTTCAGATGGTTTATCAACATATGTTACACTATTGCAGTTAAACTAACAAAGTGTAATACACTACAATTTTAACTCAGTTTAATTAAAATGCCTTTATTATTAACCAGTGTCCATCTGGACAAAAAAAGTTTCCGACCCTAATAAGAGTCAGAAGCCAAGATATAAAACTCCGTGAGTCAGTTAATTTGCTGCACTCATGCACAGAGAACACACACATGCAATACATACATAATTCCTAACATATTTCATGTTAATCATGAAGAATTAATAGCTCCAAATTACAAATCTATTTTTGCGTACCCACATGCCAAAGTCTTGGTTGCTTTTTTCTCCATGAAGAAAATATATTTAGGCTCCAGAAGAAGAAATAAAACCAGGTTCCAAGTAAGTATGCAGTAGTCCTAGACTTCTATCTGAAGAGATTTCAGTTAAGTTACTTAAAGGAACACAATACTAATAATAACAATATTTCTTGTAGAACCTTGTTAAGCAGTTCAATGAGATTTCACACACCAACTCACGCAAAACAAAAAGAGTTCCAATTTGGATCAGTACATTGAGGAAATACAAAGCAGTAATGTGTGGAGGCTTGTGTCCAATATAGTGACAGCCCTGGACAAGGTTATCACAAAACAAATTAGTGACAAGCTGAGGTTATTAGACTACTAGTTCAATAACATCATGAGAATTTACTATCAATCAAAATATTTTTACAGCCATCAATGCAAAGATAAACCCCAAGCAGGATAACTCCTAGTTTACCTTTTACTAAGTAGAATACCATGCCCTGTAAGCATAACCCAGAGCCACACTTAACTGACCTGATCACATTAATATCCTTTACTCTCTGGGGCCATTAATCCATCAGATTATGTTTAACAACGGAAAGTAATTGAAATTCCACCATCTACTTATACAATATTGTCAAATTGGGTAGAGGAAAGAAGCTCTGACAGATCAGTGAACATTGGTGATAAAACTCTCTACTCTTCCCTAGCTCCAATTTTATGTAACAAATGTGTCTTCTCCTGTCTCCACAATTTTAGAATATCAATGTGATAGAATTTATCTTTTTGTTTCCCCGACACCTATTAGTTTCAGTAATATGATGCTGTTTGTGTCCAGGAGTGGAGAGAAAAAGAGATTATGTCAACCAAAAGTGGTTTAATCCCAGTACTCTTTTTTCTTTAGAAAGGTACCTAACTCTAACTAGAAGAAATTTTTTTTCCCTTTTAAATTGTTCCACATTACCCAGTCTTAAGCTTTAAATAACTATAATACGACATTCCTTCAAAATTCAGATGCTCTGCTGGATGATGTAAGTCATATGACATCAGTTTTCCCAACCTTAAACCCTCTTGCTTCCCTGGCTGCTGCCAGTGCCCAGCAGAGGGCATTTTAGGACTGAGCTATGTGAATAGAAAATGAAGAGACCGAAATTTCTATCACAGCAGTTTGCTCAAGTTGCAGGAGTTTGAGAAGCTTAATAAATATTTGAGTATAAACTGCAGTGTTTTCAACACAAATATCAAACCCCTAATATTTAAATAAACTCCCACATGTGACATTTATTAAGAGCTATTTTTTCAAATTTGCATTTGTTTATACTGCATACACTGAAGTATTGTAACACTGACATTTAGATAGTTAAATGTATGGGCATGTTAAAACTTCATGAAAAATAGCCTTACAAAGCAGAGGAAACAATCTGCACAGAAGTCAATGGCTGAAAAATTTCATTTTAGAGAGCAAAATTCTTATTACATTTATTATATAAATAATATTTATAAATATAAATAAGTATAATTATTTATTATATAAATTATCTCACAATTTAAGTATCAGGTTAAAACTAGTTTTATGTATTGTCTGATTAAAACCATATCGTAAGTTTGTAACACAGTTCTTCAATAAAACATTTCTACTTTCAGATGTGGTTTTTCAAAATCACCTGAAAATCTGAATTGAATATTATAATGTTTAATTGTCCAGTTCCTACAAGTTAGCACAAACTGGGACGAGTGCTGAAAGTGCAGCCTGGCTGGATGGTTTCAAAAGATGCACACACGACTCTGTTTGTCTCACCAACCTTCTCCTGCACGACAACCCTCCCTGTCAGAAGCACCTCGTTCACAGTTTAAGCAATGGTACTAAAGACAAACTCCCACAAATAAAGTATTACTTCGAGGAAGAACAGAATTCAGATTGCAAACCTTTGTAACTACAAGAAAACTGCTGGGTTTTCCCCCAACGCCACATCTATTTTTTGGAAACAAGAAAATATTTCAAGTTTTCATCATACCCATAGTTCAAACAATTATTTAATATTAGATGTGTAGTACTGATAATAAAAGAGTAAAAAGCTCCGGAGCCATAAGGACTACACGTTGGTTACAGTCCTTGGTTGCACTGCTGGCTGGTGATTATTTGGGGAGATGAAACAAGTTGTACAAAACAAGAAGAGTTTGTGACCTTGATGAATATTTTTATAGAAAAGTGCAGTTTTCCAGTCTGCATATTTCCAAACAGTTTACCACCAAACCTGAAAAACCTGCTGTCATGTAAATCTGTCATAAAATAATACTACTTCTGGCAAGGCACACTCCTGGGGGAAATTCCCAGTCAAATGAGCAGAGCGATAATGATCTAATGAAAAGAAAACTGTAATAATGATGGAGGGGAAAAAAACAGAAAAAGAATGGCTGCTCAAAGGTATACATGCTTAACTTTGGGGGAGAGGTGAAAATAACCTGGTGGGGGGAGGGAACAAAAACCCACAAACACATAAAAAATCCACCAGGCTTTTCTCCTAGTGTGATCTGATTAAATGAGGAACCTGCTTAAGGTTACCTCCAAACCCCACCTAAATATTTGCCAACATTTTCAAAGCTATGACTACACCATGCCCTTAAATCAGTAGCACAGGAGACTCAATGTGAATTCTTAGTCACTTCATGTGACAAGAGACCATGAAGTTCAAAGCACTGGATGGAATACTAGTGTTCTGAATGAAACCCTAGAAAAGTGGCTATGGACAGAGGAAGATCTCTCAGGTGTAAGCACACATCACATTTGATGCAGCCTAATTCCTTGCTGCCAATGAGAAAGACTGTCTCCCTCTTCTGCCCACACTTGGCTATTCTTCCTTTAGATGTGCCTGGTGATGCCAGGGGTGATCCCCACTGTGGCCACCCCTCACTGGCATGGAGCAGCAAGAACGGGCTGTCCCATGAGGGGGAGTAAGCAGGAGCCAAACAGCCTGAATCTACCCAGGAGAGAAGATCACAACCTACAACACAGCTCAGAGGAGAAGTGGCTCCCGAGGCATGAGCTTAAGATGGGCTCCCTGACTAATGGGCTGCCGCTATGGGTGAAGGTCCCAGGTGGGGCTGCTCAGAACAGTTAAAGTATATTACTGCTCTCAAGGAACTGTCATTTGTATCATGGAAAAATAAAGTACTAAGGAAGGCTGCATTACCACTAGGATCACTTGAAGATATATTGACAGGTTACTTAGCTCTAGTCTCTTTAGTGTATGCACCAAATAAACTTCTGACTTATAAATTAAAATATCATTAAAAGAAATAAATTGATGAGTTTATCCAAGTCTTCCATTGTGGAAAACAGTAGCTAGAATTGATACCTTGACTTCCTCCCTCTCAGGCTTTAGGCAATGATATGTTAGAGAAATAATGGCAATATGCACAGATTTATATCTTCTTATCTGGTGACAGATCTTGCCAACTGGAACTGTGCACTAGTGTCTCGCATCAGTAGCTGGAAAACATGATGAGGCATTTAGAGCTGACCTTTATCCCATAGTTAGTAAAAGAATAACAGATGCGTGCTTTGCTAAACCTGAAGAATATGAGAGTGTTTGAGAGGATCTGAGTAGCTGACATAAAGTCAGGAGTTCAAAACCATGCAGGGAGAGGACTTCGTGGCATAAAGATCTTCGGGGAGAGTGCATGTGTGTGTCTGCCCATGAGTGTTGAGGGGAAGAGAAGTTTCTCTAAACTGAGGAGGGAACAATAATATTTTTGAGGAAGACAGGGTAAACTTAGAAGAATAAAGGGGTTTGCAAAATCATATCCAGGTTAATGAACTGGTATTTCACTGCTTCTTAATTTTCAGCTAAACAAGTTCAGGAAGGAGACTGGGAACGATGAATCACGAAGGAATAAAATGAGTCAAAACTATTTCCACTAGGATGAAAAAGGAGGTATAAAGAGTGCAAGGTCTATCATGGACACAACTTCAGCTTCAAGGGACTTTGCTCTTGAAATGGCAGAAACTATTCCAAGTTGGATTTCTAATTCTCCCCAAGTAATGCATAGGACATGTTTTTGAAAGGCATTCACAATAATCTGTAGCAGACAAAGGCAGGAATGGATACAAGAATGTAACCAAAGATCCATTTTCTTACCTCTTTTCCTCCAGCATCATACCCTAGAGAGGGAGAAGGACTGAAACTTGAGAATAAAGCAAGCAGACTCTTTGTGTCCCTGCTGGAGACTGGCACCTATCCAGTTGCTGAGTCTCTAACCACCATCTAGGCACCCAAAAGGTTGCAATTCTTTTCTCAAGCTGTGGGGCCAAAAAGATGCTGAGGTGACCAAGTCCTACCAAATCACCTAATGCATCTCAGGATCGATTTGTTGCCATTGATAGTGTAAATGCTTTACTACCCAGATGTACC
This sequence comes from Origma solitaria, assembly GCA_013397895.1. Lineage (NCBI taxonomy): Eukaryota > Metazoa > Chordata > Aves > Passeriformes > Acanthizidae > Origma > Origma solitaria. Next base: position 1,903,514 of record VZRL01002658.1, on the reverse strand, counting down.
AGTTCTGCCAGTAGGCATCTGCCTTCCTTGGAAATTTGGATCCTCACAAGGCTCTAGTCGTGGATAGAGATTTTATCAAAACCTGTGTGTACAGAAGTACAGGGACAAGACAGGTATCTACCCATAGTGCATGTCCTCAGGGAAACCAGACCATCATTTCCTGTGAGAAATCCAGCACAGCTTCAAACAAAACCACTTTCTTTACCTACATCTGGAAGGAAAAGATCGAGTTACTACCCTTTAGATCACATCTGCATTTTGTTCCAAAAGTCTCATAGCTCACAGCTCTAATAACACATCAGCTCTCTTCACAGACTACCTACTGTTAGTCAGAGTCATCCTTCCTGGCTTTGTAATTACAGACTGTGGGAGGACCTGGACTTCATAGCAGCCTTCAGACTGCTTTGGTGTGAGAGGAGAGGTATGTCTTCCCGTCAGCTCAAAGGTCAGGGGACGTGAGGAAGTTGTACACCAGGCTCTTGCTTTGACTGTATATTAGAAAGAGGGAAAGCTGCCACTAGGGACATGTGGCAAAAATAATTGGAGCTGGAGGTATCAGATTCAGCAAGGCACGTGGCTGCCGGACTCTGCAGGGAGTGTTGGGAGGCGTGGGATGAACTCTGGACTTTGGAGAGCTGTCAGGGCACTTTGGTACAGTTGTGCATTGAAATCCTTTGGGAACTGGAATGCAGAAGACACTTAATTTTTATGTAAAATATATGTATTAAAACACAATACAAGGAGAACCCTTAAAATCATCCAAGATGCCACAAAACTCTGCAAAGTTTGTTTACCCTAAGAAGGTGTATTCAGATAAATCTATGAGATCTTATTTCTAAGGAAAGAATTATAAAGGTTTCTTACCACAAAGTTCTTAATTCTAACACTTTCAGCAGAAAATGAAGTCACCATCTACTTCACAAGGAAATTCAAACCATCTTGATCCACCAATGTTTTGTCTACCATGCCATGGAGACAAAGGAGTGAAGTAAAAGAGGAACATCCACTCCTTGTTTGTTGTGGAGAAATACATAAATTGAAAAATTAAAACTAGTAAGTCTGAAGATATTACAGTAATAGAGGCTATAAGTAAACAATCTAAAAATTCTTGCATTTCTTAAATGAGTCAGACTTCTTGGCAGCCTCCCATGTGAGTCGTGAGGCCCAAGACTGTTTACCTCATAAGATAGCAAGCAGATAAGACTGTGTAAGTGATGACTAGAGATATAAAATGTCCAACATGAGGTGGGAACAAGGGAGAGTCAAAAGCAGCCAGTCTCAGTGTAAAGAAAATATAAAGCAAATAACCTACGCAGACACTGAATACACAGAGGTTCAAGGACAGAGAGCGTCACCAAACTGGCAGTGGTACTTCAGGTCGGTACAAATGCATTCCAAATAGTTGGAATCTGTTTCTCCATGTGTAGGAATACTTCTTTATATTAAACATAGCATTGGGATAGCAAAGAAAACAGAAAATCTTAAGCCTGTAACCAAAAGTAGCAGAATCGTGCCAGCACAGCAGCATTTTCATATACAATTATTGTAGCATATTACAGGTTTGGTAGCTGAATCAGCAGAGCTTTCAGAATGGAAACCCATGAAATGTAAATCTGTGTAAGGCTTATTTGCTATCCCACACCCCTTGTTTTCTAGAACTACAAAAATCTGTTCGTTTAGACATCTGAAAGAGATGCTGTTCGACACAGGGTTTTGATTCACCATGTGCTTTAATTTTATGGTTCTAACTTTTTGGTTTTCCATGGTAAAGATCAAAAGAGCCATACACTAAGAAAACATCTTTCTTTGTTGTGGTGGCCCTTTTTCCCGAATCATCTGATATTTTTCAGAAAAAGAAAAATATGTATTTTTCCGATAGACGGTATAGGATTTCATGGCAAAATCACATTGTTAACGTCCCAAGAAGGTATTACATTCATTATATTAATGTAGCTTTTACAAATATCCTTTAAAAAAGTCTTACAAATTTTGTAATTTCTTATTATAAAGATCAGAGAATGTTTACCAGTACACAGAGAATCTTCTCCTCAATGTAAACTATTATTTGTTCATAGACTTTCTTTGAATAAGCCAAAGAATACATGTTCAAATTAATTAATATGAAATTGCAGAGGGTTTTGTACAAAAAAATTAATTAATCAGAATCCATCAGAAACAGAATCTGAAGATTTATTACTGAAATAAACAAATAAACAAAACAAAACAAACAAACAAAAAAAAACCAACAAAAAACACCCTACAAAAAAACACCAGAAAAATAAAACAACAAACATGAATTTAGCCTTAGCTAAGCAGCTTCAGATGTTATGGTTTTGTGATCATTCCAACAGAAATAACATATCATTGCAGCTGATACATGTAAGGCTTAAGGAACAAGGTTCTTTAAGACAGCAGTCGAAGCAATCATGTTCCTAGTTTATCTTGGCCAAGGGTCATCTTCTCTATTTCCTTGTGTCAAAAAATTTCTTTTCACGTAGTATGAACTGTTGTTTGGATTCACTTGCTACTTTTTTCTATTGGTGATCACTGGTTTGATACATGCTGGTCAAGCTGTTTCACTTTTAGGACTATCTCATTTTATTTAAGGAAATTGAGAAAATACCAACCGCTGTAAGAAAGGGATTACCTGAAACACTGAATCTAATTTAACAGAATTGTTTTCTCCTGAATTTCATAGGTAACTGTCAAAACAGAAATGGCACTAAAACTAGTTTCAGGCATGACAGTTCTTAATAGTTATGCCTGATTTTTATGGCAAAAGAAAAAGCAAACCTCCCAGATTTTTAAAAGCACATGATTCTTCAAAAGCAGCCTATAGTTTTTATTAAAGTATTATTTTCTACATAATATAAGCCCAAACCAACTTGACTTTACTTTTCCATGTAATCTATCTTTGGTGTATATTAATCACATTTTCCATTTTGATTTTTTTTTTTGTTTGTTTGTTTTGTTTGGGGTTTTTTTGTTTGTATTGTTTTATTTTGGTTTTTTTGTTATTTTGCTGAGGTTTTTTATATAGCAAAAAGCAATACAGTATCTGATATAAATCACATAGGTTTAGGATACATTATATGAATTAGAAACATTAAAGCCATAAAGACATTTTAAGTAAGCTCTCTTAAAACTGCCTAAAAATTAAGGCAAATTATTGTGTCTGTAGTCACTACAAAGAAAACACTTCCCCAGGAAAGTGGTGGAATCATCATCCCTGAAAGCATTCACAAAGCACGTGGATTTGGCACTTGGGGATATGGTTTAGTGGTGAGCACTGCAGTGCCAGGTAAATGATTGGACTCGATGATCTTAAGAGACATTTTTCAACCTTAGTGAGTCTATGATTTGACCATGAAAGGAGAGCTCTCTACCATAGCCTAGTTTCCAGAAGTTGCAAGTAGCAGGATAAAAATTGAGATACACATAAAAGACAGTTTAGGGAACCTGAACTAAAAGCTTAAGTGATTCTTAATGGAAGAAGCACACACATTTTACCCATGAAGTCCCCTATGGTCCTAAACTAGAAGACACCAAACCCAGTATTCTGATGTACAAATCCAATAGTGCAGTCCTTGAGTCTTTTGCCTAAACAATCAGTGAAGTTTCTTTCAACAAAATTTTCTACATCTCTCTGGTTTTTTTTCTGACAGACCCAGGCAATTCATTGCATGGTTTAATCCTGGTTAACTGTGATTCTTCACTTGCCACTGTGAAAAAAAATTACTACACCATGCAAAACAAGCACACATGTAGTGCAGGCCTATAGTTGGTTTTGTGCTAACCCTTGTGGAAATATCAGTCATGTGCTTTTCAACGACACAGGTCGATGGTTCCGCTAAGCCAGTGCAATAGAGCAGCCCAACTTCATTTCATTTGTGGCAGTTCCTGGCACTGTTAACATTTTTGTAGGGTTACTCTGCACTGGTATGTCTGATGCCCTGAGGCCAGACAAAGGCAAGGGCAAAGGAAAGGGCAGAATCATGCAGCTGTGAGCAGGGAAGGGCACTGAACCACTCACTGAGCTGAATTTCATCTTAGAAACAGTATGCTTGCATATTGCACTGAGGAGTCGTGTAACAGTCACAGACCAAACCAAATGCTGTACCAACATAGTAAAACAAGTACTTTCATTAATGAAAATAAACTATAGTTTGCTTTTTTTCATTTCTAAGGCAATGTCAATCCAAATTGACACAGTAGTTTCTGAAAAGAAAAGGTATCCAGACTTCTAAGCCTTTCTCAGCTTAAAAGAGCTTTAAACTTTTAACCTCCTCTCTCCCTAATGCAATTCTCTCATCTTCCTGAATCTGTGTTATGACCCCACAGCACACATGCACAGCTTCAGACATCCCACACAGGGGGATTTGAGATTGACCTACACTCCATCGTGTTCTGTATGTTGCCTTCAGGGCCACTGCAGTCTTTTTTTTTTTTTTGTTTGCTTTTAATGTGTGATGCATGAAGCAGTCTGAAGAACAGCCTCTAAACTTCATACAGGAGAAATGCTTAAACTGTTTGGTTGTTCACTTTTACCCAGGAATATCTGGGGGGGTTTTTCACTATGAAGACTTCAGAGAAATGATGTGGGGACATTTATGACCATTTACTCTTCAGAATTTTTTACAGAAAATGCTACAAAAGTAGGCATTTTTGAATTTTAAATGCTAATCACAGTTTGAATCAGTAAAAATTTTATCCTTCATAGGAGGAACACTAGCATGATCAAAACAGCTCCAGGAGAATGAGTCGTTTTGTAAACATATGATAAAGGAGATGAGCTAGATCCAGGATTGCTAACTTGTATTGTTGTAGTTCTTACAGCCTCTTTTAACAGACATCCCACGGATATTTTGCAAGGAGACAATCCTTGACTGAAATAGTTTACAGCTATTGTTAAATTGGAGAAACGAGAATAAAAAGATTACAGGCAAGTGATACAAAGAGATTTAGAAACAGAAGTTTATGTTGTTTACTTGGAAGTAAAAGTATATACCATCATTCCAAATGTTCTAGATATAAATGAAACCACTTTTAAGGCACAAATCCACATGGAATAAGAACATCCACCTAAACTAAAGATCCAGTTGTGAAATTAAGCTAATAGTAGAGAGGACAGTGATACATGAAGTAGAGGGATAAGATGACAAAGGTAATAGCTTGAGAGCAAGAGATCTGCAGGCATGTAAAGATACTGCCGACTCAGCATTCTGCTCCTCTCACGCTTAACACCTCCTATCCAGAGAGTGAATCCTAAAATCTGTGACATGATAGAGAACACCTCAGGCAAGGACGTATAAGTATAATGAAAACAGCCGTTTGTGGGAGAGGAGGAAAAATTTCCATCATGAAGTAACTCATCTTTAATGACTTTCTTATCAAATAAGTAGATGATGTGACCTATGTCTGCTCATAAAGTTCCCAATCAACATTTTCTGTTCCACATCGCATAGCACCAGAGACCAAATTCAGGATCTCTCATCACTGTAAGAACACACAGAGAGGCCTTCTCTTTAGATTGAGTGAGGAAGCCATCCTGCTTCCAGAAGCATTGCAGATTGGTATGTTTCCTCTTGATTTTTGGATGAGAAATACTGCTCCTTTGGCATACGTCCCTGTCCGGTTCTGTTTAGACTCTGTTTTCTCTCTCTGCCTCAGACATATGAAGCCATAAGGCTGTCCTTTCTTTTGAAAAGACCTAAATTATATGGTTGGAAGGCTCTGCTATTGCCTGGAGGATGTTTCATTATGGGCACTACTGTTTCACTTAGTCTGCAAACTGGTTTTCCATGTTTCTGTTATCACAATACTGTATGATTATGGTTCTTTTAATTTGCTTCAAGCAATCATGTTTCTTTATAAAATAGAACCTGCTCTCCATTAAAGGGGATTACATCAGTTTATATATGCAGATGAGTGAGAATTGTACAATTTATCCCTAGTACTAATCTCCTTACACAGAATCATGTTCACACAATCACTATCTTTACTGAAATGCCCATCTGAGCAAATCAGGATTGTAAAGCTGTGACTAATTCTGAGCTCAAAAGACTTGAGTAAGGACCACGCTCTGTCACAGGCCTCCAGTAAGATCATGAACAAGTCATTTAAGTCACCTGCCTCAGGTTTTTCTCGGAATGGTTCTCTACTTCCTCACAGCACAGATAAGGCAAAGCAGAGTCTGTGTAGCCTGACTATCTACGGCAATCACTTTCCATGACAGATACTCTAAAGGCACATTAGTCCAAAACAGTCTTTCAAAATAGAACCTCTAAAACTGTACAATCTTCATAAAAGACATCTGAACTTATTACACAGGAGTTTCCAAGAGAATTCCAGACATAAGCCTAGGATAAAAGAACCATTAAGAATATTTGTGTTTTGAAAGCCAAAGACATATTGCTAATTACACAACAAGTTTGCAACTGCTCAGAGTAAACAATTAAATTTATAAAATTATTTAAAATCCCTACTGCTAGATACATGCACAGAAGGGAAGAGTTCACTTATATACATGATTGTAGCTTTAAAAATTCCCAACCATTCCAATACATAGATATTGTCATTGCTTCAAAATGTCTTCTTGTAAAGACAGACAAATTTTCTATTGTGAAACTCCCTGGCTGCACGAAATCATACCACGCTTCTCAAGAGCTGTGAACACAACTCCAAGCTCAGCAGGATTTCTTCTAAATCTGGGAACCCTCTCCTTTTCATCAGACTGAGATGCAGAAATCAAGAAAAACTCAACAGCATTTTTTTCCAAGCACGAAGTGAGACCTCACTTTGAAGTGGCAAGGGTGTAGGAAGTGAAAACATACTTGTTTGCTCTGAAGACATATGGATAAATGCTCGTTTTGAGAAATCAGTGAAAACCTCCCTTCTGCCACAGCAAGGAATCACCCATACAGAGCTGCAAGAAAATTCTTTATCTACAGAAATGTAAGGACAGTGATGAAAGTGTCTGAGGTAGTTTCTCAACAGCAACTAAAACACTTGAAAGAAATACTGCAAAAATCTTAACATGTGGGGAAAAAAAACCTCACTTTTTATTCCAGTAAACCAGCGACTTCAGAAAAAAACAACTAAGGCATGTTTGAACAAAGACAATTCACTCACTGAGTATTTGGGGTTAGAATGACAAGACCAAAGTAAGACATGTTTAATTAAGCTAAATTTTTTCAACTAAAAGCCTGCTGAAAACAGAACCTCTCTTGATTTCAATAAGCTTTCAGTTAGGCCTAACTAAGCTTAGTCTTGGAAAAGATAGATTAAAATGTGAACGGCCAAGATTTCACAGCCTTGCAAGACGAATGTTAGGATTGCAATTATGTTTTCAGTTTTCAGGGAATCTGACTAATTCCCCATGGGTAGGAGCTATCTGTAGGAGGCAAAATAGGGCAATTCAGAGAGATGATACAATCTAGAGATATCATAACCTGAAAATCAAGAGATAAGCAGAAAACTTGAGAGATTTTCTACTTTACAGGAGACTGGTATTACTTAGGGACAAGAACGAACTAGAACATTTTCTATGAAAAAATGCATTTCCTTTATGATTTATAGATTTTATGAATAAATGGGACTATTCCAAAATCTAAGTATCCTTATCACCAGCCATTTTTCCTAGCCTACCCCAAATCTCTCATGTTGCAATTTGAATGTAATATCTTTTGCCTAAACTGAGCATGTGAACCAGATAATCCCTTCTCTTTGAAGCACTCAGTATGCTTTTAGCATTTTCTCTGTATAAAACACACATTACATTCTTTCAGCATTTCCGTGTTTTCTACATCTCTGATAGTTATCACTGCTTCCTGCTTATACCTCTCCAACTAGTCCACATCCTTGAAAGACCATATCCAAGAAGAGGACAAAGTTGTCCAGCCTGGAGCTTATTTCATAATGGAGCTGATAGAAAATGTGCCTTTTCGCCAAGATATAAAACTGTTAATTCAATTTCAGCTTGTGCATCTGCTATAGCCTCAACATACATAAAACATATAAAACTTCTATTGAAACTGTTGCTCTTTAACATGTGTTTGCACATAAAGTGTAAAATATTACCCAAGTGTCCTGGCAGCCAGGAGGTCCAAGAGTGTCCTGGGGGGCATCAGGCACAGCATCGCCAGCCAGGCAAGGCAGGGGATTGTCCTGCTCTGCTCTGTGCTGGGGCAGCCTCACCTCGAGGGCTGGGGGCAGCTTTGGGTGCCACAGTATAAGAAAGATATTAAGCTATTAAAGAGTGTCCCAAGGAGGGCAATGATGATGGAAAAGGGCCTTGAGGGGAAGGCTGAGGTCACTTGGTCTGTTCAGCCTGGAGGAGACTGAGGGGAGACCTCATTGCAGTTACAGCTTCCTCATGAAGGGAAGCAGAGGGGCAGACACTGACCTCTTCTCTCTGGTGATCAGCAACAGGACCTGAAGTTGAGTCAGAGCAGGTTTAGGCTGGATAGTAGGAAAAGGTTTTTCACCCAGAGGGTGTTTGGACACTGGAACAGCTCCCCAGGGAAATGGTCACAGCACCAAGCCCAACAGAGCTCAAGAAGCGTTTGGCCAATGCTATCAGGCACATGGTGTGATTCCTGGAGCTGTCCTGTGCAGGGTCAGGAAGCTGGACCTGTGAAGATTCCTTCTTTTCTATTCTATGATTCTATGAATAAATAACGTTTTTCAGACCTTTTTCTTCATGGTACTACAGACCAGTTCTCAATATAGAACATTGCATCTTAAATTCATCCACAAATTCCATGATTTTTTTTTTCTTGAAAGAGTACTAAAAAAATGGATCGTTTTTGGAAACTGTATGATAAATCTGTTAAGCCCTTTGAACCTGTAAAGGACACATTTTATTTAGAGGGCAGTATCTTTCTTCATAGCAGTATTTCTTTTAGATATGGTTCTGACTCCTGGGAAAGCACAAAGACTTATCTCTAGGGGATTATAATTAAAGGACAAATATTGCTCTAGTGAAACAAACATTGCAAAAGTAGTTGAATAGAGCAAGAGTTTTCAGAAAAGCAGATTTCAGAAAACAGGGAGATGGTAAATAGAGCCATTTTCTGAAAGAATTTGAAGGAGTACAGGTAGGATTACAGAAAGATTATTTTGTAAGCTAAACTATTAAACAGGAAAAGCCACACAGTAGGAGTAGCAGAGAGCATCATGTCTACACTGAAAGCTCTTCAGTAACTTGGACCAGTGAAGAATGAATAAAACAAAAACTGAAAGCCAGGAAGAACATAAGAAACCAAGGACATATCAGTAAAAGCAAAGATGTGAGTGGATGTAATGTGACTAAAGAGTTATGCAAAAAAGTTTTAGAAGTAAGATGTAACTGGAAGACAAAGGGAATAGTGAGCATATTTTTGAGAAACAAAAGATGCTGCGGGAGTAAAAATACCTAGAGTGCCCTGTCCTGCTGAGATCTCCCAAAGAGATCTTTCTAAGTTAAAATTTTCATTTATCAAAACTAGTCATGATGAAATAGAAAATACCGTTGGTGAAAGGATCAGAATTTAAAATAATTTTGACAAAGCAGTAAGATAGTGAGCTTTATCTTACTGGGTTCGGAACAAATAAAACAACAAAACAATGTGCAATGGCAAGAAGACAAAACAAAATTCACAATACACAAAATACAGAATGAGAAATACTTAGCTAGATGGTGGGGACAGAAGTGTCCTAGGGTTACAATGATTTATAAAGTGATCTCCTTCCAAAGAGCCATCTCCTTCTAGAATGCAATAATGAGAATGATAACTAATCCTGAAAATTCAGCTTTTGTGAGTCCTCACAGGAATTCCTGTGTCTGGTTTAGGAACTGCACATCTAGCAAAAAGCTGGACAGAATTCTGGTTCATTTTTTTTTAAAGAGCAAGAGTTTTTAAGAAGAGGATGAATTTTGGAAGAAAAAAAGGACAAAAGGTAGGGATTTTGTTTGGTCTAGAAAGGAAGATGAAGGAAACATGGTAAAAATGTCAGAAAAAGACAATAATTGCACTTCCATGTAAAAGGGAGAAGAAAAAGAAGAAATGCTATTAATAGCAAAGGCTAAGATGGAGAAACTTTTCAGCAGGGTAGTGAAACAAGAGAAGATATTATTTGAAAAAACTAAGAAAATATCATATTGAGAATAAGAGGCAGTCAAGTCCTTTCTCAGGGATGATTTAGGAGAGGAAATTAATACTCTATCTTTCCTTGATCTTCTCTTAAAATCTGTATTTTCAGAAATGGAGGGAAGAGGAGGGAGAGTCATTCTTTTTCCAATACTAGGAGGAGGGAGCAACAAAATGTATAATTTTTGGCGATATCTAATTTAATGATACAATTCCAGATTAGGAGCATCTGCTTTCTAAGGTATCTGTCTTCAGCCAGTAACATTTGCATAATTATAGTGGTAGACAAGGACCACACAGAAGCAACTCTATATTGAATAGCAAATCAGACTAACAGCAACTTGAATCACAGCTTGATTTCCCAAGGCTCTGAGCAACATTAGATAGTTTTGTTTGCCACGTGTAAAATAGACTTAGGACAATTAAATAGATATCTTCGCTTCCTCTTCTCCCAGATATGGGTTTATCATTGGGCAATACTCCATTTTTTAAGTCATTGATATGAAAAATTAAATCCGAATTGGTTTATGTCATAGAAAGCATAATTTCAATACTTGCAGACTATTTTCTATTCCGAGTCTTTACCAATTACATGAAAAACTACCCAGGATGGCTATAATAGACTAATTTAATAGCTTTTTAGATGTGTGGTTTGTTTATTTTTAAATATATTTGTAATATATCTGACATGACTATCAATACATTTCTAGTTATATACTCTATGAAACTCAAAACCAAGAGCGGTTTAACTCAAACAAAAGAAATTACCCTGAGGATTATAGTATAAGGAAAGATAGCTGTTCCACTATCTACAGGAGGGATACCCTGTTGTTCCCTTAATGTAAGGAAAACATTATGAATTAAACAAAAAATGAAACACTGATGAGAAAAGGACAGAGTTCAAAGAAAGAGCATATTTCCCTTGTTCACATGAAGATCTATTGTGCATTCACAGATAGAGACATGAAAAACAGACTTCAGTTTCTATTTGATTTGGTTTTATACTAGAACAAGAAGCACTTCCCCACTTTTGGAAGTAAACACTTCAATATCTTGGAAATTACAATGTAAGTCACATATTTTAGAGGATGAAGAGAAAAATCCACATCATATTAATCAATTACACAGTAAATGGAAAAAACCCCTTAAAAACAGAATTCCCATATAAAGAAAGAATAAGAACATGCTTAGCTAAAGTATTCTAGAGAAGTTTAATGTTGCGCTCTATATCTTTTATGCATTTTGAGATTTACTGAGATAGTTATCCCTAATTTATTCTACGATGATCATTTTGCTGTAAATCCTCAAGGGGACACTGCTATTCTACAATAGGTATTTTAGTAAACTTCAAAGTGTAGACAAGTTTATGGAAGTAACTTGCTCCTGCATTATTAATCTGTCTCCATTTCCCTACCTGTAAAAAGAAAAATATATTTTGCTGCATATATTCTGTTCTAAATTTGGCCCTAGACACCCAGAATCATAGCCTGTGTCTTTCACCCTAGGACTGCTACTCAGTGATTCTCACATAAATTATTTGACTAGTTTTCAGGGAAGAATGGGATTAGAAAACATCCTTGTAGGCTTTAATGAGGAGGCACATAAATTGTTCTTTCCTTATATGCCATAACGAACACCTTTATTCTGGTTTCAAGCAGAACTCATAAAAAACCTTCTTATATCTATCAAGACCTAGGCACTTTTCACCATGCACCAAAGCAGAGCTTTAGGTAACACAGAGCATTAGAAAAGTGTTCAGGTAAACAAATTATTGATTTCGTTTCTGGTTTATGTACCTCTGTAAACACATAATTAGATCAGTTAAAAAATAAGATTTACTTCAAAATGGCATTTGTTCAGTATTTTCTCTGCCTGGAATTGCATTATTTTCTGAGTAAAATTTTCTGCAATTGAATTTATTTTTCAGGGTAGGGATTGCTTTTGGGAAACCAGTAGTTCATGTGTCATCCAGCATTTCTATTGCTGTGTTTAACTTGGCCATGTCCAGATTTATCTTTCCGAACTGAATCCAGCCTTTTACTTGGCAAAATGCTTTCACTGCTTTATGACTGCCAAGAGACTTGCAAGATTTGCCCTTTGGATGGGCATTTCAACTGTGTTCTTTCTGCACAGGGAAGTATTAGCAATAGGCTGATCCTGCTGTTTACAAGCGCCCATTGCCAAGAGCTGTTGGGAGTCCCTTTGATTCTCACAGGTGCTCTGCTAGGACAGACCTAGCAGATCTCAACACACCCAGAAAAATTAGATGACATTGTATCACAAAAAAAATTCCCAATTATCTGCAGAGTCAACCCAAATGCAAATTATGTGCTGGAGAGTACTGACTGCTAAGGGCTTCCGTCTTCTGATGAATGGCAACCAATGTGAGCACGAAAGGGCTCTTGGGCTTGCTGACTTTTGTGTTGTATCTTACAGACAGACATAGCAGAGATAAACAAGTATCTTCTTCCACTGAGTGCACAGAAAGTGGGTTTCAATTACTACTTCAGATTTACAGAGTGAAGTATGAAGTTAAGTCAGAAATTAATAATGACCTTTCCTTTAAAGACCTTATATACCTGCAAATCATACTATTAAACTACTAGCTGGAGAAAATGATGCCATCTCATTGCCCCGTATTCATAGATAGGATTTGGCTCTTGAAAGTCCAAGAAGAATAGCAAAGGCTTTAGGTGTGACTCTTCCACTAGCTGCTGTCTCCTGAGGTCTGTTTCCACTACACAATATGGCTATTGAGTAGTGGCACACAACCTATCTTGTTTCCATGCAGTAGAGGTACACACGACAAAGCAGACAGCAGAGATGTCTGCCCACTTTCCTTCTCTTGCTAAGCTTTCTGTGGCATCCTTTCTACCACAGTCCTCCAAAGTGACTGGGCTTCCTTAGGGTACCTTCTGTTATTCCTGTTTCTCAATGTCCATGCAGTCTGCAGTAAGCACAGACATCCACTTTGACCCAAACGTTGTGCAAAGGTGTAGCACAGAGCTGAGCTGCATATGCCCTGCCTTTTAGCTGCTCATGCAGACCATGTAATCACCCAGCACTTATCTGGCACAAACTTGCAGTCAGCTGACTAAGGGCAGGACCAGAATTTCCTTACATCTGCTGTAGCCTGTTTCTTCTTTCATGTTCAAAGTGATACAAGTGACAAGGCCAGTAAGGAAGTAATTCACTTAGGGAACCAGATCCTGGATATGAAAGAATAATTGTGGATGATGATGTAAAAATTTAGTTCCCTGGTGTTCACCTTGATGATGATTTTCACAGTCCCACTGTTTACTTACTTAAATAAAATAAACTATAATAAATAAGGCATTGAAGTTGCTTTCAGGAAAATACAGGCAAGTGGCTATAACAGAATCTCAGCAAAGAATACATAAATCAAATTTCAGTTAAGATGATACATCTACTACCTCGCAGATGCTTTGCTTCTAGAGTGAAAATTAAAGCATGGAGGTACTTGTCTGCAGTATATAGACACGGAGAGCGATCCAAAGATTTTTCCATGCTGAGTGGAACTCACAAAAGCTTCAAGAAGAAATGTGAGGCAAGCTGTGGTCTAAAGTTTCCCCCTTCTAGAGATAACACTGTGAACCAAGACTGCAGGTACCTAACATTCAGCTTTTCCACGGTAGGCTAATATTCTAGCTACTGGGATATATAAAGCAGTCCTCATTACCGTGCTGAGATTTTTAAACTGCCACATCCTCTACTACCCATAGAATGCTGAGTAGCCTTCATCTGATCAGTCATGAGTACTCTGTCAATCTCATCTGAGAGCTGGGAGTTGCTTGTCTCAAGTGTCTGTAACTCACATGGTGTCAGCACCTACTTCGTGAGGTAAATGCTATTTTGAGCATACCAGAAGGCAGAACCACAGCCAGTTAGGGAATATTCAGATTCAACCCAGAAGTACCCAGGAGGCTTAAGCAAACACAGCATAAGAGTTACTAAACATGATTTTTAATTTCAGCTTTGAACTTTGCTGTTTGAAGCTTCTCCAAACCACTTGGAGCTAGCTCACGTAGTAAAAACATGACTTTTTTTTTTTTTTTTGAGAAAGTTTACCAATCTGTAATTATTGATGACAATCTGAAACACTGATAGGAATGCACATGAGTTGATCTTCGCGCACAAAGACCAATATTTCAAGATAATGTGGTCTGTACATACTAAATTACAAGGCATGGTTTCCAAACTATGATCTGTCTAGCTACTCTTGTCCTCTGACAATGTTAACTTGCAGAGAAAAGACCCAAACAAACAAAACAAACAAAATGCATTGGCAGCTATGTCATTTAACAGTCAGTTAACAACATGAGATTGTATTTCAGAGAGAGAGTAGTATTACATTCCATTTACACATACAAGGAATTACAAAACTTAGACCTACTTTCCTTGTTAGTTTTCATTTTTAAAAAAATTTAACACTGTTCATCTATATAAGTTTAGCATGTAGTATCTTAATTTAATAAAGAGAAACTGAAAACTTTCAATAAAATTTATCCTAGTAAGTTACTGGGAATCTTGGCAATTTCCAAGAAGATACCAATGGGAAACTTAAGTAAAACAAGCTCTTTAGAGAGCTAAAACAAATTCAAACACTCTGTAAACAGTTTCTTGAGTAGGAGTTTCTATTATATTAATATTTTCTATAGGTACAGAGCTAATATTGTACACTTGAGCAATTCAAGTGGACTTACAAGCATCAGTGTCCTTACATTTTTCTGCCTATAATCCCACAGTCTCTCGAGGGAAAGCAGCAATTTTCGGAAGATGGAGCAATGCCACACAGTTCTATAAGTAATTTTACCATAATTGTATACATTGAGGCAGAAAAAATAACAAGGAAGTTGGCAGAGTGTCTATTCTAAAATATTTCCCAGTAGATAAGAGACACTCACAGTCATTGTCTGCATTAAGTGCTAAATTAACAGCATCCAACAGAGCAGGACAGAGCCATAAATGTTGGGGACTGCATGTGTAGCCATCTCCTCACACTACGAGTAGGGGACATATGCGGCTGTAAGCAGTACCAAGACACAGCTCTCCTTTCCTCTTCCAAAACAACTTAGAAATATGCCTGAGGTATCCTCTAGAGTCAGACTAGGGCCACTGATTGGAAAATACAGTTCAGTGTTTACATTTAAGATGAAGGAGAAATCCACAATAACTGATCTGACTTCATTAGCATGTAAGATTTTAGAATAAGCTCAGAATAACAAACATAGAAGTTGATGAAACAGGACAAAGCTCCCTGGGGCTCAGAAAAAAAAAAGGTGTCTCATTTTTCATTCATCTCTTCACAGCTAGTAATAACATCAGGCTAACTCATTTACTAGAGCTTTCTACTTGAAGGACAGGTGCTTCTACCTACTTATGTGTCTAAATTGTATTTCAATATGGTTCACCCTCTTCTAGCATACTATTAGTTTATAAGAAAGATGATATTTTGGAAAGTTTAGGGTTCTCCACAGTTTCTCACATCTTTTCAAGTTATGAAACCAACTGTTTCTACCAGGGCACTGTGCTAGAATCTTCTCAGGGAAAGAAAAAAGAAACTAACCCAAATACAGTTCTATCCTGCTCACTATAAATTTTGGGCCTCTACATTTCCCAAATATATCTTCCTTGGATTTTTCCATACCTTGTTTTCTTTAGAAAGCAACAAACTACAAGATCCCACCTAACCCCAATACAAAACATACACTAAGACTTATCTTTTCATCAAGATGTTTTTTATTAGTTAAACTGTGCAAATGCGCCAGATCCGTCATTTACCAGATCCTCCTCCAGATGCAGCCATAAATGATCATTAAGCTCACAGCTTAATTATAAAGCTTTTCCCTGCCAGTGGAAGATAATGCAGCGTTATGTGTTCATTTGATCACATATTGCTTTATGAAGCAAGGAAAATTCTTAACAAATCTAGTTCCTTAGAAAGAAGGTCTTTTGCTGAGAAAAGGGAACAGCAATATATGTGAAGTAGCAGAATTTTTACATGAATTTTTATATACTCTAGGATAAGAAATTCTCAGTTCGACTGAGAAAGACATGGATTATTCTGAGAAACATGGAACCAGTTAAATGGATAATGGCATGTTTCTTGGAGGGAATATGCAATTAGTATTGGTCTCATTAAAATTTCCATTCATGATCTTGATACCAAAAGCAGCAATGTGCTTATGGAACTTCTGAAGATGAGAACATTATATAGTAAGAAATGAGTCACCCTGATTACCAGTGTAACTGCTTTGAACTAAAATGCTTAGTACATGTTTTTGGGACCAACAAATATTTCTGTTTTCACTTTGGAATCTGCTAGATGAAAACAGAGGAAAAGAAAGATCTAAGAGACTTAGTGAAGCACAGTAGCTATTTTTCTGTGAAATAGACAAATGCAATCTTAATCAAAGGTGTGCAGTCCAGTAACATAGTCATTAATGTGACTGAACAAGGTCTTGCACATAATTTCAGTAAACCATGATGAAGTAAGATCAAATCAAACTTAGAGATCTAGACAAGAACTACAAGAATAAAGAAGGAAATTAATATTTTATCTTATGACAGAAAGTTTTGATTTATTTTAGGTATTGTATGGAAGGCTTAGAGATGACATTATTGCATTCTAAAACTACATCAAAGAATAAATATGGTAGAAGACAAAGAATGTTTTCAGTTACAGATGACACTGAAGGAAGAACAACTGTGCATAAAATGACTCTGTGAACATATTTAGACTGAAAATTAGTTTTTTAATAGTCAGAAAAAAGATCTATTTGGAACATCCTTCCAGTAGTTCAACTGGATCTTATATAAAGTTTATTAGTTTACAAGTGAAATTACATGCTACTGCCTGAAAAAGCAAGTAAATAAGCAGTCCTTTTCAGTCTTATTCTCCCTATTATTAGAAAAATAGGAAACAAGTTAATGAGCAGGGATCATTATGAATTAAAGAGACTTCAATGGGTCTATTAGAATCAACAACAACTAACTCAGATACTGTCCTGAGGAAGTCTCAGCCTCGTAAAAACAGAGAATTATTATTTTTACACTTCAACAAATTCTGCAGGCCGTATTAGGAGAAATGGCAGTGTCTCTTCAACATTTTTGACACTCACAAAAATCTGTTTTAAATACAAAGAGGCAAGCATTGATGAACACTTAAGAAGTGTGAAAAACACAAGTTGTATTAAGGAATTATAGCATGCAGAAGCTTTTAGCCTTCCCCCTCTTTTATATTCAACCGTGTAAAGAGGGAGACTGAATGAGTTGGTAGGGGTGTGTGCATGGCTGTCTTCTTGAAAGCTATTTTTGGCTAGTGGTGGGCCGTCTTGAAGTGTAATTACTTTTATGGCCGTGTCTTGATGGTTGTTTCCAACTGAGTTGTTGCTGACTTGAAGATGTGTTTACAGAGCTCTTCTCAAAACCAGTATGTACATTTGTATACATACTTGCATACTGACACGGTATGTCTGGATAAACCACTCCAGAGAAACACACAAGAATCCACCGAAGTGTTTCTGTTTACTGTGATAAGCCCACCCACATACTTGCAAAAAACCAACTTTGCTGTCGAAACCAGGCTTGCAGTTTCCTGATGCTCGTCTTTAGGATGGATTTGGCTCAGCTGTAGCTGGCTTCATAGCAACCAAGTGCCATAGCAGAACAGGGATGTTCCCACTTTTGTCTCGGCCCGTCCCTCGGAGCGCTGCCCGCCGCGGGCCGCCCCCGCACACGGGCCAGGCTGGCCGGGGCCGCGCTGGGTGCCAGGAGGATGCCCTGCACAGCACGCCCGCTCGGGCTGCCGTCTCCTCCAGCCGAGGCACGAGAGCCCGGGCTGGCAGCGATCCCGCCCCGGCAGCCCTGCTGCCCTCCGCATCACCCCGACAACAAATGAGCCTGCTCCACGAGCACCCTTTGCAATGCCCCTGAGCCTCCGTGCCCCGCTGGCGGATCCTCCTTGCCGGCTTTGCTCCGGGCGTCCCAAAGCCCCCGGTAAAGGAGCAGGCGAGCGCACCCTCCGCCCGGCGGAGGGCCGCAGCAGCCCGAGGCCGCGCCGCCGCTGGAGGGCAGAGCGCCGAGGGGCGGCGAGCNCGCTGCCGGAAGCGGCAGAGCGGCGGCGGCGCTGGGAGCCCGCGGTGCCCCGCGGGCAGCAATGTAGCTGGGTGACAGCGGCCGGAGCGCGCCGCCTCCGCTGCCAGCGGCCCGGTGCGGCGGGTCGGGAGCCACTCCGGGGAGGCGGCAGCCGCGACTCGTCTCTCCGCTCCCCCGCTTTCCCTTCTGCCCTCGGCGCCGTCTCTCGGCGCGGCCCTCCCTCCGTTCCTCCCTCCCTCCCTCCGCCGCCGGCCGGGGGGCTGCGGCCGCCACCGCTGCCATGGGGCTGCCCACGCTGGAGTTCAGTGACTCCTACTTGGACAGCCCGGATTTCAGGGAGCGCCTCAAGTGTCACGAGATCGAGCTGGAGAGGACGAACAAGTTTATCAAGGAGCTGATTAAGGACGGCAGCCTCCTCATCGGGGCCCTGCGAAGTGAGTCGGGACCGGGGGCGGCCGGCAGGA
>VZRL01002658.1:1699995-1884653 GCA_013397895.1 Origma solitaria | reverse complement strand
GGCACGCTGGCTCCTCGCTGGGTGTCTTCAGATAACGAAGGTGTCCGTAATAAGTGGCCAAAGCAAGATATTGAAGATACTGAATTTATACGGAGACTTTATGCCTCTTCCTCCCTCCCCCCGCATCCTCCCCCGTCCTCCTGTAGCAGATTAACTTTTACGTATTTTGAAAGGTTCTGAGAGCAGAGGTAAACACGAACAGTGTAGCGCTTTTAAAGGTCTGTGAGTTGAGCGGTGACAGCTTTCTGGGGCGTGAAAACGGCAGTCATGCTCTAAAGAGCATAAAGTGAAAGCTAGGAATTGCCCAGGAGCGTCACTAGGCTCGGTTTGTCCTCCCATCCTGTAAAGCCTTGCCACCTAGTTCTTGTCTTTAGTCACTCTGGATCTCTCACCTGTTGCCCGAAGTTTTCTTTCAGGGAGAGCATAGAAGTAACTTACAACATCTCTTGCACCGTGAGACGGTCAAAGGAAAGAATCGCTTTAATCCTTAAAAATATCTGCCACATTAACATGGTATGCTAGTTTTTGTAGGGTGAAGGGTAGCAGTGCTGCTTTTTATGTGGACAGGGAACAGGTGTTGGTCTGAGCGCTGTAGCTCTTAAGAGCTGTTCAGAGCTGTTGCTAACCTGGAGTCTAGACCCAAAGTTGTGACCTTACCTAGGAGGTAAAAATAGTGAGGATTTTGTTTGTCCAACAGTAGGATTGTACTTGTTCATGCATCAACTGTATATAGTTTATTTACAACATTGTATTTACATAAAGCAGCTATTGTCTTTTTGAGAGGTTTTTTTCATGTAAGTACTTGTATTTCTGGTCACATCTAAGTTTTAGTGAGTAGCTGGGTACAAATCTAGCATCTTATGTGAATTTATATTAAATTTAATAAATTTCTGGACCCATGCCCACAGGATGTGAGATGACCAATTACACAGAAATGGCGTTTGTGTATGTATATATATGTATGTGTGCGTGAGTCTATCTATATCTCTAAGAACTCATTGGTACTGTTTTCTTTACAGGCAAAAAAGTTTTAGTTGTACTGTAGGCCTTTCTTGTTGCTGAAAAGCTTTGTCCATGTAACAGAAAGTCTGAGTTTGTTTTAAGTAGTAAAAACTTACTATTCCAAACCCGGTCCTTTAAAAAAATAACGACAGATTAGGATACCCCATGAATACTTTTTTGACCTGGACTAGCACTGGGAATTGACTGCGTTTGATTCCAGATCAAATATGAACAAATACAACTTTCTTAGACTGTCTGAGGAAAAGCGGAGAAGTTTAGGCCGTTAAGCCTGGAGAAGAGAAGGCTCTGGGAAAACCTTTTTCAGCTTTCCAGTAGCTAAAGAGGGGCATACAAGAGCAGGAGAGGGACTTTTTACAAGGATATGCAGTGAATAGGCCAAGGGGTAATGGCTTTAAACTGAGTGGGTATGTTTGGATTAGATCTTAGGAAGAAATTCTTTACTTTGAGGGTAGTGAGTCTCTGTAAGAGGTTGCCCAGAGAAGCGGTGGATGCCCTATCCCTGGAAGTGTTCAAGGCCAGGTTGAGTGGGACTTTGAGCAACCTGGTCTAGTGGGAAAGTGTTCCTGCTGATGGCAGCGGGGTTGGAACTTTAAGGTCCCTTTGAACCCAAGCCATTTTATGATTATCAAAGACAGACTGCAGTAGAACAAATATCATATTTGAGAAGTAATTTAAACCCTGATTCTGAAGTGTGTAGTCCCATTAGTTTTGGGGAGAATACTTATGAGTCCTTGCAGGATTTACAGCAATATTTCTATCTTAAGTAATGACTGCTTAATTTGTAAGTTCTCATGATTTTTAAAACACTTTAGTTCAAATGTTATTCTATTTGACACAATGCTTATTGTATCCTATGTGCAGATCTAGAATGTTGTGTCTTTTAGCCTTAGTAAAATAAAGTCTGTTCTGGTATAATGAGAAATCTTTGTCCTTTTGTTTGTTTCAAATCCCTTAGTTTCATTACTGTGCCTTTTATAGAATATTGCCTTAATTCCTTTCTTAGGACCAGTGGGGAAATGTCTGGATTTTTCTCAACAAACTGGAAATCCTGGGCTTATGCTCTGTAGACTGTGTTGTAGATGCTGCAATTCAGTGTACCTGTTACAGCAAGTAGTGCTATTGTATATTTCTGGAGTACAGGAATTTGACTTATTTAAGCAAACCAGCTACTCCTACTCACCTTTAAAATCAGTGAAGTGTAAAATACTTATGCAAGACTTTTATTTTTAAAATTTCTTTAATAGTGTTTGAAAATCAAGCTGTGAAGTAGTTCAGTTCAGTGATAACTCTGTGATTTGATTTTTGAATATTTAATAACCTACAAGCCCTGAAGAAAAACAGGCATTATTTACCATGTGTTATCTCTAGATGCTCTAGGATTTTTATTTACATATAATTTTGTAGGATCAGTTCTGTTGGGGTAAAAAATCTGAACTGTGCTCCAGAGCTTCAATGGAAATGAGTTTTGGAACATGTCATCCCTGACCATGCTTAAAGAAGAGACAGTGAAGCTGACTTAATGCAATTAGAAAACGCAGTAATGCTTTAAAGTTTTCTGGTTTTAAGTTTTATTATATGAAATGATGGTATGTGCCTGGTTTTTCAGGTAGAATTAAACTTCTGTAATTACAAATGTTACGAAATATTAATATTGGCACAATCAAGTATTGAAGTTACTGTAACAATGCAGTGTTTATAAATACCTGACAGATTCCACATGAATTGAAGGTAGAACAAATATGCTTAATGTAGTATGCAAATATTTTGCCTTTTATTTGGAGTGGTCCCAGAATGAGTCAGGCTTTATTTTAATGTGGTTTTGCTACATTAATTCTGGAGAGTGCTGCTTTCCAAAGTAGCATGCAGATCATTGTGTTCCATGAAGCAGCAGTTGACTATTGTGAATGCAGTGGAAACTGATAAAGCTAGGATTGACATTAAATCCTCAGCAGCTTTTTCCTAGCATTTTTGTACTCTTTCCTTCTCTTGTTAAATAAGCAAGACTCCGGGAATAGCCCAGAACATCACAGATTGTATGTTTCAGTCTAGCTAGGTGTTAGCATCCCATCTGTATGGCCATTGTGCCTACTTCAGCCATGTCCTACAATGAGTATTCATAGCGATGGACTACACTTCATTTTTCAAATCAGCTGAGGTACTAAATGCATTACTATCTCTTGAAAGATTTAGTTTATGCATATAAGAGACTTCCCTATTATATTAAAATGCTATCTTTTGACCGAGATTAACCATGTGTATAGGCACATTTAAGTAGAAACATATAGATTCTTAGTGCACCCAGATGAGGGTTTTTGTAATTAACTTAGGAATTAAGAGGGTAAAAAACCTTTTAGAAAAAAAAGTTTCCCGTTACCTTTTTGATTATTAGGTAACTGTTGCTTTCATAACTTCTTCAGTCACCTAATTTAATAGATCTTTCAGGTGCGTGTTAAAGTTCATATGCCTAAATGCTTCACATTGTGAGGTCCAGCTGTAGAATGACTCCTAAGGCAGAATTGATACTTCTTGTTGATTCTAGTTTGCTCTCAATTAAAACATCAAGTCTGTTTTCCCTGTACTTTTTGCCAGTCACGTACTTTGAAATTTCTTTGTAGTTGTCTTCTGGAAAAGCAACCTAGTCTAGGGTGTTGTCCTATAGATTATACGGGAAATTCCATTATAAAATTACTTGTATGCTTTTAATTTCCATAATAGGTCTACTGGCTTGCCAAAGTTAATGAATATTGTATTAAACAATCCAGAAAAGTGACATGCATCTCCTACAGGTGATCTTATGGCTCATTGTGTGCAGAAGCCTTCTCTTTCCCCTTCTGATTTTTGAGACCCTCTCCATCTTAAGTCATATCAAGTTAATGTATTCAAAGATGAGAATTGTCTACGTTTTTGGGTTAAGTGGTTGAAAGTTCAGTAGGTTTACAGCTGTTTTAAGTAATACTATACCTTTTCAAGTGACTTAGTGTGATGCAAACAGTAATGCAGAGTTGTGGGTCTATATATACATGTAATATAAATAAGATTCAGCAGATATCTGTCAGATTTTGTAATTTAGTAGCAGTCATTAGTTTTGTTTTACCACATGACACAAGGAGAAACAGACACAAGATGGAAATACTGTCTTTTGCGAGGGGTGTGAGGTGGTATTACTTACCAGGGTTTTATAGAAATTTCACACAAGGAGACTGTCTTAAGTTGCTTCGCATATTTCAGGGTTTTCAGGGATAATTCTCTTCTCTACTAAATGTAATTATAAAAATACAGTGATGAACCTGTTTATCCATAGGGAAATTCTGGGGGTTAGCTGCCTGGAAAAAAATCAGAACAAAATTACGGCATAAAATTTTATGATCTTTTTATCTCTTTGGGGATTCTTTTTCATGTAAAAAACAAAACTTTTGTATCTTTCCAGATACTTTCGTATCTTTTCCCAGATATCTCTGCCTCACGTATTTTCATGAGATTATGTCTTTGCAATGTCTTTTCCAGATTCTAAGTGGAGCAAGACTGAGTTCATTGAATAGTAACTGCTGAAGTTTGATAGCAGTCATTCTCCTTTATTTATGTAGGTGTAGCTTACATTTCTTAGTCCCTAAATATATTATTCCCAATTTTAAAAAAATGTTTCTCTCTTTGTATGGCCATACATAAAGGTGTGATGCTAACTAAACTAGACCATATAATGTGTTGTTCTGGGCTGTTTCCAGAGTCTTACTTATTTAGTAAGTAAGCATTCACAATAGTCAACAGCAGCTTCAGGGAGCACACGTGTGCGTACTTCAGCCCTGTCCTGCAACTAGTATTTACAGTGACAGCCTACATTTTCTTTTTTTCCCCACTAAGAGGAAGTTGAAACTTAGTCATTGGCATTAGTTTGTTTTTTTTTTTTTAAAGTTATCTGTTCCATTGCTGTTCTTTTGCTTCTGATAGGCATTTGTAGTGTCCTGTGCAACCTCTGTTGGTGTCTGCATGATCTGTGAATTATGGATGTAACTTTCAAAAACAATTCCAACAGTGTTCAGCCTTTCATGCAAAGGTACCAACAGTAAGCTGGTTGGTGGCCAGAGAAGGATCTTAATTGCTTCCTCTAGTGTTTAAAGCAGCTGCAGTCTGTATCATACTATCTTTATCCAAATATATGCTAAGAAAATAAATATCAGGATGTAGTAGACTGTTACAGAGCGCATTATTTTCTGGCCATAACATGATGTTTCATTTTGAACCAGTAGTACCTGCAAGTGAACTTCTATACTGGGAGTAATGATTATTGTATTAACAAAGACCTTGAATGACTCAACAGGAGTGTTCTTATTGAAACGGGTATTCTTTAGAGAAACTTTGTAATTGGATTATGTCCGACTACCAAAGGAGCAGTTTTGAGTTTCAAGTGCCATATGAAATGATGTCTCTGCTTGAAGAAAATATTGTGGAATTTTTTTTTCTTAAATTAGGATTTTTAAACTGATTTCTTTTAAAGTCAAATATAATGTGTTTCCTAATGGGCCAGTTGGCTCGTTGTCTACTATGTGCTTAATTTGCTATGAATAAGATAAATGAATTCTATTAATAAGAGACCAGCTGCTTCAGGAATATTGTCTTTACTACAATGGAAAATATGATGCTGTGGTCACTGAACTTGTCGAGATCTCTTGGGTTTTTGTGGGCAGAAGTGCTACAGCAATTTGCAGTTTCCTGTAATAGTAAATAACTTTGTACTCATCCTCTGTAAAAAAACCACAGAGGACAATACAGTCCTTCTTCCTACTGAATAATAAGTAAGTCAACGCTATATCTTTGCCTTCCTATTTTTCCTATATTTGCAAAACCATAATTATAAATAAATCTGGAATATAGGAGAATTTGGTATAATGGATTTACTTAATAAATTCAGTCTCCTGCTAGTATTACATAATGTAATCTCAATTTGTCAAGCTCCATTTTAAAAACAGTTTTTATCCTTTCTATTTCTGCTAGAAGGCTGTTCTAGAGCCTTACTACTCTGAGAGTTGGCTAACTCATTAAAAATAAATTTAATCTGGAAATTCAAACCTGTTTATGCTAATTTTCCTTTCACTCAACATTTCTGCACTGTTGTTTACTTGGATTTGCTTGGTGAATAATCACATCCTTTTGCTGGCCTGAACAAGCTGTTCTCATCCTCTCTTCTAAGAGTTTCTCTGGTTTCTTGGTCATTTTAGTGGCTCTTTTCTATGCCTTTCTAAATTTACTTTTAAGTTTTCAAGAGCTCTAAAAGTAGGGAAAACAAAACTAGCGTAATATTCTTCATAAGTCTAATCTTTCCTCATCATATTCTGTGAGAACATCAATCATTAAAGTAAATCAATGGTTCTGGTCTTCTTTTGACTGTATGGTGCTATGGATTCCTCAAGTGTATGATTAAAGGTGAAAAAGTCTCAGGGTCTTATAAGGAATAGCAATGAAATATATATTAAAACTGAAGAAAAATAACTTGACCTTCTTCCATATTAATATGGAATTGAAGTACTGTTGGGCAGTAATGTAACCTCTCATTGGCACCCTGTGAAGTGCAAATAACTTTCATTAGAAAGATATATTTCACAGCACATTATGAACTCCAGGCTATGTTACAGTGTAGTTTTTCAGATTAGTTAGAAGTTATCAATTTAAATCACTTCCGTCTCCTGAATTGTGCAAACTTGTATTTCACAGGCTGCAAAAGCTTCAACATGTTACTGCTCTCTGGTGTTTTGCTTAATATAGTTCAGGCAGGGGAAAACAGTATGGAAATGCTGTATGTCTTAAGATGTCTTCTTTTAGCTCAATATTCAAAGCCAGATAAAAGGTGCTGCAATGCCTCAGTCATATACTTCATTCTACTACTGATGTTAGTTGATTTGCGGGTTGATTAAAGAGAGGTTTGCGTGCCAGATGTGGATTATAGTGTCTGTTTACAAAGGTACTCTTGCTCTCTGAAAGATATAATGTAAATTAAAGTAGGTATCACCATTAGGATTAATTTTCTACTGTAAAAGCCTTAAAGTAAACATCATGAAAAATAAAACAGGTAACAATAAGAAGAATCAAATTTGTGGTTTTGCCAGGAGGTTGGACCAGGTGACTACTGAGGTCTCTTCCAACCTGGTATTCTGTGATTCTGTGATTTGATCCTGTAGAACCATCTGTCTGATATGAGATCAGCTTCTGGTGTCTTCTTGCAGAAGCCACCTCTGCAGCCCTCTTCTGCCTCTACCTTGCCATGTAAACCCAATAAAGCTCTTCACCAAGTACTTTCAGTGCTTCTGTCTTTGGAAGAGAAACATTTCCATTCCTATTCTAACAAGCAGCTGCTGTCCAGGCATTTGATGACTGAGAATTGTTTCGTTGTTATTGATCGGGACAGAAAAGAACAAGGGAATGAATTATTAAAAAGCTGCAAAGGCTTTTAATTCTTTTATAGTAAATCTTAGATGAGGTGGTCATTCAACTGACCTGTTTAGACTTCTCTTAAGGATATAATTTTTTTATGATAGCCTTTTCCTGCTGCTTTCTGCACAAAAATTCCCAGGCAAGAACCTGGTTGCTTCTGGAAAATTGTCAATTATAATAATCATCTTTGCTCTTCTTCCCAAGTCCTCCCCCTTGCCACTGTCTCAGCACCATGCACAGAAAAACCCACAAATCCTAAAACAAGCAGTACAGGGGGTAGAGTTTCATAGTAAAGACATGTCCTTTTGAGTCAACTGAGTTCTTTGTTTGCTAATTGAAAGTGCACAAGAAGGGATAACTGGATGTATTTGAACTTTTTTTTTTTTCCTGCTGTAATAATTAGATTAATTTCAACAAGTGGCCAAATATCAGTGTAAATATGTGCAGATCAGTTCTTAAAAGCTGCAGTTCTTAAAAGTGCAGGTTGTATTTAAATGGAAGAACAGAGAGATAGCAATGTTGTGGTAGTGCATGTTGATGTTCAAAAGCCTTCCTAGATTATCAGTATTGTCAAGGCCTTTGAAACGCTGGGACCATGCTATTCAGAAAGTTTACATTTCTCTGTAAATCCATTCCTTCCATCTTGTCACCCTTTTCTGTCTTACCTTATTTGCCTTTAACCTTTTTTTTACAAATGATGAGGAGGAGTCAAGAGAGGTAGAAGTATGGAGAACACAAGAAGTCATCTTCTGTGGAATCTATGGTTTGTATAAACTGTTACTTTAAATCCATAAATATTATAGAGGTGTGATTTTCCTCTAAGCCTAAAATTACTTATAAGGTGCAGAGAGCACGCAGGAGAAATTTGCTGCTTTGAAAAAGATTGCTGAGCCTGAGGTTATCCATTAAAAAAATTATTCTCTTCTTGAACCTTTTCCTGTCTAGAACTACCACTGCCATTAAAACAAGCTGTATACTGATACTTCAAGAAAAAAAACAAAATACCTTTCCTTGCTCCTCTTGTGAATTACCAGTTAGCCTACACACACAGGGAAGCTAGGGATCTATGTAACTTACCTTCTGGGAAACCTACAAGTAGGTTCAAGTAAGACTTGAACTTTACTGTAGGAGTGGTAAAATCCCCTTATTCTGTGGAAGAGCAAAAATTATGAGAACATTTGAGAGACTGGTACTGCAAAAATCAACATGTATGTGTAAAAATTCATCTGTTCATTCATAAAGTATTGTCAAGTATTTTACCTTCTAGGGTAAATAAAAAGTATTTATGAAATATTTTACCTCTAGGTTGGGTATTAGGAGAAGGTTTTTCACCCAGAGGGTGGTTGTGCAGTGGAATGGGTGCCAAGCCTGTAGGTGTTGAAGAAGTGCTTGGGCAGTGCTCTCAGGCACGAGTTGGGATTCTTGGGCTTGTCCTGTGCAGGGCCAGGAGTTGGGCTCAATGACTCTTGTGGGTCTCTTCCAATTCAGGTTATTCTATGAAGCTGTACTAACTTGTATACTTCTATGAAGAATCTGTTTTAGTCCAGAAAAAGAAAAGTGAACTAACGGCTTCTTAATAAAAAATAGTAGTTAGCTTATAATAAAAATTTAAGTTTGTTCTGTGTACTCAGAGATGCTTTTCTGAATGTCGTCTCATGGTATGTGTTATTGGCATAAAAGTCAGTGCCATCAAAAGCTGGGCTTTGGCATTTCCCAGTATCTTACGGGTTCATTTCTCCGTCTGAGTTGTGCTTTGAAGAGCCAGAGAGTGGGGACCAGGCAGAGGTCCAATAGTACAAAACAGACCTGAGGAAAAGAATTGCTGCTTTCAGCTGGTATCAGATGTGGTTAAACAGGAGTTGGTTTAAGCCACAACAAAGTAGGTGGGGTTAAAATAATCTTTGGGAATATTAATTTTTTATTAACCATGTGCACATACTGAAATGTAATATGACTAGTACTACTTCCCCTCTCCCGGTTTGTTTTTTTTTTTCCTCTCCGAGTTTCAACATGTTATTGACCAAGCCTGATGGTTAAAACTAGGGAAAAATAATGCAGTTTGGTAAGCATCATGAATACCTGATGAGATGTTTTTTGACTCTTAGGTCTTTGTCTAGGCATTACTGACTAGTTACATTTGTACAGATTGGATATAAGAGCTTGTTACCTTAATTTGATAAATTTATTGATGTAAGTCAGTTCTACTGAAGTAGCAAGGAAATGAATGCACTATAGCTTCTCAATATATTTTCTACTTGACAATGGCCAGTGCTTTGCTCTGGTTTTTAGAGGGAATTCTCTTGCTGCTGCTTTTTGCTTTTAAAAAGTATGGTGACACTTCTGTGTTGGAAAACATGCTTTTCTTTTTTTAAGAGCTGAAAATTGTTAGAATCTCAGGAAATCACTCTTTGTTGTCCTTGCATAATCTGTTTGGGGACATTTTCAGCAAGTCAAGAAACAGCAAATGTGGCGTGCCTACAGGGCAGCTAA
Source organism: Origma solitaria (assembly GCA_013397895.1). Lineage (NCBI taxonomy): Eukaryota > Metazoa > Chordata > Aves > Passeriformes > Acanthizidae > Origma > Origma solitaria. Next base: position 1,874,717 of record VZRL01002658.1, on the reverse strand, counting down.
CACTGACTATAAGGAAGCATTGGCTGGTGAAGGGGAAGATGAATCTATTTAGTAAGGTGAACATGGGTGTGGCGGGTTGGCCCCCAAGCTGCCTCCGCCCCCCAGGACGGGGATAACTCCTTGAGAGGAGGAGCATTGCCTGGGCAGGCCCCTGGGGTATGGGCTTCTGGGTCCGCCCCTAAATTGTAGGGAAAGGTGTGCCCAGGGCTCTGACTCCGCCCTCTCTTCCAGTAAGTTCTGGTCAGTTATGTATACCATTGGTTGATTTGAATTGTATCCCTCCCTCCTGCGTTCGGATTGGTTTATGTATGCTTGCACCGCCCTCTCCCTCTTCCCTCATTGGTTATCCGTCCCCATTTATAACCGGCTGCACAGGGCAGTCGGCGCTTCCCTTGTCCTGGCACCTCTGGGGTTGGACCCCTTGGGGTGTGAGGATGATGGCTGGCCCTCTCCCTGCTCTCTCTCCTGACCACCCTCATCCCTTTCCCCTGATACTGGAGAGCCTCGGGAGAGCAATAAACCTCCCACCACCCTTTGCCTCGCCTCGAGTCCTTTATTTTCGACTACTACACATGGGCTTGCAGACTGGCAGATGCAAGAAATGTATGATATCTGAAAGTATCAGTTAAACGGTTTTATGGATAATTTTTGCATTTATGGATGTTGAGTCTGGTTATGCAGCTTGTTTTCTGGAGAATGCTGAAAATTTGTGAAGGCACAAAGAAGATGCTTTGAACATTTGAAGAGCCTATAAAAATGCTTCAGCTTCTTGAAATCCACAAATGCCATATAACATATGTTTTTTGCCATTACTTAATCTGAAAGTTAAAGATTTATTTCTATCTCAGGAAAAAATCTTGATGGGAAGTTTCTCTAAGAGACCAAGGTATATGAAGATCCAAGTGTTGGCAGAAGCTGTACTAATTAAGATTATAAACATTCAACTGCAAAGCTAGTAAGATACTTTCTTAAGACTGTAATGGGCTTTTCATTGCTGGAAAATTGTAAATTGTTTGGATTTTTTTTTCCCTTAAGTCTCAGTCTTTCTCACTTATACCTGTTGGACTTCAAGTATTCATTCCTGAAACTCCTGTTCAGGGTATCAGGGCTTGTTGACCACATTGTTTTTTTCTTGCCGTAAAAAGAAATGTTTTCAGTCTACTTGCAAGTTGTGAAGTTACATTACTTGAATGTACATGTGTGAGTGAAACTTTGAAATCCGTGAAGAATACATCCTTAAGACATTTTTACAGTTTAATGTTTTTCATGTTTAAAATCCTTGCAAGTCAGGCCTCAGTTCCTTCTGGTACTCCTTCCTTTGGTATCAGTGTTGTAATTCAAAATAGAGGTGCTGTGCTGTAATAACTGTCTTGGGGAAATGTTTTTGGTGTCTGGTTTTGTTACTTTGGGTTTTTTTTTCTTTTCCTTTTCTTGGTTTTGAATACTAGGCTGTATTATTTTAGTGTATATACGTGCCTTTTCAAATATACATTGAAACAAAACCAAATAATTGAAGATGGTAATACTACGTTTCTTTTCATATATACTGACACTGAATAAATATGTTTAGTTCAAGTTGCTGTGTTAACAGGTATGTAAAGATAGCAAACCTAACATTTTTCAAAGATCCTGAATGTCAGAAAAGTGGGTTTCATAGCTTAGATTTGTTATCCTGTTGAGCTAGAGATTGTCTGAAGAACTTAAACCTTAAAATTCTCACAGTTCTTGTATATATGGTGTTTTGTCATCTGTTAGCATGAGTGGTATAATTGGAAAATAGAAAACACTGACGTAACGCAGAGGTGTGTAAGCAGGTTCTTGTAGGCATAAATGTAAGCTTGGCAATAGACTTAATGAAGTTTTCTCACAAATACAGTCACTATAGTTGGCTTTTTGCTACGTGAGCTTAGAGCTGCTGCATCTTCATGCTATTTGGGACCCTAAGGTCAAATGAGAAATCCAAAATATTTCATTTGATGAAGAGGCGTTTAGGCACAGCAGTACATTTCCTGTTTACATAGCCAGTTACTTCTTTGTATGCTGAGAAATTTCCTGGTACATTCATACAGAATTTTGAGTTTGCACTTTAAGGTGTAGCTTCTGTTGCTTAGCTGGTTGAAGATGACAGCATCTGCACCCTAGCCAGTATGACACAGCTCATTTTCCTGTGAAATGAACTGATAGGATGTTCACCTAAGTCTTACCACCTTCTGTTTATCCCCTGAGAGCAGGATGGAAGATGAAAATGTTAAAGTCATGTTCAAGGCATTTGTTTGGTATTTATTTTTTCAGATTTAATTGAGTGGTGAAAAATTACAAGTTTTGTAAAGGTACAGTTTTTTGCCATTCTTTTTTTCTCTGTAATCCAAGAGACACATAGGTCTCTGGTCTCAGTAAATTAAAACCACAAATTCACAGGGTCTGTTCACTTCCTTTCGTTCCATACAACCTAAGAACTTCTGGTTTTTATATTCTTGTACAATATTGATAACTGTACATAGAGCTACTTTTCCTGTTTAGTGCCTTTTCTGTGTAGTTGAAATACAGCAGGTTAAAATGTGTTTGTTGTTACTCTATTTGCATTGCTACAGCGCAGCAACAATACAATTCTTTGTTTTGTTGATTCGGTTAGTTTTACTCTTGTCTCTTAATGCAGCCTATTCCAAATCTCCCTGGGAGTGGTAATCATCTTAAATTTACTGAAATAACACTGCAGACCACGTGTTTCTTTTCCCTCCACCAGCTTTCTGACAGCCTCCAAATCATTTGTCAGTGAAATATGCATTATGCTGTCAAAACTCCTCCTCACTGACACTGCAGAGTCTCTTTGATGTTCTCTCTGCGAAGCCAGAGTTGTCAATGCACCTTGAGACTTCAAGACTGTTTTACAATAAAAACTCACTCACATGCCTACTTTTGTCACTTCTCTGGAGGAGTCATTATGAAGCTCTGAGTACTGTGTTGCTGGGTTGAGTGTTAATTTTGCAGTGTTTTCTTGAACGTTTAATGTTCCCAAAGGAATCCATGATATTTTGACAAACACTTCTCTTGTCTCTTTGTAAATCAAAATGGCACTTGAACAACAATGCATTTGTACGGATGGAATGAAACACAAGACAGCAGCGTTACTCTAATACGTGAATGGGTTGGGGGGATGATGTTTTAGTGGCTTGATACTTTCTTGGTTGGTTGGTTGGTTGGTTAGTTTGGTTCTTCTTTTAAAAACATACTAAGTGATTTGAATCTTGATCCCCCTGCCCCTTTGTGGGGTATGCAAGAGGGGCTGAGTGCAGTGAAGAGGGGCAGAGACTATGAGGTTTTGCACCAGTGGGAGTTGGAGTTTCTGCATATGAAATCCCACGTCTGGATTCTTGGCAGATGTCAAAGTTAAACCACTTGTATGCCAAGTTCTTGCCTTTCTTCTTGTCACAGTTGTCCCTCAGAAAAATAAACCCTGTGATTTGGGGAGATTTATCTTTAACTTGTACATCTTGCTGTAACTAGTACTTTGTTTTTTGCGGTATATAAGCAGGTGTTGAGTAATTTAAATGTCCATTAAGTGTTATGGGAAGGATTTCACTTCCACCTCAGTTTCCACATATGCCTTTAGTTTGAAACTAAAAAAAAGTTATTATGTATAAAAGCATCAAATACCATTTTTTAACATTTGAATTACTGTTTGAATTTGTTTGATTTGGGTACTTACAAACCAGGCACTTTTTAGTGTAGGAGTGGGATCTTAAAACAATTGATTAGTGTATTTTATTAAAATAGCATAGGTGTTCAGCATTTCTTTCTAAAGCTAAACAGATTGTTTAGATAATCCGTACTATCAGTGCAGTGGAATTTTTTATGCTGCTGCATGTCGTACAGCCAGCAGAAATTTTGTTATACTACTTTGTTAAACTTCATTAAAAGTGTGTTGGCTCTTTAAATATGAAGTCTGATAGTCCTTTAACTCCTCATTCATTCCAGTGTAAGGATTGCATTTGTGCCTCTCCCAGAAATTTAGGAGCGGGGATTTATGGTGAGATCCAAGTCTGCAACATGGAATTTGGTCTTTCAGAAGTTAACTTCTGCTTCTAAAAGGATGTCAAGTATATGGAAAGTTCAGTTGTTTTTTTTAAACAAACAAAACCCCATCAATTGATAAGACACTTCTGCAAAACCTGATTGTTTCCTCATGAAACAAATTAATGTAGTCAGTAATTAAGTCCTTGTATTACTGAAATACAAATTTCAGATTTTGTGAGGATACTTAGGTTTAGAGTTGTGTCAGCATCTCTGTAGTCTCAGCAGAACCATGCACTGTGCCTTCAGACCTCCAGAATAAAACTGGCCACTTGTTGACCCTCACAGAAGTACTGAGCTTCTGTAATAAGTTAAAGAAGGAGAACCTTTAAATTGCATAGCCTTCTGCTAAAGTTTCCCCAAGTGTCCTCAAATAACTCCTTTTCAGAAAGGGATTTATCTTACCTGGGTTGGAATCTAGGTGTCCTGTTAGGCTCCACACCAGTCTGTGACAGCAGGTGAGGAGTTCCATGATTTAAGTGTGCACTGCAGGGGCACAAGTGTTTCCTTTGTTGTATGCCTGCTGCTTGGTTATTTTATCTGACAATGGCAATCTTACTTCTATGAGAAATAGTAACTGTTGTCGGTATACATTGTCTGACCTGCTCATCTGGATTTGAGTTTGTTTTTTTTTTTTAAATAAGGTTTTAGTTGGTTTCTGCTTTTAAGTTAGTAAATCTGTCCTTTGGTTGTCCTACTTTGTATCTTCTTTATGGTAACTGTGCCCATTCTGAGTTAGATTGCAAGAAACTTCATGGAATATTCAAGGCAAGAATGCATCAAATAGTGATAGTTTCTGCTTTTGGCATTCTTTCTCTACTAGGCCTTAGTAGTTGTGATGGTTGCTGATGGTTGAGGTCATTTTATGAAATAACTGTCTATAGTGACTCCAAGATCTTTCAAGGAGTATTAAAACTAATGTAAATAGCATCACTGTGTGGATATAATTATTTTTTTCTGTATGCATTAGTGTGTGCTTCCTAAATGTAATTTTCCTATATCCCCTTACCTCCTTGGCATTTACGATTGTGACATCCTTCTGCTGCTTTTCAAGAAAGGAAAAAGTGAAAGCTGATTATGACTACATATATCAGCAGCAAAATATGTTACTCAGTGTTAACACCCTTTTTCCAATTTGATCTCCAGATTTTATCATGGCTCCGATAAACAGTAAGACTCCTTTGAGATTCAGAAAGGAATTATTTGGCAGGAAAAAGAAATCTTAATACAGAAAATCTACCAAAGTTTGATTCCGTTATAAGAAGCTGCTGCAACTGAGTTAAGTACGTGTTGCTGCCTTCATACCCTGGTGGTTGTGAAACCAGTTTGGTTGGTCTATCCTGTGATATTCCAGATCATTGAGTATTTTACTGGCTTAAAGCCCACATCCTCTTGTGTTTCTTTCAAGATAAATACTTTACACAGCTGGAATATGCACTTTGCTGAGTTCAGTGCTTAGCAAAACTGAAGCTAAAAGAAGAGTCTTCTGCTGCCTTCCTTACAGCTCTGCTACTGCCCTACCTTGATCTTTAAATGAAAATACTTGTTTGGACTGTAAAATATTATGAATATTATGTAGGTTGCTAATGATATTTTCAGAAGTATAAAAGAGCAAGAGCTAAAAGCTCATGAATTCTCAGAGGAATGTGGTTTTTTCAGAAATACATCTCTCTTCACTCAAAAAGCTGTTTTGCAAGAACCTCAAGGTATGGCTTATCTGTGGAGAGATGATAAAAACCAGAATCTGGCTATTATGCACCTCCAGAAAAATGTTCTGTTTTTTCATGCAAACCCATGAATTATAAAATGATATTTTTAGGTATATTTTGGGAAGCTATATGCCAACTAATAGTTAGCAGCAGCATAATCTTTTAGCCACTTGGATAATTCGGTTCAAGGAGACATCTTAGGCTGAAAACTTTACTAAATTTTCTTGCTAAGGCTGAACTTTCAAGGGTTATTATTGAATTTTGTTTTTCTTTGGGGGAAGAAAAGTTTCATTTTTCATGTTAGAAACAGGAGGAGGAAGGATTAGCACAAAAAAAAAAAAAAATAGGTACCTTGAGTACTATTAATGAAAAACTGGCACTCTAAGTCATAATTTTTGTTTGACTTAGTTGGTGTTCTGTTTTTTAGTAACTGTGTGCATATTTTGGTGACCTCCAAAACCAATAGGAAAATAATTCTCACTGAGGCTATTTATGTCAAACTTCATATTGGTTCTCTCATCCATATTTATAGTTACGGTTTCCCTCACTAATTTTGAGAGCAGTGTTTACCCAGTTTATAATTAATATTCCACAGTGATTTTATTTTTATTTTATTTTGAGTCATTATTGGAATTGACAGCAGAATACACAAGATTAATTTATATATTTAGCTTGAGGGTATGATACCAAAGTTTAATTTACTAGCTTTTTAGCCACTGAGTGTGACTGGCTAGCATAGAGGGAGCTCCAATTATATCATTGTTCTGGGCTCTTATGTGTGCAGCCTGGACCCCAGGAGTATTATTTTGCATTGGGAGGTGCTTGTAAAAGGATTTAGCAGTCTTTGTGAATAATTGGCTTGATAAGAGATGCTATGATACTTGTATGTTTAGGGAGCCTGAGGATCAGAATCCTTAATAGCTGAGCTATTACAACAGTCAGCAGAAGTAATTTAGATTTCTCTTAGCAATGTGTAGAGTGGGTGTCCTTAATTCAGAAACAATTCACAAAATAGAATTGAATTTGGAGAAACTATGTATTGCCCTCCATGTTAGACCCAAAGATATCTGCAAAACCATCTGCTTATTGGTTGGTGTAATTTTAAATAAAAGAATTAAAAGTAATAAACACCAACCCTATCCCCTCCTGTGAATAGTTAGTGCCATGTTTTCCTCCTCTTGCAGGCAATATTTTAATGTGCTCTGTTTGCTTATGTCAAGGAAGCTAACGTGAATGTTTTGGGAAGAAGGTGTTTTGCTTGGCTACTCAGTTAAGTCTCTTGAGTGATTCAAAAACCCCTCCTTGATTCATGTTTATGTACGTGTTCAACTGCAGCTGAAAAAGGATTACAGTCAACAGACATGGAGCTCTGAAAGGACTATCCATTGCAGTTAAGCATTTTACATGCTCACAGAAAGAAAAAAAATACTGCATTTGGGAGGCAGTGTCCAAAATCCAGACTGCAGTGTTTGTGCTCTTTTTATTTGGTTTGTATGGCTCATTGTAAACAGCAAATGTTGTCTAGACTAACTGAAACTTTTCACGCTGCAGAGAAATCCAGTTCAATTTTAAAAGGGATTGATCACTTCAGAATTGGGTCCAGTTATAGAACTTGTTTGGTTTTAAGCTTGCTGAGAATTCTGATGTCTTTTGAAAAGTATACTTTAATGGAAAAGTTCCCACTTTTATTAGAGTCTGGGGAAGCCATATGTTAAGTGCTGCTGGGCATTTGAAATGAAATCTACAACTCCTTTAAGCCACTTCTCATTGAGAAAAGGGAGTGGAGGAGGCTGTGATGGAATGGAAATTCAGCTAGTCAATGAATGAACTGGGAGCCATGCAAAGCTGATGCTCCAAATGCAATTTCTTGCAGCATGCTTGAGGGAAAATGATGTTACGGTGAGGTCAGGGACATTCTGCAGTCAGTCTTTGGATAAAAATACAGTCCTAGGGTTAAATACCAAATTTTGCTTTATGAGTAATATAAAATAACTGGTTCAGGCTCAAAGTGTTTCTGTTTTTTTTCTTCATTCTCTCAGTGAATTGTTGACTCATTGACTTATTATTGACTTTTCCATTGTGTGTGGAAACAAGATGGGTGGGTATTTTGCAAAAGCTTTGTTATCAGCTATTTCAATGTCGTATTGTATCTTTAAAGAAGGATTTCTTCCCATTTCTCTTGGTGAAAACCTGCTTAAACTTCTTTTAGAACTTTTATGCAAAGAAACACTTTCTTTCATGTCTCTTTAATATTCTCTCAGACACTGATTGTTGAGATGGAGCTGTGATGAAGTTAGATTGAAGTCTTAGTTGGAATTAATCTTAGTTTGTGGAAATTTATATGTCTTTTGAGAAAGAGAATAACATCCTGCAGCACCTGAAAATTGAGGGAAACATTGTATATGGAAAAACCTTACATTAAATTTACTTACTAAGCAAGTAGGTGTGTTTGTGTGTGGAGTGTTCATTTTCATGGAGACTGAGTTGAAATAGAGAGCACTAACTGCTGTTGCTGGAGTAACTGGACATTCTGTAGGAGCAACATTAAATGGATCAAAACAATTCTGTGCTGCTTTTTTATTATTTATTTTAATGAAATTAGGATATTCTTCTTTCAGTATAAAACTTTTTTCAAAATTGCGCCCCCTTGGAAGAAAGAAGTTGCAGATTTTGTGCTGTGAGGGAAGTGTGAGAAACTGTGTTGTTTGCAGCTTTGGTTATTACCTCCTTGTCTGACAGAATGGCACTTGGAATAATGGGCAAAAAGTAGGCATCTGTAGGGGTCTGTCTAATCACCAGTTTGGGGTGTGTTGCCTTAGGCAGTCTTGCTTTCAGCATTTCCATCTGTAAATAGAGTAATGGTGCTGCATATGACATAAAAATGTACTTCTTTTTCTCTTTCTAGACTTGACTTTCGTGCAGACTGAGATAATTCTGTGTCCATTACTGGACTTGGATGCTATGCAGTGAGCAATAATGGGAGGAGGAAAGAGCAATACTGAACCCTGAGGAAAAGAAAGAATCATGTAATAGTTGTCCACATAGTGACTGCTCTCATGCTAAGAATAAGTTAGGAAAATTTTTGAAGGAGAAGGGTGAAGATAATACACATGTGCAAGGAATTAAATTTTATAAACAGTCTTCATTGAAGCTGTTTGGGCTTCGTAGTTCACATTAACTTTTTGTCATCTATTTACCGATTAATGCAGTTATTTTTACTGTTAAGAGTTATACTTAGTTTTCCTCATAGAACAGATCACTAAACAAGTCCTTGCAGGAAGAATTATAGCCTTGTAATATGACTAAAGGTGTAATGGCCCACATCCTCTGGCTATGGAGCAGTTGAACATAATACAGCTTTCATCTGCTTATCATTGCTCTTACACTGGAGAACATCTTCTGTGGTTCACCTGGGAAGACAGAACATTTTCATGATCCTTACTTTTTCAATGTGAACTCAGCTCCTTCTCCTGCTATCTGTTGCTAAAACAGATGACCCTGGATAGGTGGAAGAGGGCTTACCCTGGTGGTGTATCGGCTCATCCATGAGTGATGACCTCCTACTAGCAGGCAGTGGTGATCAGCTAATGGTGCCTTGAGACATTCAAGCAATTACAAAATATGTGTCTAAATCTTCCTACGAAGAGCATAAGCACAACTGTGGAGGGTTGTACGTGAAGCTTATCTGGTGTTACATCCTGTCTCTAAATAAAAGTGAGTGCTGTGCTGTGGGTTGTTTTTCTCTCATGCACAGTCCTGACTAAGGCAGAGAAAAACAGCAGGCAGAATGTAGTGAGGTTTCCACTGCCTCCACTGGTTTGGGGCTTGAAGATTTCCTGAGCAAGGAGTTAGTTATGTCTTTAATAGCTCTCAGTGGATTTTTCTTCTGTGAACTTGTCTAGTCCTTTTTTGAACCCACATAAATTTTTAATATCCAAAGTATCCGGTGATAGTGAGATTCATTATTTAACTACAAATTTTAAGAAAAGGCATCTTCTGACTTTGTTTTGAGCTTGCTTCTTGCTCTGTTAGATAGCCTTTTGTTTTCACTTGGGAGACAGCCATAATTTTTTTACTGCTTGTGATTTTGTAGAACTCTTGTGGCTCTCCAGTTACCCTTTCAGTCTCATTACTGTGTGTACATTCCTTTAAACAAGGTATTCTTGCCATTTGCTTACCATTTACCTTTGCCTCAGTTCCCTCTACCTTTGATATCAAGAGACAGTGTCAAGGAGTAAGACAAAATCTGTACATAGTTTTTCAGTGCAGGTCTCTCATGGCTTGATGGAGTGGCAATAATGATGTTTATCTTTCTCCCCAGTTTCAAATAATTACTAGTATTTAATGTGTTTCATGACCGTGCCTGAATGTAGAGTAATAAAACAACCTAGTTATTATATATCTGTTTTAATGACAAGGTCTCATTTGTTAGTGATAGTAGTTAGTTCAGAACTCATTACACATACTGTAATATAAACACTACTAGTACTAATGGATGGTAAGATTATTAATTAAATGATACCACTCTGCCAGGAAGATAACAAGAGGATGTTTTCACATGTTCCTAAATCTTTTTGTGACAGGAAAGTAGAACAAAATTCCAGAGAATTAAAATTTGAAAAAAATGGTACATGAACCATATAGAAGGCTAGTTGGTCCTTCTTACAAGTTAGTTGACTTAAGAAAAACTAGACAGACTTCAGCTGAAAATCATTCATGTTCCTTATTTTTGTCTGACAAGTTAAGTAAAAAACCCTGCAAAATGGACATGAGGGATATTTCTCTCCTTTTATTTACTTTTTTAATGCAAAGATCCTGTTCTTTGAAATAGCTTTCTACATAGAAAGAAACATCATATGAATACTGGTTTTTACAGGGCTTATTTCTTATTCTCTCTGGCTGAATGCAATAAATCTGCAAAGTAAGATGCAAAAACTATAACAGAAGTGTTAAGGAAATAGTCTCATGCAAATTGGAGTTAATTCCAAACTCCTTGGGAACCCTCAGTTCTGATTTGTTTAAGCAGGAGCTTATCTAGTGAAACTGATTTGTAGTTGTGTGTTTCATTAGTTGATGAAGCTCATGTCTTTTGGCTGATATTTTTCCACCTCATTATTAGAATGTAGTTATTTTGGTAACAGCTGTTTGAGTTGAGGATACTGCAAGTTATTTAATTTAAACCCTCAAAAATATATCTTTAAAAGGCTTTTAAGTGCTTTCAAGGCTCTCATCTCTGCCTTTTGTGAATTCCTTTCATATTTGGAATGTAGAAGATGGTTTATCTAGTGTGTTAAGTTTGTTTGCTGTATGAAATTGGTATGTTTAGTATCCATTCTCTCTAAGTAGTGAGAAGTAGCTAAGCAGTAACAATAGAAGACTGGCTCTATGGTAGACTGAATGCAAAAAAACTGCCTTTAGGCCAAATTTGGTCAAGACGTTTAGTGACATTTAACATCACTGAACAAAATTCTACTTAATTAGGAATCTCAGTTCTGTCCTCCATGTGTGGAAGTGCATATCTGACTTTCTAAACAAATGTTACATCTATTCCTGTGTGTGTTAGAACTCTCAGACCCCCACCCCTTGTTGCAGTATTGAAGTACATGTGACTGTGATATTACTTGTCTGATCAAAAGAATCTAATCAAGCATTGTATTCCTGAGCTTTAAGAGCCTGAAAGAATTTCATATAAAGTGTTTCATTTCCTTTAAAGCCAAGTGGTAGTATTTTCTTCTTTTTTAAATAAGCTAAATATACACATTTTAATTTTTTCCCCCTCTCCTCCTCCTTCTGGTCTTACAACACATTTTACTTTGTTGCCTAAGCACAGAAAACTTTGCCAGGAAGAAGGGTGAGCAATGCTTCTGTTTCCCATGACCCTCAACTCTAATGTTGTTCCAAGAGCTCACTACTTACAAATGCCTTGATAACTGCTTTCATTCCTTTCATCCCTCCCCCGCCATCCAGCAGAGGCCAGTGGGACCGATCCTCCTTTGAGCAGCTCTACTTAATGTAAAAATCATGGCACATAAAAGCATTGAAAGATATATTGCAGAAATTTTTACGGCTGAAGATCTGTGTGATAATTGCTACAGTGATTTATTCTTGGTTTCCTAGAAGCAGCTTCTTAAAGCTCCCTGTTCATACCAGAAATCATCCCTTTTTTTTTTTTTTTTTTCCGCTCTGGATAGATACCTGGGTAGGGGTAGTAGTGGGGAATTTGCATCTCGTTCTATATGTGCACACCACAGAACAGGCAGAACTGGTCTTGGTCAGATAGTCAGAACTGTGGCTCGTTAAAAATGTATTGCAGCATAGGTTTTGATTATATTCTGATATTATCATATATTTCCTTGTTTTTCATTGTCTGCTAATAGGCACGTGTATTTTTAAAATTTCTTTAGGTGCATGTTAAGATTAAGAACAGACAGAGAAAAATGTCTTTTTAAGTACTACTGAAAGATCATCTGATGCACTAATACCTTACATTGCACTAGAAATCTGGGAATTCCCATGTTTTTTCTGGCAACTCCCTAGCTGCCAGACAGGAAATCACTCTCTGCTTTTTCAACCTCTGGCAGCATCTGCTCTTAGTTTCTATGTCCTCTTTTTTGTGATGCTTCTCTGCCTGCTCAGTGTCGCTGGGATGTGCCAGGAAGAGTGACAAATGACGCAGTATGCCTGATAAACCATGTTTCACTGAAAGAGTCTGGGGGGAAAATAATTGGAATGTGGACCCAACTCCCTGGAAAAGTCTGACACTGTTCTGGGAAATAAACATCCATGGGGTGGGGGAAGAATGTGGAAGATCATGAAAGAGCATTTAAATCCCCAGAAGGAGCAAGAGAAAGTATGTTGAGGGTCAAAGCAAGTTTGCAGGGATGAAAGTTTAGGAATCTTTGAGACCTTCCTGACAGAGAGCTATGGAGTAGTTTTTTCAACAGACAGGGAAAAGATATTGAGAGTGCAGATGAGGTAGTAATGATAATCAATTATTTGAGAATGGAAAAGCAGGGAAATATGCTTGTTTTCTAAGATTTATTTTTCTCCAAGAAGAAAGAAATTTTGGAATATTTCAGTCCTCACAGTGGATCTTGGTCAGAAAGCTTGCAGGATGAAAATAAGCATATCTGCAAAACTGTCATTGTATAGAAATGTTTTGATTGAATGTAATTTAGAAAAATATAATAGTATGCTAGAAATAGTGCTAAGTTATACCCTACAGCCAATCTTTACAATTTCAGAAGTAAAAGGAAACTAAATGCTTTCTGAAAATTCTAGCCATATTTGTGGAAAAATACTGAAAAAATTGCAGGGGTGGCAAAGGAAAATTTTCTGTTCTGCCTTGTACCATGTGATTAGTGACTTGTAAAATGTAATTCTGTGAATATGGTTTGATGATTGATAGGTTTAGACCATGGTAATTCCCTGCAAAGTCAGTTTGTTTTCTAATCCAATGCAGCAGTTAAAAAGTCCTACAAACTAAAATATTGAGAAAGGATTTTGTAAGAATAAGGTAATGAGAAATAAAATACAAGAATGTGGGAGTATCGAAACAAAATTACATCACTTAATATGAGAAAGAGCTTTGAAGTTACATATATGCTTTAACTTTAGAGAAACAGATGAGCAGTACGTACTGTGCGGTGTCCTCCACATTAAGGGTTATAGGGCAAACATTTTTAGTTGCATTTGTATTATTTAATGTATTTATAATTATGCAAAGTCAAAACAAGTTAGTAATTTTATAGACTTTACAGCTTTTGTATACTAAACTAAAGGTCATTTCTTTCTGTTCTGATTATGTGAACAAGCTTAGGTTCCCACATCTACACATAAAGTGAGTGGGGGTAAAGAGAGGAATAGTGAAAAGAGGGATGAAATATTGTCAAGAATGTCTTTTGTCTGTATAATATTAATTTGGTTCAGCAGTTATTTTTCAGGGAAGTTTTAGTATGTGTTCTATCAAGTAAGCGTGCAAATGTGGCATAAAAATCCCCCCTCATTAAATATCAGTGTTGTGTTCGTAGAGTGTCTTCAAGACTGTGTTAGGTTTAGTTCCTAACTGCAGAGAAATATTAAGAATATCCAAAGTACTGCGCAAATGTCTGACATAAGGAAGTTGTGACTTAACAATGTTATGAATTGCTATGATGTTTATAGAACAGACTTTTCAGTAGCTCATGCCTCATAATGTTAAAGTGGGGATTTTGTTGCATTTGATCAAGGAGATTTCTCAGTACTTTCCAGAATGGGAAAGTAAATTGTGCATTTTTCTCATGGAAATATTCATGAGTAAGGGAACGACACTGAAAAATTTCAGTGCTTTATGTAACCCCAGAGGAATGCAGCAATGCATGGGCTACATGTTGACATATTCTCCTGATGTCCTTTCCCTGGAGATTGTGGGAAGAAATTCGTTTCCCTTAAATTAAGAGCAAAGCACAGAGCCTAAGGTAAAAAAGTGATGTGGGATTGTAGGGGTTGGGAGTTGGTAGAGAGTTGTTTGTTTTAGTTGCTTATTATTGTTCCGCGAATAGCAAGTTGGCAAAGAATATGCACTGATGAAGCTGGCAAATAAAGGGATAAAGAGTTCATTGAGAACAACAATGGAAGACTGTGTCAATACAGAGCAGTGGCCCTTAGAGCTGCAAAATCTCTGGCACTGGGCACTGGATTCTCTATTCCCTTGTGGTCGTTTCTTGTGGATTCTTTAAAAAGCATTGTGGCAAGTGGCCAGCGTTAGCTCCATCAGCCCTTGCAGATAGTCTCTACTCTGTGCCAGCCTGCCCTGTGTTTTGCCAAATGAAATTCTTCAGCAGAAGTTTGGATAAAATGTGGTCACTCATAAGAGGGGAGAGGGTTTTTTTCCTTCTTTTTTTGTCTTTTTTTGTTAATGACAATCAGAAAAGTTAATATGATATGGAAATTAATTCAGCTGAGAAGTAAAGAATAACAAGTGTGTGTAAATAATTTAATCAAATAAACTTCTAAAAATAGAAATGCCATGGAAAATATTCCGGGCAAAAGAAGAACTCCAGTATTGAAAGCCATGAAACCAAAGATGTCAGAAGCTGCATCAGCTGACTATACAGATTTTTTGGTCAGTGTTTAAAAGGCATGTTAATGTGACTGTAAATTGCTCTCTAACTATAGGTGATCTGGGCATGTTATGGCAGTGATGTTTTATTAAATTGGGATTACCTGTTCTGGCAGCAAACCCCAGAACTCTTTTCATGTACAATTGAAGGAATTAATTACATTACTGGCATATGTGCCAACATTCCCATGCTCAGGATTGCTGCTTTGGGCTGATTTGTCATTTTCAGGTCCCCTTATTTGTGCTGACCTGCTACCATATAGATTATGAAATAGGAAGATTATCTGAATGTGCTACTTCCCTAAAACCATTGATAGTAATTTATTTTTAATTTTAAAGTAATAGTGAGCAATGAAGAGTGGAAAGGCAAAAATTGTGAAGAAAATGCATTTTGGTGCTCTTTGAATTAAGACCAACTACTGTGAAGCTGGGAGTTTTAATGAGAAAGCCCTTAAGCCAGGAAGAAATTTGGAATATAGTAGTGATATATGCAGTCTTGTATGATCACTGCTTTTAACTGCTTAATCATTCATGCTGCCTAAATCTAATTGTACTGCCAGCTTCTGTGTTTGCAGTCCATGGTGTGGAAAAAGATATCCCACTGTGACATGTTCTACTTACAATCACATTGACTGTAGCAAGCATAGAAGCTGTTGAAGTTCAGTGCTTCTCAGTGGGGTGTTCTTGTTCCTCCAGCTTATTTCTGGCTGTTGATATAGCTCGCATCCTTGAAGCTCATTCCCTCATATAATAACAAAGCCAAGGAAGTTCCATGTTCACTGTAAAAGAGCATGTCATGAACTATTTAAGGAGACGTGTATCTCACAGGCATTTTTTCTGAATAATTAGTGTTTTACTGATCTGTATTTGTAATACTGAAAACCCTCTTTTCACTTTTATGAATTTTTAAATGTTTCCTTGTTTCTGTCATTTAGTGTGGTAAGAACACTGCAAATCATGCTCGTAGCTGCTGTTTCACAATAATAATCTCTCATATAAAAACTACTTTTTCAAGTGTTTAGATAACTTAGCCAGAACAATTTTTTATAGAATGAGAGTTGCTTATGAAATAAATTAAGAAAATAAATCTATTTGTAAAGCAATTAAAAAATAACCATAATAATGACTAATTTTCAGGTGTTGAAGAGTAGAAGTCTTAGAACTAGATAAATGTTTCTCTGCATTTTAGCATGCTGTTGTATCAAGTACTCTGGCAATACTGTTTGATTTCTGCTGTGTTTTATTCACATATTACAATGCCTTAATTCTTAGTTTTTCAGAGTAGCTTGGGTTTTAATAAACCTGTCATGATCAAACGAGGTGGCTCATCAAGCGTGGCACCACAATGCATCCAGACATATCTGGTAGTGAAATCAGACTGCCCCAAAGTGTAGAAACACCAAAGGTGACTGACTGTATGTGGTCTCTTTTCCAGTCTTCAACTGCCCTGAAATTCAGCTCACTGAGGGATTGCCTCCAACTAATATCCTGCTAGCTCGATCATCACCCCTTTGCTTCTATCTTTGAAGCCGTGCAATAATAAGTAGCTTTGTGTCAGATGGCCAGATATGTTGGTGTCACTGTATTAGCCAGAGTGTCTGTTGTTTGAAGTCCCATTTACTGCATTCCAGCTGGTGCTCAGGAGCTCATTTAGGCATGTTTAATCTTCTCACTAGGTTTCAACTGCTGTTTTTCTTTACTAACCCAGTGGATGGTACCAAGCTTTTCCAGGATGATTGACACCAGTCAGGAAGAACATTGGTTATTGGAACTCCATTTTCTAATGAAGTCATCTTTGTAAGCAAACAAGTGGAAAGACTTCGGCTTTGATGTGTGGGCTGAGAACACTTTCTTGCAGGCTGCTTCTAGGGTAGGGATATGAGTCCTCTGCAATTGCATGAAGTTTCTGTTTTGGAGATTGATTGATCCCTATCAAGAGGTTGGACCTTCTGTTGTTCTTGCAGACACAAGACTGGCAAAACCAAACATGAAAACCTTCCCAGCCCAATAAAAAAATTCTTTACCAACTTGTGGAAATCTTGTCAAGTGTCCTTACCTGTAGGACTTTATCCTTGTTGTGAAGGGCTATGCCAAAGCATGCACTCAGTTTTTTGTCCTTTTGGTAATAGCATCCATTATTTCATCACATTGTTGCAATGTATTGTTCTCTCCTCCCCCTCTAGAATCTATATACAAAGTTATTTTATGATCTGCTTAACAAGTTCAGGACAAGAAAGTGGAAGAACAATTCTGGTAATACAAAGGGTCTGGATCATAGTTTTATCATCCTGTATTCAGCTGTAAGGCTCTGATGCCTAAAATAAGTTACTATATTGCAGTTCATATTACATACTTCTTTTTGGCAATTTCAGAGAAAGTGAATCTTAAATAAACCTACCTTCTAGAATAATGCAGAGCATCTTTTTTGCATTTTTTATTGAAAAAATATGTGTTAAGTAGATTAATCAAAGATATAAAACTTCAGGGAGAAGTACAAGAGTAGTGCATTTCCCAAATGGATGATGACTTTTATGATTTTGTTGCATTATGATACTGATGGTTGGTATATGCAATGCTGGTGTTATATTACTTTGTTGTGCTTAAGCTTTGTTGTAGTTATCCCTTTATTATTTCCGGTTGCAGTGTAGTAGCTTCTTTAGTACTTCCTCTGTCAGCTCCACACAAAAAAATCTAGTTGTCAAGTTGACTTGCTGCAGCCCTTACTAAAAGAGGTAACTCTGTTGCAATTATCTCCTTGCACTCACTCTAAGTAGTGTGTAGGTGACTGTTCTTGACTGTACCTCACTGCAAAATGGAACTGAATCCTTAGGAATCTGAGAAAACAGGGAACAAATGGTAGAGGTGAGTACTGTCAGAAAATACATATTAACAGAACTGCCCCTCTGGCAAATGAGGGTTATCAGGCTGCATTTTCATGCTTTTTCTGGCACCCAGAGAGATTACTTCGAGTGCTTGCAGAAGAGCAGGGGCAACAACATTTATGAGCTCATTGAGACTTTCAAGCAGCCATTCTTCCCTGGATTGATAGACTTGTACTGCTAATCAATAAAGCTGGTGAGGTTTTTATAGTAACACATATCAGTTGTCTCTGCTTGAAAGAAAATTTCTGTCCTGAGCTAAGTGAATGCCCTAGCTCATGTGGATTCAATAAAAAGGGGGACCTGACTTTATGATGTACTTGCTGAGTAAGAGCAACTCTTAATAATGCCACATGGCTTGCAGATTCTAAAAAGGTGATTTGTTTGGTGTGGTGATTACCTTCCTTCTGGAAGCAGCAACATGCATTGAGGGCTCTCAGGGACATTAAGACATTGGGATATACAGTGATAAACGACATCTTGTAAAACTGGGCAAGGTTTCTGCTCTGTCTGCTCTTTTCATTTTCTTGTCCGTCATTTGCCTCTTCTTGATTGGAGAAACTTGCTCTTAAGTCTGTTTTAATTCAGTTTTGAATTTTGGTATCTTTTACAGAAGATATGCTTACTACGCAGCTGCTCCTTTCTGTGACTGGGTGAATTTTATAATTAAAGTGATGATGCTCCTAAGAAAGTGATAGATACAACCAATTAGCACCACTTGGTCCTAATGTCAAACTTAAGAGTATTAAAGAGTAACTCCTATTTCAGCCTCTAGGAAGCTGTCCAAGTCAGCTGGAATTTTCTGTAGAATAATATTTTTTTATCTTTTCAGGTTAAATTAACTTTGTACAGAACGTGTAAATTGGTGTTACAGGAAACATCTGACCTTGGAACTTCATTTTATTCTTTGCTACACTGAACAGCTTTAATCTTATTATGGTATCTTCTAATACTTTTAAGGTATTAGAAAAGGCCTCATAAAGAGGGAGATATCTCCAAGTGGTGTCTTGCTGCATAATTTTGCCAAGTTATCTAATAAGCTCCTTAATTCTTCATACCCAGTATTTCTGACTTAGGTTAAACATATCTTCTTCACGTTCAAAATGTATAAGCTGTGTCTGATTTGCTGACACAGTGAAAGAAGGATTAGCATCATGTATAAATAATCCAGGATATAAAATGGAGGCTCCACCTTTGATATTTTTGACATTTATTTTCTTTTGACATTTGTTCCACCAAACCCTGCATATGTGGAAGAATGATAGCGGAGAACCCATGCTTCCTCATTTCCTTTCACATTCACAAAGATGCTGTTCATCGTGGGCAGTTATTAGATTGTCCAGAGGAAATAAATCTGCATTCCTGTTAGCAGCAGTTAATTTTTACATTTCAGTGTACTTGCAATATAGAATCTTTTACATTCAGTCACCTTAAAGCCATGTAATTCCTTTTGGCATCAGTTGGTATACAGCAATTTTGTAGAAGGGTTTAGGACACAGTATAGTAACTTGGTGAAAGAGCGAATAATAAAACTGTGTTTCTTCCCTTTAAACTTAAAATATCCTGCTGTGAACAAATTCAAGTTTAGATCTTTCTAACAATTGTAGAACAATCATTTACTTAGCTATGAAAGATGCTGTATTTGCATAAACCGCAGTGCTTCATCTTATAAAGATTATTCTGTTTTCATCTGTACAAACAGTAGGAAACACTTTGTGTTTAGCACCTAATTTGTTAATACACTTAATAATATAAACTTCATGTGCAGCACAGTAGGAAATGTACAGTAAGGATGAAATAATTGTGGGTAGCATTCTTTCCTGTTTTCCATGCATTTCATCAAAAAGATACAGAATTTGTTTATCCAGTTCTTTACGTCTTAGTTATTTATCAGATATGCATACACAATTCCTTACTAACAGAAGAAAAAAAATCTGTTCATGTCTCTGTTGTCTAATGATTATGGTTCCCTTTCTGGACTGATGTACTCTATAGCTGCCTGTGAAAATACAAAAGGAACATACACTGAGTAATTGCATTTGTGCAGTGCAAATTCTAGGTAAGGATTCTCTTGATGGATAGTGATTACTTTTAATTTAAAAAAAAATCATTCATCTTACTTTGTGGATTTTTATTTGGAGGTGTTTGAAAGATTTTTCAATCCTTATTTAATTTAGGATAGTGGAATGGTTCTTATTGTTGAAGATTTAAATTTAAATTATGCTTTTTGTGTATGGAGGTTGTTTGTGTCATGATTTAGGACATTAGGCCTATATTTGTATGTATGTTGTATATTGTATAATGGTTTTATTCCTGCCTGGACAGAGGTTAGCCCTCTTAATTTTGTGTCCAGCATTGAGTGAGTGAATATTTAAGGCTTTACAAAAACAGAGGGTTAAAGAAATCCTAGAATCACAAAATGACTGAGGTTGGAAAGGACCCATGGAAGTCACATGGTCCAACTCCCTTGCTCAAGCAGGGCCAGTTGACCAGGACCATGTCCAGACAGCTTTTGAACATCCCCAAGGAAGGAAGCAGATATGTAATGCTTTTGAAACTGAATTTATGTCTTGGCTTCTATTCATCACTTACCCTTATCATTAATTTTACTTAGATTTAGCAGATGTCAGAATCCTAGTTGTCAATTTTCATAGCATCAAAATAGATACCGTAGATACAGTTTCCAGGACATAGTAGATGGTTGCTGGTTTTCTGGGCTCATCTGGACTGGTGATGTTTTTAAGTCTTGACTGAGTCCATTCATTATCACATTCATCTCTGCATTTACCATTAGTATATCTAAAAAGATAAGAGAAGAGATTTATGTGGTTGATATTCTATATTTTTTTGTTCTGTACAATTATAATGAAATTTTGTGCTATGAAGTTGGATTACTTTATGAAATTCAGTGAAAACAGTGCTGATAATCCATGGACTATCTTGTTGATTGGCAAGCACTTGTGGGGTTTTTTTTTCTCTTCAATTTCTTTTTACAAAGCTTTTGCACTACAACATTATAGAGTGTGGCATATCAGAATAATTAAGATGCAATTATTTTGATAATGTTAATGAAAGAGGCTGTCATGAGCTTTATTTTATTCTGCGAACTAATCTTGCAATATTTTAAAGAATGTGCTATTTACATATGCAAGTTGTCACTAGACATTAATTTCTTATACTAGTTTCTTGTTTTTCAAGAAGTATAACAGTTCTTAGGTTGTCAATGTAATACCTGTATTAATGTTTGAGGTCTTGCATCAGCCTGTTTCATAGGTGTCTGGGATATCTCAGGTTCTTTGATTTTGAAATGGTGATGGTGATTTTAAAATGAGGTTAATGTCCAGAGAAGACACTAGAAAGGAAGCTTTGTAAACAGAAAAAATACTTAACGCAGAAATGTATGATGCCTTGCTCCAGTGAAGTTTTAGTGGAGTAATTCTTACTCTCTGTTTTTGTTTTTTTTTTCTTGAATTCTAGATTTATCCATGGCAGTACAAAAATTTTCACAGTCTTTACAAGATTTTCAGTTTGAGTGTATTGGAGATGCTGAAACTGATGATGAAATTAATATTGGTAAGTACCTTCTTTGCTCTGCTTGCAGTAACATTTTTGTAGTTTCCTTATATATCTAGCATGTTGTCAGAAATATAGTGGGGCAGTTCACGGTTGTTTTTTAATGGTTCATGTAAAAAAAAAAGAAAAATTTCAATAAATAGAAACCATGCAAGACTTTAAAAACACTTGTTAAAAAACTGTGTCTTCATGGCATAGCTTGATTTAGTGTAGTGGAAACTATTCAGCAGTACTTTTGTCAGCTGAGTCGGCTGTGAATCCTTTAAATTCTGCTGCTACTTTTGTGTTTCACCCAGTTTTCAATGGGTTATTAAAAGGTAAACAAGTTTTTTATGATGTAATATAAGTCTGAAAAAAGCCACCTAAGTCCCTAGTAAGACACAGGAAGTATTTAAAGGCCTGAAAAAGGAATATGTTCTTTACAGCTTGTGCATTCCTAAGTATATGGTTGTCTGAACTTTTGCCAGTAAAATTTACTAACTGCTTATTATTCTGTCTCTGCACACACCCAGAAATTTTGCATTTGCAGAACTGAACAGCTCAGCTTGTCTTGAATCTAAGCCTCTTTAATGTCATCAAAATATTCTTCTCTCAGCGGACTAATCCTGGAAATGTTTTCAGGATTTGGAAATTCAGCCACTCTTTATTGCAAAGCATTGCTGCAGTTGTAGTGATGCTTTTACACAGTAGCACAGCAGCTGGAGTGCTTTAACCCCCATTGGTAAGAAATTTGGATTATAATCCATCTTCAGAATGGCTAAATTCAGTATCATGAGTCTTACATACCACATGGCCCCCATGTGTCTCCTAAAACATCTGAGAGGAAGTAAGATGGTTCTTAAAGAGTAGTGGCTTCTAAAAATAAGTAATTTGGCAGTACAACAGGGAATGTAGGACTTGTTGGTATTTTTTAAAGAAGTTCTGTGTAATGCAGAGGACTCAAATTTAGTTTTTCCAAGTGTATCTATTATTATGATATATTTTCAAGTCTCCTCTCCCTTCAATTTTTCCTTTTCCCTTTTGAGTCATTGAACAGAAGGTCTGAGCTGCTTGTTTTCGCTCGCAAGGGTTGCCTCATCCTCACCCTACAACATTGTGATAGTCAGAAAACTGTCATCAAAGATGACTGGTATTTGGTCACTGTCTTCCACTAATGTTTGGCAGGAGAGTGTAAGGGGAGGTTTAATTTTACTGACAATTAAATATAGGGGAGTGAAATCATTGAGCTGCTGCTACTCAGGTATAAAACCGCATGCATTCCTCAGGTGTATCCAGCTTGGAATGAGACAAAGAAATGGTGTGTATGTACTCTTTGGCATGCTCCATATTATTTCTTGGCTGTTAAAATTATATTGTATATATATTTTTAAACTAAATCTTCAGTATCTCAGTTATATGTCTTAGATTTGGTCAATAACTTTTTTTGAAGACATATGGTTTTGCATTTAAAATGAGGTGACTGAGAACAAAGACAACATTCATTTTGCTTGTAACCTAAATGTAGTAAAGAAAAGACTTTTCATTGTTTGGACATTAAACAGGCATTTAAAACTATTTAGAAAAAAACAGAGTTCATGAAGCTTGACAGCTGATTTATTTCACTTGAAGCTTCAAAGAAGGGATTTCTAGCTTCTAAAGGACCAATTGCCTGATGGATTGTCATGTACATCAAAGAAGCTTGTAAGAGTAAAAGGTAAACTGACAGGAATCAAATTCAAGTCTAACTGCGCTTGAATGATACTGTGTGCTTTTATAGGTAAGACTCAATTTTTGATCTCCCTAGAGCAGTGACCTAGAATTTATCCATATCTTTAACATGCCCCAACAAGATAGATGTTTCCTTATCATCAAAGACAGCTTTGTATAGATGAATCTTGCTATGTGCCTCCTTCTGCCTTCACCTCCTTTTTTTAAGAATGTCTACAACTGTGCAGGCCAGTGAGAAGCTCCGCTTCAGTCTGCAGTGATACTCTGACTTGGTGAGATTTGTAAAAACCTACCATATGCATAAGGACTTATTGTAAGGACTACATTTCTATTTCAAGCTTAGCATTGAAAATCTACCCTAGGACACCTTAGCATTGGAAATTCACCTCTGAACAAGACTTCTGTCAAGATGCGAATATTTTTTAAAAAAAGAAAGTTTCAGATTATTTCAGCATTAAATACAGGTTACTTAAGTGATTTTTTTCTTTTTTTTCCTACCATTAAAAATTATTTAGAATTGAGTTAATAGCTCCATTAGCATTTTTTGAGGCAATACTGCAGTTGAGGGTCTCTCTTTAACTAAGCACAACTAAGCACACCATTTTAATTTTTTTTTTGGCTTTTTTTTCCCCAGCCTGAGATCTAATAAAAGCAGTTTTATCTGCATTTCCTATAACCTGTGCATTTTCAGTTGCTCTCTTAATATAACTTATCTGTTCCAGTAAGCCCATTACATAAAATATGTAAGAAGTAGTTTTAATTAAGCTTCATGAGTCACTCCACATAAATACAATTATGATGGTGTTCTTCATACTTATTTTAATCCATCTCTTACTGAATGCAGTGATTTATTTGTTTGAGGTTTTTTTTAATTGCTATCTTTGATTTCTAATTTTGATGATTTCTTATCTTTTATTTACAAGCACTTGAGTCTTCCATAGAAGGGGTGTTCTTTGACAAAAAAATCTTACCTGTGGCTGTTGCTGTATAATGCTTTTTAGGTACTTTTTTATGTTGCTTCAAGTTAGCCAGATTTATCTTCATAGCCACTTTCAGATATGCCATGCCTAGTTTAGAGTCATTTTATTCAGGAGTTGTAAGCAGTTTCTCTGACTTGGATCAGCAGACTGCTTTGTTCCTCAGTCATCTTCAGCTTCTTTTTTTTTGTTTGGTTTTTTAACTGTGAACATCAAAGGATTCTTGCATTAAAAACCTTTTCAGTTTTTAAGTTTTTTGCCAGCAAATTTGGTTTGGGAAACAGTGGTCCCCAGCTTTAGTAGCTTTTCTCATTAAAAAATAAAACAAGCTAGCAACAATTGCTGGTTTTGTCTCTTCCTCTGGTTTGGAAGGCTTGTGGAAACATGTGATCTGCAGCAATGCATGGGCTGTACTATTTGATGGCAGAACAGGGTTATTAGCTCCAGTTGCATGTGATTCAGCCAAGCTATAATTGTTTTTTGTGCAACTGAAAAGTTTTTCAGAAAATAGCATTTTCAATGCAAAAATAACAGGATGAATGACAGTGAATTAATAATACCGAAAAGCCATAGTGATGAAGGTCTGATGTAACTTGCCCTTACTCTGAGAAGAGGGTCTTGCTTTCCTAATCTAACTGTGCATTCCTCAGAAATACCAGCACTTAATATCACTTTGCCATTTTCCTTTTAGACACATCACCATGCTCTCAGCCCCCTTTGTAAATATTTTTACGCAAAAATTACATCCTTAAGATTGACATTGAATGTAAAGGAGGTCAGTCATTTGTCATGCCCAGTGAAGTTTTGTGTAAAATGAATGCATGATTTTTACATGTTTTAAACTTTTTAGGTAACACACAACATTACATGGATGGGACATCTGCAAAAACTATGTTTTTAATGATCATCTGTCTTTTTCTTCAGTATAAGGCAGGCATAAATTTTGCAAGAAGGTTTGCCCGGCTCCTCCTAGTATTATCCAACTTATGTCATCTGGATCTCTCCCTAGGAATTTCCCTGTTTTGATCCTCTTTTATTCTGTTTGTGTTATCTGGTTTATGGCTTCTAGAGATGAAAATAATAAACATTATTAACTCAATGGAATTCTGTCTTGTGCCTTTAACAGGTTTGTGTCTATTTTGTATTATGGCTAATTATATATCAGTGAGATCGAGTATCTGCAGTATAATACTCTTCAGAATTAAAAGAAAATAAGACGAATAAATACATTCTGATATTCTGGCATTTTATTTTAGTGTCTGTTTTTTATTAGCATGTTCTGTTTAGGAAAGTGCACTGAAAAGCATATGTGTTTCATGCTGTGACTGCTGGTTTTGAAGTTTGGGGTTTTTTTTCTCTGAAGAGTATTATATTATGACAAATGCTTCAGGTAGCATCAGATGCTTGATTTTAAAATGTAATAGGATTATGATGATTTATAAAATCATTATTAATTGAGCCACAAAGAATAGGTCAGAAGTTTAAAAATGTGGTGTCTTTTCTTGTGGGAGCTGAATTGTTCTCTTGCCACTAGCAATTGGGGCTCGTGATCTTTGCTGACTCACACCTCGAGTTGTTCATGAGATTATTAAATTGCTAACAACCATCTACAGAACTGTTAGCTCATACCTGGCAATTATGTTGTTTACAGCAGTTAGTTTCAAGCTGAACTTTGAAAAATCAACTCAAACGTACTGGAGAGAAAGAGCTCAAGACCAAACAAACAAATGCTGAATGCTAATAGTGGTTGTTTGTTAGAGTCCACTGCTGTGTTCTGCTTTCCTGTTTTAGTTGAGCAATGATGCCAGATGCTCAGCCTTCGTTTTTTCTCATAGTGGGCATCCACATGCACAATGCTTTTCTTAGCATTTGCTCTACCCTCTTGGAGATCTTGTCAGTGGACAAGTATCCTGTAATTCAAAGCCACAAATAGATCTGTACTGGGAAATTTGTATATAAAACTACATAAAAAAAAAGAGGAAGAAATCAGGAAGTTTCCTTTTCCCCCATCTCTTGTAACAATGTAGAAGTTCAATTGATTTTAAGAGGTACCAAATTCCATTTTTAATGGTACATACTGTGCATGCCATGCACAAATAAATAAACCTTTTAAAAAACCCAAACTTGTGTTGGAACTTTATGCATGCCTAGAGTGTGTCGAGGCAAATCTTGACAATCAGTCTGAGGACATGGCAGTCGCCAAGTTAGGACACTGTCTTTTGGAGGTTCATCAGGAACCTGAGAAGGTAGATGTCAGGCTACTCATGATTTCAAGCCACTGTTGCTTGTGGTATGTAATAGCTTCTTGAATTTGCTTGGCTCTTCCTGAATTATTTATTAAATGCAGTCAAGCCACCTACAGTCTGAATCACTTGGATATCTTACAGGTCATATCCTTAATCACTTGAGGTTAGCTTTCATGTTCAAGAAAGTTCTTTTTGGTGTTAATATTTTACTTACTTTGCACTGAATTCCCATTTCTAACCAGGCTTCCAAATGGAATTACCAAATTCTAAATAAGTCTAAAGTTACTTCCAGCCTCTCAGCCTCTCTACTGCCTTATCCAAAGCAAAGGAAAAACAGGATCTTGCCACCACCTTGAGGGCAGAGTTCTGGGGGGTGGATTTTTTTTTGCATAGGCATCATCCCAATAATTTTTCTAGTGCTTGAGTTTGTTGACCTTGTGGAACACATTAGAGACAAGAGTATTTACAAAAGGTGGTTTTATTTTAGATGGGTGGGGAAGGGTTGAGTACTGAATTAGACTAGAAAGCTATTTACAATGGAGAGTGAATTTGCATAGAACGACTGTATGCTGTTTTTCCACAGTAACTACCTGCTTAGGTTTGCCAGCTCTTTTTTCTCCAGCTGAAAGAATGAAGTTTAAGATTTAACTTTTTAGATTACTTTCAAAGCAACTTTGCATAAGCTACTTGTAAGATCACAGGACAGGGTTCTTTAGTTCTCCAATTGGATTATTTTTATCTACAGAAGTTAAATGGTAACAATTTAGGGGAGGAACTTAGTGCAATCAGGGTGTGAAATGCCTAACATGTTTGTTTCAAATCTGTTGATTCTGTTCCTACCATTATTTTTGTCATCCCTGTTGCATATTTGACAATTTTAACAAATGCCACGTGTTTACGGAACACTATTTTTTGACTTTAAGAAATGAGTGATTTTGTGCTAGTGGTCGTATCCCATCAAGGCTTCAAAACAACATCTGCACCAGAAAGTGAAGGTTGGCATTCTGTTGGTCAAGCCCAGAGCTCTTGTCCTTGCTTTGGAAGGTCATATGAGGCTGACAAAGCAGGAAATAAAATAATGGTGCAGTAGGTCTTTATCTGTCCAAGAGGAAAAGGTAAAATAAGATCAACAACACAGTCCTTGTTTCTTTTTCTCTTGGATACCTATCAGAAGGTTGTTAGAATTTGCATGCTCCATTCTCTGTTGACCTTAAGAGGAGTATTCAGATGAAGAAATTGAAGGATTTGTACTTTCTGAAATCAAAATTCTAAGTAGAGATTAGATCTTTAAGCACAGGAACTTTTTGATCCCTTTTAGGCCTAAGTTCAATAAAGCAATTGTGGCACACCTAACATCTGTTGAAGTATTTGGTGATATTTTTTCTAAACTCTTTCACTATTCAAGCAATAAATGCACAAAATTTAAACAATCAGAAAAACAGTATTAATGATTCTCAGATGCATTCTGAATAGATTGCTTTTGCTTTTACTTCCCTTATTTCAGCACCGGTAAAGAGCCACACACAAATAGGGTTTATACAGCTGGAAAGATTAAAATATTAGGGTTTTTTCTTTCAGTTGAAGTATGGATGTGTCTCTGAAGAATTGGGGCTTGGCAAGCCTGAAATGTAGTCGTAATTACTTCTAATTCCTTTGTTTATGGAATGCCATGATTGAATATCACTTTTTCAGCTTAACATGTACATTGCTCAGTGGTTGTTTCTTACATTGTCTTGTTATTCAGCCTTTTAAAAAAACTTGAGCTTGAATTAGCAGTTTTTATCTTAGAATGAAAGATTTGTATTCATAGTCAATTTACGTCACAATTCTTTCTAGTGGGATGGGGGGAAGGGAGAGCAAGAGAGGATTGTAATTGATTAAATCAGAATCCATCTTTGAACTTAACTATTTCTGAATATTCCATGGTCCTTAGAGCTGTTCTTCCTCTGACGTATGATAGGATATCAGTCAACTCCAGTGGTGTCAGATCTGTTCAAGTCGAAGGTTAATGGTCAGTTTAGTTGGGGGAAAGATTAATTGAATCAAACTTCAATGGTATAGCAAGTCATGCTGTTAGTTTTCAAAAGGGGCCAATTCAAGCTTCTATTGTTTCAAAGTAGGTCTCCAGTAGCACTTTAAGATCACTTCTTACCTCTTGGACAGAATTTGGTGTATTGAATATTGTTCCCCACAACCTGCTGAGTTCTGCAGCTTGGAGCTTTGCCCCATTGCTGTGCTTGTGGCTCCATCAGGTGAAAACAGGGTCTGATTTCTCTTTGAGAGGTACAAAAATGCAAAACCCCGTTTTGTAGTGTGGCATAGAGATGCAATATTTCCTAATGAGCACTTACCTAAACCTCTTTATTCTATGAGAACACAGCGGAAATGGTGCGTTTGTTGTGACTCGTCCCAAAAGCCTCCACCCCTTCACAAAAGTGTAGAAGGAAGGGGAGAGACAAGAAAATTGTTACTAATTTGTTTGACAGGTTTTGATATAGTGCTCTGTGAGAGCACGACTGCTTGAGAGATCCTTCTCATGTTCCTAAGAAAAGGGGAGAAATTATTTAGATGATTTAAAATGTTTTTTCTGGCACTCCAAGATGCCATATTTCAGGAGAGGTGCTACAGACTTGTAGAGTCTAGAATGGGCTTTTTCTACCGCATCTCTGCCTTGTTGAAGAATTCATGCTACACAAGATAGGTGAATTTGCCAAATTGAAATTTCAAAATCTGTACTGCTTTTATAAATAGAGTAGAACACTAATGCAGAGTAGATATGTTGCAGCTGTATTTTTAATAAAGTGTAAAAGTGTAGTGGTGGTAGTGGAATTATATTTTGTTGTGGGTTTGTTTTTGTTCTGTTTTTGCAAACACGCTGTGGGATAGACAGATATTATGAACTTTAAAAATCTTTCAGGACTCTCTGAAGTGTTTTGTCCTCGCTTGATCTATTTAGAATTTTCTACTTGTGTTTGCTTTGTGATGTTCTACATGAGTAGGGCATGGCAATTTACTGATATTAAGTCAAATAATTGGACTACTTAAAATATGTAACATTGCATGTCTTCAGGTTATCTCTCCAAGTATTGCATTTGGCAAGTGCTGATGGTAAATCTGGGAATTCTAGGTAACCTGACTTTCTTGCATATCTTCTTAGTTTGTATATAAACATGTAGCTTTCTGTATAGACTTCTGTTGAAAAGTAGTGGGGTGGAAAGTATAAATGTATTGGCTCAAGGAATTGTTTTAACTTTTGTACGAGGCTTGTATTTGTGTGTTTAAATATTTGTGACACGATAGCTACTTTTTATAGCAAAGAATTCTCAAATATTATACTGTTTGTAACTGGATTTATATAGTTACCCTGACAAAGGTTTGTTTCTGTAATGGGGAAAGGATTTTTACTTCTAATAGTGGCCCTGCACTTCACGCTTTACATATGTTTAGAAAAAAACTTTAGAAAATACCTTGCTATATTAGCTCATTAAATTTTGCAAAGTGAAAATACTTCTGAGTTAAAATTGCCTCATATGGTATGTACATGTTTCGCTGTCCTGGAAAACACATCTTACAGAGCTTTGGGCTTCAATTAAGCTCAGATCTTGATTTTCTGCCTTTTTTGATTCTCATACTGGCCTGCAGTGCGAGGCACACATGTGCGATGTTCAGGCAGGAGGTTCCATTCTTACTGTGGAATTGCTGGCCTCTTCTGCTGGTTTGTCTCACCTTTATAGTGTGACAAAACCGAAATGCGTATGCCTGGTATATGGCCAGCAATTGAAGGGCTTTGAAACTTCATGGGGAACACTAGAAACATACAGGGATCAAATACCATAAACCAGGGCAGGTCAAGCAGGGAGACTGTTACTGAATCTCTGGTATTTTCATTCTTGATTTGTTTTCATGGGGAATTTGGAGCACTTATTACTATCTCTCTGTCCTCATACTGCGAAGAGCCAAAATGCTCCTAATTATGATGTGGAGGAAAAAAATACCACTGAATTTAGTCTTGAGTTTACAATGCCTTAAATGAAATAGAGGGAACTCTTGGGGTTTCTTTACTTTAACTTATATGTATTTCAGTAGCTGTGCCCTGATAAAATTATCTGCTTGCCAGTATGTAGTGGAAGTTGTGATCGTATTCGGAGAACAATACATAGACCTTGAAGCATAAATTTGGGCATAAAAGGCTTAATTTTGTCATTTTTCATGCTTATTCATTTGTGTAATTTCTTTGCCAAAGCTTTAAAACAGGTATTTTTCATCTCTGTCCCTCTGCTTTTCTCATTTTTTTTTTTTCCTGATGTATAATGAGTTTTTTTGGCAAATTTGGATTTATTTATGTGAGGTAGCACACATCAATAATTGAAAACATTTCTCCAAGTACCTTCCCTCACAGTTCAAGGAGGGAATTGCCACAGGAAACAAAATTACCACTGAAACTTGTGCTCCCTGGGAGGATGCTTTAAAATGTGAAAGATCATGTTCCTATTTGATTTAGAAAACCATTGGATTAAGCCCTTGCAGAGTTCACTTTCCAGATTAATTATGGAGCAAATAGTAAGAATGTTCATTTATTGAGTCTGAAATAGCTTTGCATTGTCTGCTCTAGGAATGTCTTGATTCTATCACAAGAACAATACAGACCAGACAGGGTTGTCTTACCTTGGTGTGCCTTCCCATGATGGAAGTCTTCAAGGAAATTTGTAGTTATTTGGACTATAAATTTGAACCACTGTCTTCTGGTAGAAATCATTGCACCGCGAGAGTGTATTTCCATGCTGGGGTATGTCAATGTAATCTTTAAACCCCTCTACACTTGCATTTTTGTTTCATCCCATGTCTTTTAGTACTAGCAATGTATTTCATTGTATTATAGGAAGGTACAAATGGCTTTTTTTACTGTTCTTGTGGAGGCTGTGGTAGATGTAAACACAGAGAGTAGGAATGCATGAAGTCCTTATGACAGATCCATAAAACCTGATACCCAGATTAGGGAAGTATGAGAAACCAAATGGAGAGGATAAGGCAGCACATCCAATAATAATTTTCCAAATTTAAAATGAGATTGAAACCCCATGAAGAAATTAACTATTATCTTGATATTCTAACTTCTTTTTTCAGAATGG
Organism: Origma solitaria; assembly: GCA_013397895.1. Classification (NCBI taxonomy): domain Eukaryota; kingdom Metazoa; phylum Chordata; class Aves; order Passeriformes; family Acanthizidae; genus Origma; species Origma solitaria. Next base: position 1,843,326 of record VZRL01002658.1, on the reverse strand, counting down.
ACTCTTCTAACATAATTTATCTCTCAACACCAATACTTAGCTTAAAGTTAAAGCTGATGTGCTGCAAGCTATCAAACTGGAATTTACATAAATACCTAACCAGTATTACCTTAAACCTTAATAAAAGAAAGCAGTTGCTGTATTTCCTCTAATCTCTTGGGAATGATACTCAGAAGAGGACAAAATGATTAAGATAAACATTGTTTTCAAATTCTATTCTCCTCTCCTATTCTGTCTTCTCTTCTGCTTTCCCAGTAAATATTACTTGTGGTACTGAGCTCTTCCAAGCTGAAGTTTCTCCAAAAATTTTGCGACTTGGAAAGTGAGGGAAAATGAGCTCGGGTAGAAGCAGCAGAAGAAGTAGCAGCAGCTAAAGAAAATTGAAAACCTGAGCAATAATTGGGAAGATTTATCAGACATATGTCTTGTTGTCCAAATACTGCTTTTCTGAAAATGTGTTTTAAAAACAAAACTGACAGCTGTTTTCTGTAGGAATATGTTGCATTTGTTTTACATTACTGTTTTTCAAATTATGCTACAGAGGTGCTCAAGGCCAGTCAACATTAGTTATAAAATGCTTTGACACCAATACTCAGCTTAAAGTTCAAGCACATTTGACAATTGAATATTTTGCACAATTTGCATAAATTATTCTTTATTTCTGTTTGTAGGCTAAGGTGTTGATCCTTCAACTTGTTCCCATTGAGCTCAACTGTAATATCCTTTAAAGTTCTAGGTGATTGGACACTTAATGGTTTATAGGCTTAGTTCAACAGGAAAAACGGGGGAAAAAAAGGATCATAAACAAATCAGTCCAGGTTGTGACAATGGTAAAGGAAGCCTCTGTTGTATAAGATAAGGCTCTATTTAAATTCATAGCCAACATATTGAAAGACAAAGAGAATGGCAGGCTTTTGAAGCCTTTTTTCAAGACAGTCCTCTTCTGCATTTCCATTTGTAATGTGAAAACTTGCCATAGTGGTGATATTTTGAGATATCCAATTTAGTTACCTTCTGATAGACACTACAGATCCTCTGTGGCTTTAATGACATTCACAACTGTTTGTTAGGTAGAAATTACTGAGAAAGCAGATGATTGTCTCTTCATACCTGTTGTGGCCTGTCAGTGTTAATCTGAAATGTTTGCTTTTTCTGTCTGATAGGAAGCTTGCTGTTGCTACTCTTGTCCTACCTACCTTACCTCCCCATCACCACCACCTCACATACTTTTTCAATATGTCTTAAAGCTACAAAAAGAAGGATGGAAATTTTATTTGCTGTTGTGTTTTGTTGAAAAACCGTTTGTCGTACATTTGTGCCTACAAACAATGCTAATCATTAAAAGCTCTGGAAATACATCTGTGAATTAACAACTATTTAATAATATATTTACTTTAATTTTAGAATTGGAAAAGAAAGTCTTTTCTCCCAGCCTTCAAGGATCTTACATTTATTCTGCTTTCTCACGGAAGTCTAGTAAACAAGTGTTAATCCTTAGACAATTTCCTTATGGGTCGTTGGTCTATCTTGAATTCCATTTTAGTGATGTATTACTTACAGGGAAAAATTCCCTTCTAGACTTTAGCTGAAGGTTGTGCTCAAGCATGAATTCAGAACCTGCTATAGCAAGTCTGTGCTAGATATGACTGGTTCTGGAGGATGTAGTTGACTGACCTTCTTGCCAAAGAGTACTGGGAGCAAGGTACAGCACAGTTCTTCAGTTAGATCAGGAAGATGTAAGGAAATCTCTGACAGTCTTGCACATTTTTGCCTTTCATACAGCAAGGTGTCATAAGAACACAGGACGTATATGTGTATGTATAATTTTTTCCATGCTGGCATTCATGTATCTGAAGATGGTGGTGGTATCTGCTCATAATGCCACAAAATGTTGTTTTGTGTACTTTAGCGTATTTAAAAATCGTCTATGCATTGTTTAAGACTGCATGTATAAGTGGGTATTAAACCAACAGTCCACAGAGAAGAACATTCAATTGTATTGTATTCCAAGGATTTTTGTGTCCTGGGTTGAACATTACCTTTGAAACTTGGTTTTATGTCTTTCAGTTTGGTATTGGTCATGCAAAACTATTGTATGTGTCATACACTTTGTTAGCCTTTTTTCATTAAATGTAGATCATGTCATATCTATTGTGTGTGACATTTAATAGTATGGTGTAATACTGTACTCTTAATTATTAAGGTAATGTTGATAGAGCAGCTTCAATAATTTCCACAAACATGCTATTTTCAGGTGATACATTCTCTACGTAAGTATATAGCAAAAACTTCATAAGATTTACTGTGCAGATTTCTTTTCCTATGAACGGCTGGGTTGATTTCAATGCCGTAAACCAGATTTCTAGAGTGTAAATGAGTCATATTTTTCATAATGCCTTCTATAAGTTCGTCTAAATGAATTTTTATCCTTTTTTACTTCTCTCTCATTTACTTAATCGTACATCAAGCTTCAATTTCCTTTTGATTATGTGAATGTAGTTGTTTGTGGAGCTGTACCATGTGTTTGAAATGATAGGGATTTTGGAAAAAAAGGACATTATTGATCTACACCATTAATGTTTAAGCTGTTGGTACTGTCAGTTTGTTTCTTTATGAAGCAAACTAATTAAAAGACTTCTGAATTAAAGAGAGTGGCTTTTTGGTTTTTGTAAATAAAATAATAGGAGCCCTTTCTCCTGAACAAGGGAAATTTTGCAGCACATTATTGTTGAGTTGGGAACACTCCAGAGAGAGCAGCTGGCAACCTGTTGTGATTGTGATGAATGAGACCACAAGTGTACATCTGGGTACACATGTAATTGTTTTTGCTTCTTGGGTAAAGAAGCAAAACGGGCATTGTTTCCATCATGATATCGAATGTATCTTACAAGTTCTTTTGAGTAGCCCTTAAGTAAAAAGCAGCCTGTAAAACTGCTGGAAATTTGTAAGTTAATATTGCCTAATGACTTAGATTAAAGTTTTGAGTCTACAATTTGTTTTTCTTTAAATGGCCCGCCAATAACAATGATTCTTTATGAAAATAATTAAAAATACCTTTATATTTAATATGTTAGGCTGCATATTGTACTTTTTATTAGTGTGTTTTCAGAATTTATTTCTTATCAGCACGTTCCCATGACATTTCCTTTTGTAGAATACTTGACTCTTCTTCCTGCCACCCCATTTTGTGTTTTCAGTTTCCATGAATTTTTCTGTGTCTATTATGATTAAAAAGAAGGGAATAAAAAAAAAGTTATAGTATTAGTAAGAAAAGGTTGTGAAGCTGATGTGTAATGCCTGAGCATCCTGACAGACAGGGCTGCATCTGACACAGACGGGTCTGATTTCTAAATCTTCTGGTTTTTATCTACACAAAAGCACCTCAAACTATTGTTGTTGTATTATCTGTTTGTTTCCTGTTGAGCTGTGAATCCAGAGTTAGATGTGTGTACCCTGTGCCCAGGGCTCGTGCTGAGATACTGATGAGGGGACCACTTGTGAAAGGAAAGGATGCCCCTGCCCAGATCTCCAAGGTGCCCAGTGCCCTGTGGGTGAATTGCCTGGGACACCTGACCCCCCTGGGTGACCTCTGCCCTCAGCATCCCTTCTGTCTGCCCAGCCCCAAACTGAGGTGAGGCAGAGCTGTCGCCTCTCTGCAACCAGAGGGCTTTGTGAGAAAAGAGGGGAGGAAAAAGGAGAAAGGGTACAGTGGGAAAACAGGAGCAGGGGCTCTCTTTTGTTCCCTTTTCCCCTCCCACTGCAGCTTCCAGCACAGAGGAGGTTCTCTGAGGACAGGCCCTGGCTTTTAATGAGGCCACATTGAGCGGGACTTGTATGGGAAGAAGGGTGTAATGACATGAAAGATCACAAGTACTGCAGTACTCGGGTTATTGTAGGAGAGCTGGCATGGGTAAGCCTTTCTCAATGTATGTAGTGGCATTGCAAGGGCAGAAGAACATTGGGGTCACCAGAGATGTCCGTGTTGCAGAACTCTCTGTACTGGCTGTGCATCCTTCCCTACACTCTGAATGACACAGAGCACGTATTCTCCCTGTGCACCTCCTGAGCGGGGGAAGCACATCCCGTGGCTGGATGCAGGGATGGAGGTGGATGTTGGGCAGCGAGTAGCAGAGCTGTAGTCAGATTTGATGCTAAGCTGTCTCCGCAATCAAAGGCTCATAAGATCAGGGGGATGGTTTGTCTTATTGCTGCTGAAGAGTGTAGATTCTGTGTTCTTAGTGAAACTTTGACCTTTATAATTCCCCCAAAGAATCCTGACACATTCACCAGTGGGGAGGAGAAGACGGAGACAGTTTCTCAGTCTGCTGAGGCACTGTATAGGTGACAGACTAATACCTTTATATTAGTGTTAAATATTGAGGAAAATCTTGATTTGCACACTCACAGAACATATTTTAGATGCTTTTCTTCCTGTGGCTGACCTGAATTTATTTAAATTCTAAGTAAATGTTTCAACTTTGAAACTAAAAAAGTCTCTGGTTCAGCCTTGAAATTAGGAAGGTGAGTCAAAAGCTTCTCATACTGGTTTTACGTTTTGGGGTTTTNCCCCCCCGCCACTTTCTCATAGTTTAGTCATGTCTGTCTGGTTAATTGTTTATTTAGTTTTTGGCATTTCATATTGTGTACTTAGATATTCTTGAGTGTAATGCTCTACAGATTCCTAGTCAGGTATAACCAGCCAGTTCATCATCTTATTTCTTTACCAGTTTGGTTTTTTTTCCTTGGGATATTATGAAGTGAGAGATTGATTTAATTCAGTGGATATCAAATGAATATTCTCTATATTGACATAACTAGAAAAATCTTCTGGCGCTTGTGTTCTTAGGGAAAAGTATTAAAGGAAATGACCCAAGGGCCAAGTAGATGGACTTTAACTTACCGGGTGTATTTTGACTAAACCAAGGGCTTGTAATGGGGAAAAAAAAGAATTTGTCAGCAAACATTGACTTAGAGGTCAAGATATGCAAGTAAAACATTACAGTTGCAAAGCATAGACAATGTAAGTTCTTACAGAAGAAATTGGAGCAAGCAGCAAAGTGTTCTTCAAATGTAAAAGTTAACAGAGAGAAAGGAGAATGCAAGGGTGACCTCTGCAAGGTATAAAGGATAGAAATTATTTGGGAATGGTCCAAAAACTAAGTAGCAATTCATGAATGCAGATAAGGCAGTAGAGGCAAGCCATATACTAGTTCCCTCGCAAAGGATATGTTCTAGTACATTGTAGAGAATGTGCTTATTTCCTTAAATCTTCCAAGGAAGTTGAGAGAGGATAAAGCCCTATTATTGGAGACTGACAAATCTTGTAAAAACATTTAAGATGGAAAGATAACTAAGAGGAGGAGTTCCATTAGGATACCCTCTGCGCTATATGTTAGTTAACTGTGAAGACTTTCAAGCCTGTTCTTTTGAGAAAATCTATGAGTTTTGTTTCCGTGTTTGTTTTTTACCTCTTTCAAAATGATTGAGATTGCTTCAAGTTTATTGTGAGAAGCTGTAGTATTCATATAAATCAATCTGTATTCTGAGATCACAGCTTTAAAGCCTAAAATTTAGCATCCTGTCATTGGTAGCAATTACTGCTAGTTGCATCAGGAGAAAGTAAAAAGAGATACTTAGCTCTCTTCACATGATTGTTCTGTGGGTTCACATTGTTGCCTGTGGGTCTGTGATGCTGAATCTGAATAACCCCTACGCCCTTGGGAAAGTAATACAAATGGAACAAAATATTTTTCCTAGACAGGTTTGCACCACATGCTTACATGAGAATGAAGTCTTAAGAGTTTTCAGAATGTTTTCCTCTTTCTTGCCCTCTTCTACAGGTTAATTCTTGTATTATGTTTCCATTGACTCTGCTTGAGCCCTTTGACTTCTATTTGAAAACAGTTTTGAGCAAAGACTCTGTCAGAGTTGTAACAATTCAGTGCTTATAAATCAATCATCTGTTTGGGTCACCTGAGACCTTGTTCTTGTAAAACATAAAGCCAAAGAGCTGTTAAATCTAAACACTTGGCATTTCTTCTAAAATGTTGACTTTCAAATATTTACCCAAATATTTTTCATAGTTCTTGCAAATACTTGTTGCTGCATGTTAGTGGGAGAAATTGAATTATTTTCTTTGCATTTTCTTTCTGCTCCTAGTATGCTAAAGTAAATTTTATGGTTGATAGTAGAATTCTTCTGTTTTGAGACTGATCTTTCCATGTTTCGGGAAATTCAGTTTGCCATATTCCATTTTAAAAAATTCTTTTAAAAATATGTATGAATCTTAAGACTCAGGTTCTTTGCTCTTGACCTATTGCTTGCCTCAGTCTGTGTCTCATTTAACAGCTACTGATTATATTGAAGTACTATGTAAGAGCAGCATTTTATCGCTGTAGCTTCAGTCCAGATAGTGGACTCAGCTGGTCTTAAAGTCCCATTTTAAGCAGAACATTCTTTTCCTTTGTTTTCAGCCCAGTCATTGAAGGAGTTTGCTCGGCTCCTGATTGCTGTTGAAGAGGAGAGAAGACGACTGGTAAGTTTGCTGGCAGTAATCTTTGGGCCTCTTCATGTGTAAAATAGTACCCTTTTTTTTCTATTTCCCCTGAAGTAACTTTTAAAAAAAAAAATTATTGTTGTAGTAGATGTTAAGTATTTCATAAGAATTATTTGGAATTCTTAAGCAAAGGCAGAAATGTACTAGTACAGACTACAGCAATTTTTAATAGGGTGTTCAACCAAAGACTTTTGCTTTGATTTAAAAATTGTTTTCTCTCAATTTCCTACCTCCCTGCTCCCCAGCCCAAAATAACCTTTGAATGCTGCTGTACCTTTCCCTTCCCTCAAAGAGCTTATACTGGAGATGTACATCGGTATTTATATTTAATTAAATACTCTTGTGTGTTGTCCAGTGAATGTATGCTAGTAATCCAAAAATATGACAAGTAAGTGATAAGAGGAGAAAGCAAATTCATCACCCCAGAGAAACTCTTGTAGAATACATTATGGATCAGACTTGTCAGAGTCATCCATTGATAAGGTGTCCTTATGCTGTTTGAATCTGAAATGTGCTTTCATTTCTATTTCAATTTCTATTCAAATATGGCTTTGTTAAAGAAGTTTTAAGTGTATTTTTACACAACTAGATAAAAAAAAATTCCAGGTAAGCAGTGAAGGTATTTTTGTCCTTCCTTGGGATTCAGCCACGAATAAAGGAGTGAGGTAAGAATTAACATCTGTAGGGGGGTTTTTAATTATTGTGAAAGTTTAACTAACTCAAGTCCATGCAATGACTATGTCTGTCCTGGTTTTCCTTCCTGTTATGGGTACTTAGGGTATTGAGGCAAGGCTTTTATGACTCAGATTGGAACAAATTTACTAATCCAGAAAGAAGTTTATGTAAAGCTTTCTTATCCTAGAAGTAAATATCCACAGAATTGGTCTCCCACTATTCCTGTTCAGCTCAATATTTTAAAGTGGCAAAGTCATAGCATTTATTTGGTACAGTTGCATAGGTAGTATCACCTAAAAGTATAAAAGTATAAAATTTTTTTGCTTCATGCTAAGTATTTTTTCCTGGGTAGCTGGAAGAGTGAGGTAACTGTTTCATACCACCTTAAAAGTTGGTTAGCAGAACACTTATTAATTCCTTAGTTAATGTTTTAAATTAATAGCTTTCCAGTTTAAGTTAAAGTTTGTTATGAGCTAACAATTAGAAAAAGAAAATGCAATGAATAGATGAGGATTTTTTTATTCTCCAGTCTCTTACTGCAGTTTTCTACATGTCATCATAGAATCCAGAGGTCCCTGTGAGGATCAGTGTGCTGAACAGATTGCTAGTATAAATTTAATGCTTGACAAACTTGTAATTTAACTGTGGAATCTTCAGACACTTTCGCTTATTTTATTTCTGAGGAAGTTTGAAGCATTATGTGTGCACTTAGATTTCTCTGCTGGAAACACTTCAAGTCAGCTAATTAACAGATTAGTGTTGATTTTAAACAAAGTTCTCAGCTGATGGGAAAGCTTGAGACAGGGCATGCAGGTCCTTAAGAACTTGATTTCCTTCTGCATAAAAAGAGAAAACTTGCAAAAGTAATTAAAAAAAAAAGCTTGTTCTTTTTGACATTCTGTAGAAGGCTTGGAGAAAAACAGCTAGGCAATGTTGTGGCTATGTATAGATACATTTCATCATACCGCTTCCAACTTTCTTTTAATTATTGTAGCATGTGACAGTAAAAGACACTATTGTATCAGCAAATGCAGGATGTATGAGAATATGGAATGACAAATATTAATTTTGCATACCAGATAATGGCCTTGTTTCCCTGCCTTGAACTTTATTTTATTAAATTATGAGCATGCGTATAAGTGCATTAATTAGATTTCAATATGGAAAGTATATATTTCCATAATATGTTTCCAAAATATAACCAATTTATTTCTCATCTGACGCCTATTAAATTCTTCATAAGTCGTATTATATTTTTGTCTTGGTGAGCACAGTGTTGGAGTGCTTGTCTGCTGAATGTATAAATGAAGTGTTTCCAATGATCAAGGAAATAGTTTGAGAGGTGTTTAGCAAATCTTCTGTCTATCTTGCATGAAGAACCAGAAGGAACTGGTTTTTTTATTTAGAAGAAACTAATGAAACAAGACATAATGAACAGTATTATTGGGAAAAACACAGAAGTATAAAGTTAAATGTAACTGTGTATCACATAAACATTCTGTTCTGTAAGGCTTTGTAGCCTTTATTACTGGCAGCAGTAATAATAAGGTGATTATTGCAAGTCAATTTCTTTTATCCTTATCCTTTATTTCTTGATGCTAGAACATTGACTAGTAGTCAGAAATAAAAGAGGCCGCATACCACACATTTCCCTTTAAATAACAAATAAAGGAAAAGGTAACTCGTAAGATACCTTTTTTATGATATGCAGCCTTATGTTTGATATCTGTCATTTGGTGGTGGTGTTAATTTAGTGATGCGGTTGATAAACGGTGCATTAAAAAAAAAACCCAACCAAACAGAACTACTCCTGGGCTTCACATGTAGTGTAAATAGGATAAAAAGTCAGATTCATCCCCATTGCATTTCCAGTGACTTCAGCAGCAAACCACCAGGGATGTACAATAATGACCTCTATTTCCTAGTGTTTATTAGGGAACAATAGAGATGCTATAATTTAATCCCATGTGAATGTTTGACTCTTTATCAAGGGAACTTACTTAAAATAATTTCCTTCCCCTTTCACTGAATTTGCATTCTTTCTCTTAAATAAATGATATGCTATTTTATTTTGGAGATTCCTATTTTATTTATGCTTCCTATTTGTTTGATACTGTTAGTAAAATTGATAACAAACAGAAATGATTGGGGAATAAAATAAAATGCTACATCCTTTTCCTTTCATAGGATCATTCTGTGTCGAGATAAGTATAGATTAACTGCTTCATAGTGCTGGTCCTAGCAGTATGAGTTAGATCCCTTATGAGTTTGAAGCATTGAATGAGTTCTCTTGAGTGTTAATGCTATTTTGCCGTAACTCCCTGATTATTTCTGAGAGCTTACTAAATCCAAGACTGAAATAGACTCTTAATTCTCACATTCCTTGCTATTTATCCAAGTTTTTTTGGGTTGTTGGCAGGTGATGAATGGTCCCAGAGCTTTCTCTCTCTGACATCATGAGTCAGTGAGATTCATTACCAATATTAAATACTCCAGGGATCGTATAAAAATTCTGAAGTGGATAGCTTTTGTATTACGTTCGATTAATATTTTTCTTTATAATGTCTGCCTTTTCATATCTAATAATCTTCATGCTTCAGACAGTATCTCATTTTTGTGGACTTTTTTTTATTAACTGGATGTTCTCATTGTGGTTCTGTATTTGCCCTCACACAAGGGGTCTGATGCTATCTGCTTCCAGGGAAAGCATCAAAATACTCAGTTTCAAAAGCTGCACTTGAAGAAAAATAAATGAACTCTTAAAACCAGCTATCCGTGGAATGGTACATAAAATCAGATACTGAAGGGCACAGCATGTTGTTGAGCAGAATTAACCTTTTCCCTATAATGCAAAGTGGGTTACAGATTCCAACAGAAGAGTAGGCAGTCTCCTATCCACAGGGGCAGCTTATTACTGACTTTATAAAGTGGAAAAATAACATTGCATATACTAGCACCCTGAGACTGCAGAACAAACACCTGGCATTTTGTTTTGCCTGGTGTCTCTCTCAAATTACAAAAAATAGTGTATGATGGTGTTTTGATGTACTTGGTAACTGGTTTCAGTGCTCTTCACCCGTCATACAAGATTTGGCATTTAAATTAACCTCCTTGGTAGGAATCTGCTAGCAAGAGCACTGAAAGCATATTACAATAAGTGAAGGAAAAGCACCACAAACAAAAGGGCTTCTTTGAAGTTTTTTGTTTCTTTGTTTTTGTTGTTCCCTCCTGCTCCCTCTCTCCCCACCATGTTTTCTGTTTAAAATTAATTCAAGGCACCTAGTTTTAGTGGGTGTGAGTCTTTTCCTTATACTTAAGATGGCTACACATCCTGTTGAGTCATTAAGGTAGCATAGACTGTGTTGTTAAACTAACTTCTTAGGAAAGACTGCCTGAATTTGTGCATCAGATTAATAATTTGGAACTACCTCTATGAGGTTTCTATTGAAGAAGGATCAGTAAATCAGTACTGATTTTTTTTATTTTCATACAAAAATTACTTCTACCTACATTTATTTCTTTATTTTTTCCCCTTTTCTTCCTCCAACTTCATCCCAGGCATAGTAGACAACATATTTGATATTAGTTACAGAAAAAAATCCCTGTCTTCGGTAAGTGAAATTCTGCAAGATAGGAAAATACTGATTTCAGTGGCTTTATTAAAAAAAAATGTAAAAAAAAACACCATTGTCTTACTGTCCTTTGACAGTCAAGCAAAGTTATAGAAATCATTGGGAAAATTACTGAAAACAAATCATATGCCTTCATGAACCTTTTCGGGAGCCCCCATTTTGAATACATTCTATATGCATTTCCAGCCAGAAAGTGTTATGTAGACTACAAAAGATACAGAGAAAGGCAACAAGGAAGGCTTAACACCCAGAAGCTAAGAATGGGAAGAGAACATCTCTTTGATTAGCTTTAGTTCAAACAAATTAGATCAACGTTATTTGGAGGCCTGTGATTCATTAATTGAAATTACATCTTCCAGCATTCCTGAAAATTTTTGGCAGACCAGATCTACTAGTTCCCAGCAACAGATTAATACTTCAGCCCTTGAAATTATAGATTTTTCTTTTTTTTTTAATGTTGCTGATAAAGTTGTCAGTCTTACTTCATAAGACAAAACAGAACAAACATTGCAAAATTACTTGGAGACTGTTGCAGAAGCAAGAGTGTAGTCAGTAGCAGTGTATAGTTTTCTGCTGTGTTTTAGCTCTGTAATGACTAGAGGAAATGTGCTACAGAGAATTTTATCTAATTAGCAGTTTGCAGGATTAGCTTTGCCCCAAATCTGAGTCAGCCTTGTGTTCCATTTTCTTTCACTGTCCAGATTAGGAGGTTACTCAGGTGGAGTTCAGCAGCACTTAGAAGAATGTTTCTGTATTGATATTAATTGCATATTTGTAGAGTGTTTCTTGAACCTTTTGAGAAAATGTCCTGTCTTGCGTGTTGTGCTGGTACAAGTGTTTGTGGGACTGTGTGGTGAACATTAAGTGGAGAAGTGATCCAGCTGGAAAAATAATTCCTTTGGCACTAACTTTCTATTACTTCCTTCCCATCACTTCAGTGCACATAAGGAAAATGAAGACCTTCTGGGCCAGAATTACTATCAAGAAGATAGCAATTTCTTTGATATAATTGCTATCGAAAAGATATTAGAACTGTACCTTCATTTCTCTACAGATGTTATCTGTGAACATTATAGCTCATAAATGAAATCAAGAAGTGATAGGCATATTTCTGTCATGCAGACTTCCTAGAGAGCGGATCTGCAACATAATCTTTTAGTAGGTTCTTTTTGAGGGGGAGCTCGCAATGCAGCTTTCCCCCTTGCTGTGTTTTGGGCTGGAAGGAATCCTGTTTGCTATCTTTCTCTGCACCACTTAAGTATGAAAATACACACGTTCATTGAATGTTCCTTAGCATTTGTGCTCAGTTTAAAAAAAAACAAAACAGAGTAATAAAAGTAAACAGTTCATGTTCTGTTATCATTAATGTAGTTTAACATGTAACATCTGTATGTATTTCTGAACTTTTCCCAGATAAAGAACACATACTAGGCCAGACAATTTAGAGATAAAATTATGGGTGCTATTAGTACAGAGCATTAATTGGCTCTTCCAGATAACACTGCATCAGCTTCCATAATTGTACACTTGGTACATTCCTAATTTGTTTAAACATAGTTCTAATTTCTCCAATAATTTCCATAATCCAAAATAATTTCTTTCATTATTTTTGTGGAAATGAAGAAAAACAGTCATCCTGGGACATTTGATTATGATAAGTTTTAAAAGATCAAACCGATCTCAGTAGAAACTAGTTGCCACTAGTCCCTCTCACATCCCTGTAACTGCCATCCTCTGCAATTGAAAATACAGGTCCATGTTTTCTTTAACTTTGCAGAAGGTACATCTGGAATCATTGTGCTATGACAGAACAATGCTGTTAATTCAGAATATGCTCAGAGTTTTATGGTCATGAAGTAAACAGAGAACCTACTGTTTATGTTTTGCTCTATATTTCTTAGCAGCTTTCTCTCTCTGTTTTTCTTTTTCTTTTGAGAATGGGAGTTGTTTCCTGTTGTTTCTCTGGGCAACCTGTGCCAATGTCTCACCACCCTCAAAGTAAAGAATTTGTTCCTTATATTTGATCTAAACCTACCCTCTTTCAGTTTAAAGACATACCCCTTGTCCTGTCACTACACGTCCTTATAAAAGGTATCTCTCCAGCTCTACCATGCAGCATTTTCAGTCAGGAGAGAACATTCACAAAATGAGATTGCTTGCTGTTCCCAGTTTTGAAGAGTGTCAAGGAGAGAGAGATGAAATGCTCTCATCATTAAACGTACAAAATGAAGGGTTAGTTGGAAAGCCTCTTGCTACTTCTCATTTTATAAATCTAATTTGTTCTCAATTCATATGCTCATTCCGTGCAAGCATTTCACTGTGTATAGTCTTGCATTACGTGACAGCACTTCCCAAAGTTTTGGGAAGCATTCTGTGAGTAGCGTGGCTGGAAGGAGTTTATTTTAATGATGTTTTAGTCTTCACAGAAGTGTGGTAATTGCAATTTCAGTTTGTGGATTCTTTTGCTTTCACCACAGCCACTAACTGTCTCTTCAGATGACTGTTGACAGAGGAAAAAAGAAAGATATTTGCACTTTTAAGTGAATATTTTAAAGGAACACTAGTTCTGGATCAGCCAACCTTATAGCCTGTAAGTTTTGTGACTACAGTGGGAGGGAATGGAGTAGGTTGTAGAAGAGGATATGTGCTGTACCCATTACTAGCTTGTGATAATGTCAGAACATGCAGCTGCCTGACATCGTACCAGCTTCTACAATTTTTTTAATGGATTCTGTATTTATCTGCAGTTCTCCTGGAAGTATGAGAAAAGGTGCATCATTCCTACAAACTTAGTTTTTAATTTTCCTTCATTTAGTCTGATCTTTGGAATGAAACCCCTGTATTTTTTGTTCTTATTTAATGTCTTGGGAAATGTGATTAAAAACAGAAAACAACATGAGTACTTTATGTACCAAAGGGTGTGTAAAAACAAATATGCCTTTATTTAAACCAAACAAACACTGACAAAAACCCCCACCTTTTCACAAGGAAGCAAAATATTCTCCCTTGGGCAATCTGTGTAATCTGCATGGGCTCATAGCCGTGTTACATACAAAGTTGTTTTGCGTAAGTATTTTTAATTAGGATGTTGTGTTAATATTTGCAGAACACTTAGGTTGCCTTTATACTTTTCAAATGTCTGTAGAGGCTTCGGTTATTGTTACTTTGAGAAGCTTTCTTGGATGCATCTCCTGGAGCAAGTGCTTTTGCTTTGAGCTAAGACTGAAACAGAATAACAGTTTTGTCTGGTTTTTTGGCAGCCATGCCGGTTTATTATGCACCCACTTCAGAAAACTGACCTGGCTAAAAGCAAAACAAACAAAATATTTACTGGTTATTTTTCAACCATGTTGCAACAGACTGTTTCAGTGTCACAGCAACAGGGAACAGAAGTCAAAAACAGGATGAAGAAGCATTTCAAGATCAACAAACTCTGCTGAAGCTAGCATGACCACCAAAATGAATGACTCCAAATCTACCTCTTGGTGCAATATTTGTTGCAGCCCTGCTATTACAACTAGCTGTGGTCAGGAAAAGACATTATTTTTCTTGTGTTAAAAGGAAATTGGAGTAAAAATCTGGAAGCCATGGTCACATGGTCCTGCAAAAAGTTTGGAAGGATGAGGCCTCCGAGTCTGGTAGCCTTAAGGATTGAAATATTGTGAGAGCTAGTTCTTTGGATAGCTGTTTTTCAGTAAAGGGCTATTTTTCAAACAGTATTGACTTAACGTTTCCTTTCTGGGTTAAGTGAAGGTGTCCCATGCACCTTGGTCAAAATCAGTGAAATTTTGGCCTAATTTGCTGTCATGTGACATGCCATGACATGATCTTATGGAGCTGAGGTGAAATCCCCACCGAAATCCGAGTGTCCCAGTCAGTTCAGAGTGGGCTATGGCAGCCATGGCCTGAAGCAGGGTCAGGTATGGACATGAGTCTCCACCTGCCCCATGCCCTGGGCTGCAGCCAGCACAGAGCCACGTGGTGGCCACACACAATGGTCAGCCCAGGCCTGCCCAACTGGCACCATTCAGAAGTCTGAATCTGATACTATTTCTAGACCTTTTGCTCTAAATGTCTTGTTATGGCATGTGTCATCCTTTGTCCTGTGTCCCTTTCTTAATTTTGTGTGCTGTTCCCAACATATTAATTTTGAATTTTCACCGCTGACAACTGTCAGAACCTTCTAATTTATAATTATTCAGCATTTGAGCCTTAAATAACATCTGAACATTCTTCAGTGTGTCAGCTACCAATAAAACTTTGTATGTCAATAACATGGAGAAATTGAAAGGTTTTCTATGGATCCTGTACCTTTATAAGTTCCCTTACCTCTTAGTAGGTCATATCTGTGGCTAACCTACTTTTCTTCAGAAAATATCTTAAATGTTCATACACGTGCTTTTGTTTCCTGAAAGGATACATACTTCCAGCTTCAACATTAACAGTTCCTGGGCATAGTACCATTACAGACAGCTAAGCTGATTTTGGCTTTATGCCTGGATGTGTCCATTCATGAAGTAGTTGTTAAAGCAAAATACAACTTCTAATTACATTAATCTCTTTTAATAGCTCGTTTCCTCAGCACTAAGTTTTTCTTGGTGTTTTTTTTTTTACAATGATTTCTGAGGTTTGGTTTTGCTGGTACTGAAGAAATAACAAACAGTAGATAGAAGAACCAGGGCAGTATCCAAACTATAAAGAACGAGACATGTCACAGAAGCAAAGCATTGACCTGTCAGACTGCCTTTCTCAGTGTTTTATTTCACAGCAGCTGTGCAATATAATGCAAAGTGATTCCTAATAGTAACAGATAGTAGACCTATTAACCCCACTTTTGCAGTTCCTGGCACTGACCCGTGGAGACCTGCAGTGTCTGTGAAGGTGCAAATTAATTTTCATACTGGAAGGCAGCACATGGTGGTCACTAATAGTGCAGGGCCAGCTGTACAGCAGCGCTACTCTGCCTAGCTGTTTGAGTTCTCAGCTTCATTAAGAGTAGCAGACAGGTATTTTGTGACTGCTTGCACAGTTGCTCAGTCCCCAGTAGCCACCACTTAGCCACAGATAAGGCATTTTTTTCATCACATAGAAATGATTGCATGAACTGCTAAAAGAATAAGTAGGTAGATCAATAATTAAGATCCCTTTCAGTTTGAGCTGTTCACCCTCCCAAGCTCTCTCTCTTTGATTTGAAACTTTGGTTTGTTTGTCTGGGAAGTGTGAATGCTGCTTACATCATGTAGCTGAGAAAAGACAATCATCTGACAGGAAGAATTTGGGAGAGAATTTAGGCTGAATGTCAGGAAAACATCCCCATGATGAGCTGTATTGTGAAATACTTTGCCAACGAAAATAGACTTTGCCGAGGAAAATGTCTAAGGCACAAACTGAGATTAAGCCAAGTGTTGGAAAATGTAGTGTAGAAAGAGAGTAAGTATTTTGTCTTGCTCAGTGACCATGCATCCCTCTTAGCCTGGAGCATGGTTAATCAAATTGTCATTAAGTATCATTCAGTAAGTTATTTCAAAGATGCCCATGGTAATAATGGACTAAGACTATGCTGTATTTCTCAGGAAGACTTCCACACCCTTTTTTCAGGTAGGGATTATAGGGAAAATGGGAACCAAGCAGAAGCTGGATGATGTTTAACAAATCTGCTTTTCCAGTTAAATTTAAGAGTAACGTCCTTACTCATGACATTTTTTCCAAGAGCATTTTGTGTGAGGCTCTAAATAAATTGATTTCGGTATTTAGGAGCCTAAATTTCTGTGGAGAGTTCTGTAGCTGGGCATTTTTATTACTTGTTTGAAGAAAATCAGACAAAGGAGCTACTATGTCAAATAGAACCACTTCTGGCAATTTGAAAAATTTAAAAGAAAATCCTAGCTCTAGTAAACATTTCTGCCAACATCTTGGCTTCTTTGTTGGGTTAGCCATTTGTTTATTTTTATCCCTCACTGTTAAACTTTCATTTTGTTTATTTGTTTGCTTCAAACTTTAAATTTTGAAGTGTTTGTTGTTACTTTGGACTCAGAAGTTGTTGCTTATGACATCCAGGCAATCAATCTTTTGATCTCTTAAAAAGTATGTTGCTAAAGAACACCTTGTCTGTCTGCCTTAATGTGTCCAGCTTTGGTCTAGGAAGAAAAAACCTGCATTCTTGACTTTCTGGTTTTTTTAAGGAAAGCATATTTAAAGCCAGTTTCAGGAATTCTGTCAAATGAAGCTTTTCAAAATAAATGTTGTGATGGGTCTGGCAGCTCAACATCCCTTAAGGAATAATCTGTGCTAATTAAATAACATTGGTTTTACTTTTCATGGTAAGTTAGAAAGTTCTTACTTTGATTACTTAAATGTTTATTTATTCTTTTATTGATTTCTAACTTTCCCTTCACATCGTAATGGACCTCACAAGGAGGCCTGTTCAGGGTACATTCACTCCATTCTGGAGAGGTTTTGTTGACATCTGCACAGTGAGGGAAACAGGCCTGGCTGAAAAATTTACAGATCAGGATTTGGAAAAGCAAAGAGACAAAGTCATAAACATACGGAACTGATTTGGGGTGACTGTTAAGTAGGTCTAACAGCCAGATTGAAAATATCTTGGAAGGTTTAAAATAATCTCTTTGTAGAGAAAAGCTTTTTGATTATTTGCTAGGATTTATCTTAATCAGATAATTTCTGTAACTTTTAATGCATTGAACAAAAAAAAAAGTTAATGAAAAAGCCACACAACTCTCCACAAAAGCAGAGATTCCTTCACTTCTGCACGTCTTAAATTGAAGATTTCCCCTAGTAGAAGAAGATTTGGTTTTGTTTATTTCTTCTTCATAGGAAAAAATATGTTTTATGTGATAAATAAACGTTTAAGAAGTGAAGGATACTTGTAATATCCTAAAATATCTACATTTACCGGAGTACTCAATAGAATAATGCACTATTAAAAATGTTGTGAAGTGTGGTATACTTGATTTCTGGATCAGTTTCTTTCTTAATTAGCTCTGTGCTCCAATTATGCTGTTTCCTTTGTTTATGTAGCCATTTCCCACTTGATAATATGTAATGTAAACATTCAAGCTGAGAAATTTTTTGGTTTGTTTGGAAAGCCATAAAGGGGAGTAAAACCAGAAAAATTTTCTTCTACTTCCTATCTGAAACTATATTCTCAATCTCTCTTTTGCTTTCAGTATGATTTGAACTCTCTGCCTAGTCAAGAGACATGAACTGATTGTATTAATGGTAGTGATAAAAAGATAAATAGCCAGACTTGCAAGTACACTACTGAACTGTTTTTCCTTCATTGTGGTTGTGTTTGTGGTTGCTTTATCTTTTACAGTTTTCACTGAGTTTCAGTCTATGGAGTAAGCTGTAAAAAGAAAGGATATCTCTTACTGGATGATTAGCTACCTACCATGACCATATCCCTTGCTGATTTATGTCTTCGAAGTATTTTAGGGGGTTGCTAAAGAAAAAAGGGGAAAACACCCTAAACTCATTTTTGTTTGGTTTTGTGGTTTTTTGTTTGTCTGGTTTTTTTTGTTTGGTTGGTTCTTTTACTGGTTTTTATTTCCTTTCGTTTATCACCAGGTAGGTTTTCTTCCTCCAGTAGGAGAAAATCTCTAGCTTTAGTCATCTTTGTAATTGTGCATAGATCAGAAAAAGTTAAATTCATTCTTTAACACTTTATAAAATGTTCCCTTCTATGTAGAAAATAATTTTACTGAGTCAACCAAGCAGCAAGTCCAAGAGACAGGAGAGGCTACAAGAGAGAGGCAGAAGGGAGACATAAGTTAGTGACAGTAGTGACAGAAACCCCACTGAGCTCCTGCCCGCTGAAGGAAAAAGAGGAATATGGGGCACAAGAGAAATCAGGTCTTTGAAGTGTGTCCTTGTACAGTGAACAAGTAGGTGGCATGCATGGTCTTTGTTGAGTGAAAGGATTTTGAGGGAAAAAAAAGCACTAGCATATCCTGAATAGAAATGAAAGCACAGGAGGAGATATAAAAATGGAGCCAAGGTGCAGTGAATCTGTCCCAGTATATTATGTTCTAGTGGACTTTAACAATAAATTATAAGGCATAAAAGTCAGTTGGGTCTTTACCCTTTCCTTTTTAACTTACTGGCCACTGTTTTCTCTTAATATGCTAAAAACTCCTGAAGGGGCAAGATGTATTTTTCACATACATGAAATATATTGTAGAACACACCTCGATGTACAGTGCTTTCTGCATTTGAATTTTACCCTCCAGAGATCAGTGCATGCAGTGTGCGGGTACTCATAAACAACCAGGTTCTCTGTAGCATCCATTCACTGCTCCTGCTCTGTTGGGAAGTCACTGGGTGTCAGTGCTCAGGTGCCTCTTCAGGAGAATGTGTTTGGTAATGGCTAACATTGTATTAGAGAAAGTCAGTCTACTTAAAGCCACTCATCAACAAGGTGAGTGAAGAAGAACCAGTTCATGCCTTTTGGCTTCTGATTTCTGAACACACTGAAGATGAGGCACTTCAGTGCTTCTTATGACTTTTTCTTAGAACTTCTATTGTCAATACCTAGAACAGGAATTTTTCAAAATACATTCATGTGAGAGTTTTCTAGCAGATCAAAACATCTTAGAATCTGTTGTAAATATACAATATTTACAATAATATCTTTGGGTTGGCCAAGTTGTTTCTGTTTTCAAGAGATCTCTTTCTTCTGTGTATTAAATGTAACAATATTGGAGTTCCTTCTCCCAATTGGTCAGATTTGAAGGTCTTGCCCTTCAAGTTTTTGACATTGACTCTTTGTAGCTGAGCTAAAGGAGTGATGGCAAGTCCCTCAGTTGGCACTGCTCAGGCACATTGGGTATTTTCATAATGAATTCAGGTGTTCCAGTTTTGGTATTATTTTTGAATGCTGGGAATCTTGAGTTCTGCTTTTTGCCTTTAGCACACAGCAGAATGTTATTTAGGAGAGGGGTAGTGCATGATGTATGAACACTCCAGCTGTTAAAGATTACTAAATCCTGGAGCTAGGTTTGTAGCTTGTCATGTTTGTTCAGTGTTTAGAACTGTGCTATAATGAAAATTTCTTAAAATTTATCTAGGCACCCTATTTTACATGTGCAGCTGTGGCCTGAAAATAAGAATTAAAGACTGCTTAATAAAGGTAGTGTTACAGGAATTTAGTTTACAATTCTGTTGATGTGAAAGTTGCTTGAAGTAGATATAACATTCTTTGTTTTCAGATTGGATCAGTGGTGCTGTCATAGTAAAACATAAATATTTTTATGCTGTCACTAAGGTAGTAGTCCTCTCAACACCAGCAGAGTTTTCTGAGCAGCCCTGAATAATTCTTAGATATTTTCCTGAACATAACCACTACATTTAAGAATCACCAACACCTAAATTTTGCTCAGAAGCTAACAGGGAACAGGTAAAAAGGATCTGAGCATTAATACTCCTTGCATAATTCTATCACGTTTCACATACCATCTTCCCAGAGCACACTGCAGAGCCTCGCTAGGAGCTGAGAAGGTCTGAATAGTCACTGTGAGCTCCACAGTTGGTAAAGAAGGATGACATCCTAAGCTTCACTCTCAGTGCATGGATGGTACAACTTCCTTCCACTGTTGCAGTTGAAGAAGCTGGGAGCATCAGCTGACACAGTGGGACCAGCAGGCTGGGACTGGCTTGTGCAGACACTTAGTAATTCAGCAAAGTACTTCCCTTGCATGCACTTCAGCAAAGCAAATTTCAAGCAGCAGTTCCCTCCGAACTTTTATTGCTAATGAGGGCCCTTTATTCAAATCCATTTCTTGGCAAGGCATGTTGTGAGAGGAATGAAGTCAATTTTGTTAAAAGTTACTGTGGGAGGGCAGGAGCAGCATTGTTAAACCCATGTCTGGACAATTCCCTTGGTACCATTCTTTGCATCTTAATTTCCGCATGAAGCCTAATTTACAACATGCCAGTATTTACATCTTTATTCAGTACTTGTAATACTTGATATAGGGTTTGACATTTGGAATAGAGATTTGACACATGAGAAGAACTGTGGAATTACTTTCATTATTTTACTCAGGCTACCAAAGGGAAAGGGAGAAGTTAAACTTTAAAATTAATAGGTTTTGTATGATATTAATGCTTGAATTTTCACCCTTACCTCTTCAACTATGCTATAAAAAATATTTTTTCTGAATTTGTTTGGGCCCCTTTTGTACACAGATGTGTCTACTGGGGACTATCCGATGTTTCAACAAACATATGACTCCTTTGCCATTTTGTATGCTGTGAGTGGGAGGTGACAGAGAAGTTACGTGCTTGCTCTGAATGTTTTAAAATCTAAGATCTGATTTCCTTCAATTTAACACATGCAGCTAGTGTGTGTTTGTCAATGGTCATAAAACTAGCCATGCTCTTTAATAATTCAGTTGAATTTTTTTTACTTGATACTGACCTCTGGCATCCAATTTCTTGAGACTATTATGGTTTACTAGCACACTCGCCTTTTTATTTCTCAGAATTCTTATCAACTGCTGTTTTTCATTTCTCCATTTCCATGTTTGTCTTGTAAAATATTTTGTGTTGCTTTTCCTGATGGCTGTTTGCTTTTACGTTGGTTTGTAGATCATAATGTCTAAAAGTATTGCAATTTTTAAGGTGATCTCTTATTTCAAAAGATGCTATAAGTGTAAATTCCTGGTGTGATTATTTTATCAAAAAGTGAATATATTTTAAACATCTGGTAAAAATTTAAAGACATTTTTGAAGGTTACCATCACATGGTTTTCCTATTGTAATCAAAGTTTATAAAAGTCTGTTAAACTTGATGGTAGCATGAAAAGATACAGTTTGGTCTTATTTGGGTCAAATAATGGAGGTATTTAACTTGTCTCTTCATTCACCTACCTAAAGAAAATGAAACCTTAAACAGTCTTTTGAGATGTGCAGTGAAATTAAGGATTGTGAGAAAATAAGAGAATATCTGACTTTTTATGTGGAGCATATATGTGGAGCATGACTGTTTTCAGTAATCCATTTTTTCCTTAAGCCATTGTTTTGTGCATCTTGAAGATATAAACCACAATTAACATAAAGGTATTTGTAGCAATTTCACTTCAGCTGTTCACAATGCTCGAAAGGCATCTAATATTCCTCCTAGAACAAATCTGCTTTCTATAGGCAGATGACATTGTATTATATGGTGTAAATAATTTTTAAGGCTGTCCATAAAATGTATGAGACGTCTCATTGCTACTGCGTGCTATCAGAGGCAGTTTTTTCACTGGGGCTATGGCAGGTTTGTAGCCTCTCACTTCACTGCTACTTGGAGTGATAGATAATATGGGTCTGCTGCACTTTTTAAACTCAGCAGGACAATTTGAGCATCAGCTTTTAAAATGTAAAGTAAATTTGGTTTGCCAAACCAGATAATTTAGTGGAGAATGATTAAAAATGCAATATCTGTTCCACATACAAATGGTAGGAATTGAGTAGCTTCTTCTTGGTGCTATTTAAAGTCGTGCATGAAGTATTAGTGATCTGACAATGCCCAAAAATCTTGTGTTTATGACCAAAACAGATTAGCATGCAAACATTAAAACTTAACTGCTGTAAAATAACAACAGTTCTGGGATTTTAAATATAATGATATTTTCTCTTCATAAGGCAACAAAGATATATTAAGCTTACTGCAAATTCTCAAATGTGGAATTTAAAACAGATGGAATGAATATTTAGCTTTTCCCTCCAGAGACATCACAGGCAATGAATGCACTGAGTGAACAAGATAATTAAAAGGAAATAGCATTAAAAAGAAGTATTAAATGAATGTGTTGATAGGATACTTTATCTAAATGTACCAAACACCATTTTCCATCTTTAAATATATGTAAATCTTGTTGCAAACTTTACTTTCTTTTGCCTGCAATAGTAACTTCAGTCATAAATAACCTACCTTATTATGCAAAACAAGAACTGTTGAGATGCATTTGAAACATACTGCTGTAAATTCATGGTGCAAGTATTCTCATCTAAGTTCCTTTTTACCTTTCCTTACATGTCTTGTCACTCACTGAGCCATATCTACGGTGTCCAGTCTTGCAGTCATTGAGAATTGTTTCTGACGGTTGCAGTTAATGAAGAGATGAACAAACCACTAAAGAAAGTAACTGTAGGATGCTTGAAGTCATTTGTAAGACATGGTATGTCTTATGTAGTTCTGTTAAATATTTGTTCCTTTGGGAATTTCTGGCGTGCTTCTGTAAGATATTGCCAGTGGGTAGCATAAGATGTTTCTAGAGCAGCATTGAGTGACTCGAGTCAGATGGTAGGAATTTCTGGTTTCTGAAGATCTGTATTTTTCTGCTGGTTTCCATGCTGTGCTTCAGTGAGCTCTCTGTATGAGCCCTGTGTCTGTGAGACACCAATCAGCTGCCACGTTCCGGAGTCAGCTGGTGGATCTGGTGTCTTAATACCCATCAATGACAGAAGGTGTGAATGGTGGAGGCAGCATGCTCCATGCCGGGGAATGGAGGGCAGAATGCTTATTTCTGAGGCTGAATGAAGTCCCCTCTCAAAGAGAAGTGATACACAATGACCAGTTTGGATTTTGATGGGGAAAATAGCCTAGAACAGATGAGAATTTTTTATTACGTAACTATTTCAGCACTCCACATGTAATCGGTTGGTGATACATGTAATAACTATGAAATGAATTCAATAAATGGAAATCAGGAGGTGTAAAAATATTATTTCATGTTGGAATAAGACTAAGCCATATTTTGTATAACCTAATATAATAAAACCTAACTTACGTGATCCCTATTTAGCATGACCATAGAGTTAAAATTTGACTATTTTTTCTTTAAATTCTGAAGCAGGTGATTTGTTACACTATTTCACTGGTTGCAGTGCTTTGTTAATTTATTCTTCATCAGTTTGGGAGTATGAGTGCATGTGTAGTTCATCTGTTTGGTTACATGTTAGAAGTGCCATATATTTTTGTATGTGTAACTTCAGACTGTGAAGTTAATGTGACAGTGACCTTTACAGAATCCTGTTTTTGCTGTCTCTGTTGAATCCAGTTGCTTTCTGCTGAATGGAAAGTGACTCTTGCCTAGTCCCAGATTTCTTTGGCTTTATCACATAAAACTTTAAATGGATTTGCAATACTCCCGAAGGAAAGCAGACTTCAAGCCCAGTGACCCAGACATTCATTTGCTTTCTTTTGTAAACATCTAAATACTGTGGTATTAAGCCTTAATACATCTACTCAGAATTACCTTCATGCAGGCAGATTAGCAAACTTGAGTTTGATTGCAGTCAACCTTGCAATTTCATGATGTAATGCATCTTGTCTGAATGGATCACGTGTGCTTATTTTTGCCATTGATCGGGAAGGGAAGCTTTTGTGGCTGTATCAAGTCCAGAGACCATGGATATCTAATGTTGAGTGACTGAGTTAATTGCCCAGTAAGTCCTTGAGACTCTTTTGAATTGGTGTTGTTACTGAGATGATAATGTCCTCTGTCAGATCTTGCTGTTGGCAGTGCATGAACTGATTGATTAGGAGACACCTGAAATTCCCAGATTTTGTGAGGTAGCTGTTACTTGAACTCAAAAATACTTCTTTTCTTTCTCTGTTCTATTAATGCCAATCCTTAGAGTTAATACTTCTCTGTTGTTTCTCAGCCCTAAAGCAAATTAACCAGTGTTAGTGCAGCATGGTCTCAAAGGTCCAGGCTTTCAGGGTCATTCATAAGGCTTGGCTTCTGGGAGGAAGAAAGGAGCTTCTGCTCCACAGTTGTTGCAAACACAAATATTGGTCCCTTCTTCAAAGAGAATCAAGTTACTGTTTTCATGAAAGGTTGTACTGGACCTCGGGATCTCTGAGTGCTAAAGTATCATAAATATTGTCATTTGCCATAAAGATTGAGCTACCACAATGAAGGCAAGATACCTGAGGGTGTTTGGGCTGTATTTGGTAGGAGCTTGCTATGTTGTACCCTTATCTAAGATAGCAGAGGTAATCATAAGCCTGTTTAGGAGCATGTGGAAACAGCTCAGAAGGCATATGCCACAACTTTGAGATTGTGGGGGTATAAAATTAATGAAATGGGCCTTATATAAACACTGCATTCATATGCTAATGTAATGAAAGTATTTTAAACTTAATCCATTTTAATTACATACTGTGTTTAGTAGGATAGTGGGTAGTTGAAAAATAGGGAAAAAAAAAAGAAGATAGTGCAATGGAGTATTTCTAAAATGATATGTACTCACTCATTCCTGTCAATGAGCTCCCAAAATATATTGATTGCTAACTATAACTATTTTCTTCCTTGGCTAATACTTGGGAGGAACAAAGGAAACTACCAAATGGGACAGAGAGCCTGAGAGGACCTCCTGGTATTTGATATTCTCCCCAATTTATGAGACAAGGTTGCATCTGGTTAATGATCACAAAGATAGTCTCACTACTCTCTGTAATGTTTGCTTGTTTTTATAATGTGTTTAGCAGTCATCTTAGCTTGAGTGGGACTCTTTGTTCTTTGATTTTATTTGTTTATTTTCTTTATTTTTATTTCTTTTTCCCCTTCAAGTGCAATTCTGGAAGTAATTCTTGAATTGCCTTCCCTCAGTGAAGTTCTTTGTTTTTCTTTGTACCATTAGCACACAAAAGGGTACAAGTACAGTCCTGATCCGAAATGTACTTTCAAGAATAATGAAATGTTTCTTCTCCTTCTCAGCTTGAGAATGTAATTTCTGTTAGTACTAGTCTTATTTCCAGTTGGTGTGATACTCTCTACATAACTTGTCCTGTAGTTTACCTGCAGAGGAGACTGGTGGAGAAACAAGCAGACTTCAAATTAATGTTGGTAGGCTGTTAACTTTGTGAAGGGTCTTATTCACTCTAGAAGAGGAATGTGAAAAAACTATGAAAATATGCAGGTCTAGTGTGTGAAAGATGTGCTATCTTACAGTTTGTACAGTAATACAAATTTCTGCAATAGCTTGCTTGAATGGAAGGGTTTAACAGAACTGAACTTCTGATTTTAAAAGTCGCTTTTAAGTACTTTTTCCCTTCTTCTTCAGTTTCTAGCTCATCAGCTTGCACCTCTTGGAATTTTTTTTTTGTCTTTTTCCTTTTAAATTCTTGGAGTGTCACCACAGTTAAGCATCAAGTCACAGGAAGGACAATGGGTCAGATCAAATGCTTGGCTAATTGTTGTGGGATTTGAATGTATCAGGGAGATAAACTTTAGAGTTGGAGGTCTCTTGCTACCATGGAATTCACAGTATCCTGAAGAAGAAAAGCTTCATGGGCAGAGGAGTAGAGCAAAGCACAGGAGTGGTGAGCCAGTGTCTCCAGCAAAGGGAAGTCCTGGAATCCTGCATGGGTAGACTTAAGGCAAAACTGATTATGGAAGTGGACAGCTCTGACAATAGGATCACTCTCTCCTGCAGTACCCACTGTAGGTTTTCTGTGCCAGAAAGTTTTGAGCCCCACTGGAAAATTTGGGTTTCATCAGGATATGGGATTGTCGAAATTCCATCAAAAAGTATACTAGACTACCTCAGATCTTAAGGTCTTATCAGTAATCTACTTTTCAAGATTAAATTTAGTTCTCCACAAATGAGACTGTGTGCTTTCTAGTAGATCTTTCCTATATCCAAGCCTGTTCAGCCTGGAGAAGAGAAGGCTTTGGGGGGATGTCCTAGCAACCTTCCTGTAGTGACAGGACAAGGGGGAATGGCTTTAAACTAAAAGAGGATAGATTTAGATTAGATATGAGAAGGAAATTCTTTACTGTGAGGTTGGTGAGGCACTGGTACAAGTTGCCCAGGGAGGCTGGGGATGCCCCATCCCTGGAAGTGTTCAAGGCCAGGTTGGATGGGGCTTTGAGCAACCTGGTCTAGTGTATGGCATCCCTGCCCATGGCAGGGGGGTTGGAACTAGATGATCTTTGAGGTCCCTTCCCACCCAAACCATTCCTTGATTCTATGTATAACTACTCCCAATCTTGACTAGCATGTGATGTATGGGCATCCCCTTGTGGCAGTGTATTAATACCACTTGATACAGCTTTAGGTTTTGGTAAGAAGCTGAATGTTGCATTACACATTGTACATGGAAGTGTCCAACCTGTGTTATTAATCGTCTTTAGTTAAAACTTCGTAGTCTTCTGAATCTTCTTTAACATCAGTTTTACTTTAAATAAGTGTCACTGGTAGTGATATTTTTAGGAAATTAACACGAATTTGGATATTGTTTGATGTCATCTTCTTTTTTTTTTGTAAAGGTGACGGGGATTAAGATAAACCTCAAGTATATTATTTGTTTTTGTTTTCTAACTATGTGATTTGTCTGTGTAGAGTTTTCTGTACAAAGCTGTAAAAATATTTGTCTTGCTAAGGTCAAGTAGTTACAGGCCCTGAAATTCACAATATTAACTTTGTGTAATATTTACACTTTTTAACTTTTAAAACAGAAACTGTGGACTTAAATACATGACTAGGGTTTTATCATGGCATGTTTATATTCCTTGTAGCATGCAATTTGATACATAAGTTATACAAATGCCTGGTAGTCTGGATTTGGTCTCAACTGTTGTATTTGATGTTGTATTGATTAGGAGCTGTTGATACAGGCCTCAGACTGAAAGAAGTGCTTTTTTGATCAGGTGTTAGGAATTGTTGGGAATTGTGGGAAAGATTTAAAATTAAATTATGTCTTTTTGCTTAGTAGAGCATTATTTTTCTAAATTAGAAACGCATTACTCTGCATATATTAGCTGTGAGATTTGTTTCCCCCTTTGAATTAATTTAGTTTGTGTTTTCTAGAAGCCTTATACTGACATGAAGCAAGTTAGTATTTGTCAGCATTTGGAATTTGTGAGTCATTCAGTATTTCAGAGAAATTAGTTTTATTTACCATGTGCAAGTGTTATCATTCTGTGTTGCCATGAAAAGTACTCATAGCAGATTTTGGAACAAAAAATGTATTTCCAAGATACACTATATAAACCCAAATGTTTTTCATAGTTAAAGTGTTTAGTTATCATTCAGAAAAGTTTAATATAATTTGTAATTTTGTCACTGCAAATGTGCCTCACTCAATGTTGTTGTTGCCTTCTGGCAAGTGGTAAAACTGTTAACTCAGTTCTTTCTCTGACCTACCTAGTCCTTATTCCTACAAATGAAAATACAAAGCCCAAAAGGTGTTGACTGTTCTTGTTACTGCAATTCAGCATTGTAGATACTAAGGGGAAGCTAAAAGCCTGTAAAATGACTCAGGGCTTAAAATCTCTGTGTCTCTGTCATTAGTATTTTTAAAATTAATTAGCATCTGCATTGATGTTTTTAGGTAAGTTCTTGTTTATATCCACTGGTTCTACCAAAGTTATTATAGATTGTTTTGGGTGGGAAAGGACCTTAAAGATCATCCAACTCCCTGCCATGGACAGGGACACCTTCCACTAGACCAGGTTGCTCAGAGCCACATCCAGCCTGACCGTGAGCTCTGCCAGGAGTGCAGCATCCACAACATCACTGGGCAACCTGTGCCAGTGTCTCTCCACCCTCGCAGTAAAGAATTCCCTTCTAATATCTTATCTAAACCTGCCCTATTTGCATGTAAATCTTTATCTTCCCTCTTTCAGTTTAAGTAAAAAAAGAAGAAGAATCTGCATGTACAGGCTGTGTATCTTTCAGTCACCCAAATTCAGAAAAATTAGAAAATTAATCGAAAACTCATAATGTTGACTTGAATTTGAGAAAATCTAGAAATGGAAATGTTCAGATATATTTGCAATAAATTTATTCTTCCCTTTCTAACATTGTATATTAATTATGATTCTCCATTCTAAAAGAAAAGTTTAAAAAGTTACTAGCCCAGAATGTCTCCAGGTATAGACGTGGAGTGTGAAAACCACATTTTAATCTCAGTATTGGTGCATAAATTCAATTTTGCAGCTAAATTCTGGAGGGAGCGAGGGTGGGTTGGAAAAGTGGATGATCATGAATGCGAAAAGATAACTTAAGTGGCTTCACCATGTTGTCTCAAAGACTGCCAGAGTCATTGAAATTTGCAGTTATGCAAACTATGACCAACCTCATAAGTTATCCAAACTGCCTTAGAAAAAGTATTTTGAATTTTTAAATGTTTCTTGTTCAAATATATTTTACAAGTTCTGGGTGATTTTAGGGGTACTTATTTCGATGGTGCTTTTATCAACAAGTAGAGTTAACTATAAATAAGTGGAATCATATATACCAAAAATAAAAATCTGATTAAGTTTTATTAGTTTAGGAAAATGTTTCTTTATTACTGTATCTAATATAGCTCTCTCAATTGTCAAAGTAATACTCTTGTATTATGTCTGCTAATACTTGTCTGGCATCTTTATTTTAAAAAAGCCTAATGAACTGTCACTAAATTAAAATTGTGGGGTTTTTTTTCTTTTTCTGGAGAAAGACCATTGCTTTTGCCAAACAAGAGAAACAGTCACATAATTTGATTGACTGCCACATGTTAACAATGCTGAGCGCTGGGATTGTGCAACATTCAGTAACTACTGGATCAAAAAAATGTAACTTCTCTAAAGGTGTGACTAATCTGAATAAGCCTGGAAGAATAAGATCCACATTTTAAACACAACATGGATTTCTCAAGTTGCTGTTTACAAAAACTGTTACAGTCTTTTTGACATTATTTGCATGTTCCAAGTGTCCCTGATTTCAACCTAGCACAATAACTGAGTAGGAGAGGGATTATCATCTTGGCAGGAAAAAAGTTACTCTATTAGGACCACACAGTGAAAATTTCAGATTATCTAAAGCAATCAGATTTCCATAGAAATGGCTGTGGGAGTATTAGATTGCTACTTTGAAGGAGAAGCAGAAGAGTGTGTGTGGGGAGGCTTTATGCTGACTTGTAACACTTAAAGAGGAAACTGTAAGGTAGTTGCAGTGATAGTAATTGACAAAGAAAGGAAATTAATAAGTGAATATGTAAGGCAAAATTTCTTCTTTCTCTGTAATTTTCAGTTTCCAAAAGCTAGGCACAACCTGGTGGAAATTAATGGAAATCTTTTCAAAGTGGAGCATTCTGCATCTTGTAATAGTGGCTCTTGAAATGCATCTGCTGGGATTTTCTTTGGTCATTTGCTGCCACATTCTCCCTTCCCAAACCAAAGCCTATTTCTTGCCTAGTTTCTGATTTTTTCCAGAGATTAATTGTCACAACAGGGCTCTTGTCAGTAGTACCTTTCAGCCTAGAGATGAGCTTGCAGTGTGTTCTGTTGATGTGCTCAGCAGATCTATTCAGAGATACAGACCCCACCGAGATAAAAGCCTGGCAATGCCTGCTCTCCATTCCCAGTTCACTTTTAACTGTGGGAGTAATAACATTGTGCTTCAGCCTAACAAAGCCACTTACTTCTCAGATTAATCCTCTCAGTTCCATATGCTTCCTATGTAGCATGTGTTCTTCCATGGTGTTTGAAGCATGATTCTTTTTTTTCCAAGATACTTAATTTGCTTCACAGTAGCTTTGAGTGAAATGGAAAGGAGTTGTGTTTCAGTCACTTTAACACGGCCAAGAGGACAATAAATGCAGTGAGGTCTCCTGGTGTGGCATGAAGGCTACATGACCATGGCAGCATTGAGTGAAGGGAGGGGCCATTTGGTTCCACATGAGGTTGGTTTGACTGGCAATGACTAGCAACTAGTGATTGCTAGTGTCAGCAGCAACTACTTCATAATATACAGATGTCCACCTTAATTGAACTGTGACATATTTAGCAATGAATCTAAAAGGCAGAGAAAAAACTTAGTTTGGGATGTGGAAAAAAAATTGCATCCATATTTTCATACCAGTTACTCCCACAATCATTTGTGATTTCTGTGTGTGCTAAAAGCTGTGTACATGCTCTTTAAGCTATCAAAACTTCCAGCTTCTGCTTCCAGGCATATGCACTGCAATTTTGCTTGATTGTGGGCAAGTCATTTAAGTTTTGCAGTGCTGTTTGTCTGCTTTAGTGATCCTTGGGATTGAAATTACCTTTTGCTAAGTGCGTGTACTTTGCCTTGTAAAAAGTGTTGAGTCCCAGTTAGATAGCTGGATGACGGCTAAAAATCTATATATCATTGGGAAGCGTCCACTTGGAGAATAATGTAGCTCTGTAGTCTGGTCCAGTGGAGCTGATGGAGGATGTTGAATGCAATGAAAACATTCCTCCACATCCTCTGTGCCTGGTTTGTGTTTTTAAATGTAGCACATTTTGATCATGGTATCACTGAGCATTCCAGTGTTGCCATTGCTGTCTTGGACTTCACTTCATAAGGGTGTCAAAGAGAGTCTCAACATCTCCTAAAATTTTGTCCTGCTAAGAGATGTGGTGATTCTGTGGTCTTTTGAATTGTAATGTTAGGTGTGGGAAGAAAGAAAATCTGTTTCTATTTCGATGGGTTTATTCTATATGTTTTTTATTACAGCCTTTTGGGAACTTTTTGTGCTCAGCTGACAATGTAACTTATCAATTATTGTTATGGAAGAACCACAAGAACTGTATTCATTTACATTTGGCTTAGGTACATGTTAGCTTTGCCCAGACCTCTAAACCTGCCAAAGCCCAAATGATGAGTATTGGTAAAGACTGGATTGATGAGGAGAAAAAAAGTTGTTTGTGCAGAAAACCCAGAGTTTTGCCTGTAGTCAGTATAATAAAGTATTGTAATGTGTTTTATTGTGCTTTATTTCTGATATGTTGACAGTTTTTAGTTTCTCTGATTTTCATCAGTAAAGTCAATTTAATTGATTATTCTTCCTGTCCCTAAAAGGCACATGGGGAAATTTTGCTACCTTTCCTTGGTGAGTGGCATGATGGCTTGGCTGCCATTTGTATCCTGCTGCATGTGTGTTTCCAGTCCCAAATGACTAGGGACTGCTTTGGGTGGTCACTGCTGGGAATGGGTTTCAGGGAGGGGTTCCCAGGACTGGATTTGCACTAAATAAACAGAGGCCATGAGAGGAAAACTGTGTTTCATTAAGATCTCTGGTTTAGGTTAAAGGGATAAAAATAGCTGCAGGACATCTCAAATTAGTTTAAAAACTAGAAAAGTAAAGGAAGCCAATCCTAGAGTATTTTTTAAATTACTTATCTTTTTAGAGTTCTCTGCCTCACTCTCTTCTGTTCAGTGTAACTAGGTATATAATCCAAAGAGATAGCCAAAAAGATTCAGCTGTCAAAGTTTCAGATTCCATAAACAGACTTTTTTAGCCAGTGCTGTCAGTACTCGTGTGTTTGTCTTCTTTGTTCTGCCAAAACATGTTCCTGAAAGTTTTCATTTTCTATTCTGGTTTTAGACAAAATGCAAGAAATGGAAGTAAAGTACCAGAAAACCTTCTACATATTGGGGGGGAAATTACTGTATCTTTCATTGCAATTGATTTAGTTACTCATAAAAATATTCCATATTAGACTAGTGTACATGTGAGTTGTATGCTTTGTGTAAAGAAAGCATACTTATTTGCCTTCTACCCAATATGCTCTTACCAGAATGTTTCAGACATGGATTTTTCAAAAAGTCTTGCATATTGACAGAGTTACAGTGACTCCACTTTCTGCATATACTCTGTATTAAAAAGATATGTTTTATGTTTAACTTTGCAGATCCAGAATGCTAATGATGTGCTAATAGCACCACTGGAGAAGTTTCGAAAAGAGCAAATAGGAGCAGCAAAAGTAAGTGGCTGGGGTTGTTTTTCATTTCATGTTTATTTGTCAGTGTGTTTTGAAGGCTGGACTGAAAACAGGCATTTTGTATTCAAACAGACTTGATGCCATCCTCATTAATATGTTAGTAAATTACACTAAATTCTTTGCTTCAGAGGAGGATATGGTTTAGAAATGGAGCTTAAAGAGCTGATAATATGCATAGGGCACAGCTCTTGCTACTGTTGCACATTCCTACCATCTGGCATTGTGTTCATCTTCTGATATCTGCATTTACGTTATGCTGCGTCTTGGGTTAACCCAGAACCACAGAGAGGATTCAAACAGCTGCTTCGAGTCCCTCAAGCAGACAATGCATAAAGACAGAAATCAGTTTAAGCATAATCCCCGCCTCTGCTTTCACTCTCCTCTTTACATGGTTGATGCAGTGCAGTGGTTCATGTTCATTTTGCCAGAGTATTCATCTTAATATTCTCCAGAGATTTTCCTGTGGTGGAAGTGCTCCAGTTGGTAATTTAATCCAGTTCATTGGTGTTAAGTGTTATATCTGTGTGAGAGAAACAATGCAGGTTGTCTATACCAGGGTTCAGTAGTCAGCTCAGGAAATCAGATATATTGGGGAAAAATATGTTGGAATGAACTGTTAGTCTAGAAGAGCTATTTTCAGTCTGAACCTGAATTCTTAAGCGGCTATCATGACTGCGTTGATCACAGTCTCTGAAATATGCCTCTGGTAGTCACTTAGAGGTATGGTTAGTAACAGTTTGTTCTATTTGCATAAATACACTAGTTCTGAAGCATTTTGCATCTTATATTAGTGCTTATAAAATTTTCTGGGAAAATTTCCATTTGTAAGGTTAAATGAGAACAAAAAAAAGCTTTCTGATGTTGCAGGTGAGGTTGTGCTTGTGCTGTACTCAAACAGAAAAAGAACAGAGCTATTGGAAAGAGACACTAAAGGTTTATAATTCTTGTACTGCTATTGTGAATGTGTAGCAAACACATGGGACTTCTTATGCACAGGAACTAAGTACATGTTTGTGAAGAATTTTTACTGCGAACTTGAGGTCAGATTTCTCTGAAATGGGTGTTCTTCACCCTTTTACTTGATATGTTTTTGTGTACAGCTACATTCTTCTCTTGTCCCACCTCTATGCTGCTGTGAGATGCGGGGCTGGGAGTTTATTTACCATGCAGCACAAATCAGAATTTAATCCCAGCACAAAATTATTTTTAGTTTTCAGTAAGTTTTAGTAGTGTCATTCAGTTCTTTGTAGTACTGTTTCGTTTCACATTCTCATCGTTTAAGGGATATCATTCTTCTCCTCAGAGCACCCTGTTTGAAAGCTTAACCCACCATACTATTGACTGTCTTGCTGCATGACAGAGACAGTCCATAGGGTGCTTCACAGGGCTCTCTGCAGAACTCTGTAAGACACTCAGGTTTTCTGTGATTATATCACTCAGTAGATGTCAACATATACATAATGATCTAATTGAAGATGACTCCTTTGTTTTTTGTATCATCAAGAACATTAAAGGCAGAGCACTACAGGACAGGTTGAGTCCTCTCTGTTTGGTATATCGCAATGGCTGGTTTCTTTTCTCTATCTCTTCCATATAAAATATGGGCATTTGCTCCTCTTACAGTTGTTGTTTTGACTTGTCTGTGGTCACACTACGATGTACAGAATTTCAGGAGGGAGCCTGGCTCAGCTAACTCTTATTCCAGTGTCTAATGCACTGCATCATACAGTGCTGTGTGTTTTGAAGAGTCTGGGATACTTGGCTTGACACATGGATACCTGATAGAGAGCTCTCCCAGGTCATTGTTTCATAAAATGTCAAACAAACTCCAATTTTCTAGCACTGCATGTGGAGTTCAACTGCCAAACTGAGAAATTAGAGATTCAAAACGCCTTCATAACTGAGTGTGGTACATTCACCTTTGAATTGATTTTTATCAGTGAAGCAATTACAGTTGGCCTTCAACTAAATGGCATCAACACAAACAAGTCAGAGCTTAATTAAATTCAGTATTGTTTTTATAGTAATTACAAAATACCAACATATGATGTAGGAATAATGAGACCTGGATGAAATAGAGTAGAAATTTGGGCTTTGTGAAACTCATTTTTGGTAAAGTGGAGAACATGGTCAGATTGCTTACACCCACTTTGGTTCACTGGGATCAGCCCTTGAGCATTTATAAACTCCTATAAATATAGAATGAGTTGAGCTTGCTGGTTATTTATCTGCAGTTAATGAAGGTTTGCACCGAGATTTGGCTCTTTGAACTCCTCTGGGATGGTCTGTGCTGATAGTCAAACAAAAGATACAGATGTTTCCTTGTTGTTTGGATTTCAGCAACAAGTTTCACAAAATGCTGAGAATGCCACTTTTGATTTGTGGTCTTTTCTAGACACATCAGCTGAGTGGACCTTACCAGGGGTGAGCTGTTCTTTTCTCTGTAGTGTTAATCTACAACAGCGTGTAGAACTGTATTCATATCAGATCCAAAGTTGCTTCTGTTTCTCTGTCATCCCTCTCCTGCCCAAAACCCCAAAACATTCCTGTGTACATGTTGCTCTCTGAAGAGAAGCTGGAGATGTCCCAGCTGACTGGAAGCTGGCAAAATTTGTCTCAGTTTTCAAGAAGGGCAATAAGGAGGACCCTGGAAACTACAGGCCTTTTAGTTTGACTTCAGTGCCTGGTAAAGTTATGGAGATTATTCTGGGAGGTATTGAAAAACACCTGAAAGACAACACAGTTGTTGGGGACAGCCAGCACTGGTTCATGAGGGGAAAGTCCTCTTTGTCAAACCTGATTTCCTTTTATGGCAAGCTAACCCACCCAGTTGATCAAGGGAAGCCACTTGACCTAATCTTTCCATAGGGTCACAGGATCCCTCTGGACAAAATGTCCAGCATTCAGCTGAATAAACACATCATGCTGTGGATGAGGGTTGGCTCACGGGTTGGGCACAAAGGGTTATAGTGAATGGGGTGACATCAGAGTGGTGACCGGTCACTATTGGGGTTCCACAGGGCTCCATCCTTGATCCTGTGCTCCTCAACATCTTCATTAATGACTTGGACACAGGACTGGAAGGGATACTAAACAAGTTTGCAGATGGTACAAAATTGGAAGGATCTGTTGATTCCCTCAAAGACAGGAAGGCCCTGCGGAGAGACTGACAAGTTAGAGGACTGTGCAGTCACCAACCATATGAAGTTCAACAAGGGAAATTGCTGGGTTCTTCACCTGGGATGGGGCAGCGCTGGATGTACAGACAGACTGGGGAATGAAACGCTGGAGAGGAGCACTGCGGAAGGGGACCTGGGGGTCCTGGTCGATGGCAAGTTGAACATGAGCCAGCAGTGCCCAGGCAGCCAGGAGGGCCAAGCATGTCCTGGGGGGCATCAGGCACAGCATCGCCAGCCGGGCAAGGGAGGGGATTGTCCTGCTCTGCTCTGTGCTGGGGCAGCCTCACCTCGAGTGCTGGGGGCAGTTTTGGGTGCCACAGTATGAGAAAGACATTAAGGTGTCAGAGAGAGCCAAAGGATGGTTATGAAGGTGGCGAAGGGTCTGGAGTGGAAGGCACACAAGGAGATACTGTGATCACTTTCTCTGTTCAGCCTGGAGGAGGCTGAGGGGAGATCTCATCATGGTCTACAGCTTCTTCATGAAGGGAAGAGGAAGGGCAGGCACTGATCTCTTCTCTGTGGTGACAAGTGACAAGTCCCAAGGGAATGGTCTGAAGCTCAGTCAGGGGAGGTTTAGGTTGGATATGAAAAAAAGGTTTCACCAGAGGGTGGTCGGGCACTGGACTAGGCTCCCCAGGGAAGTGGTCACAGCACCAGCCTGGCAGAGTTGGAGCATCTGGACAATGCTCTCAGGCACAGGGTGTGACTCTTGGGGATGTCCTGTGCTGGCTCAGGAGCTGGACTTGATGATCCTTGTGGGTCCCTTCCAACTCAGGATATTCTGTGATTTTGTGATTCTGTGGATGGTGCAAACTCCATAGGACAACAGATAGTTATGTCATACTATGTATTTCTAGAGCTGTCACTTTACAATTAATTTGCATCATAGCATCTTATGGACAAACATTTAAAGAGTTTAGGTACAGAAGCCTGAGATTAGTATGCCTTTAGCATTGGCAGTGTTAGCAGTAGCTAGAGATACAAACAGCTGTTGGGTGTTGGACTCTGTCTTCTAATCAGACTTTGAAATTATAAATTTTAGTACCCTGTTAAGCTGTGTTTCCAAATTTTGTGGAAGAAAAATATTATTAGGTAGTTTTGTTACCAATATACGTAACAGGAAATTATATTAGGTACTACTGTCAGATTTTGCTGGGGGGAAGATTATGTGAGAGAGCACTTAAAAGTGCTTCCTGGTTTTTTCTTCTTTCTTTTATAAAACACTAGTTAAAATTCAGTGTCAGATAAATACAAGTAAAATTTTCCCCAGGGGAAAAAGGGAGAAAATGTTATATATTATGAGAATCACCATTTTATTTCAATAATAAGTAAATTCACAAGATTTTTGCTATCATGATGAATATCCTATAGTTCTTTTTAATATAGTGAATGAGAATATTTTATTTTTTCTTCAAAACTATAATGAATTTAGGCAAAAAATATGGTCACAGAAATTAAAGAGAATATGGAGGATAAAATATATCCTGTTGATGTTACAAAGCTATATTTTCAATACAAGAATAGTATAAACTCAGAGTGCAAAGTTCAAGTGGTTTTGGAACATCGCAAGAATAACATTAAAGACCAATTCTTCACATGCACTTCAAAAACCTGAAGGTACCCAACGAATTTGAGAAACATTCCCCATAAAACATTAGTGTTTGAAATCTAACCAGCAATATACAAATCTCCATCACTTGCTCTTCTTGATTTATACTACTCACTCTTCTGTTTTTATTGCACATATTTCAGTTATTCCTCTTCTGTACACACTCAGTTTAAATAAAGCTGAGTTCTCTCCAGAGACTACACAAACCCAGCTTTGCATTGGACAGCCTGTTGATTTACTCCATCTGAGTTTGAAAAAATGACCTCTCCAATTATTGTAGCAAGGCGAGCAGAAGCTGAGTGAGGTAACTGGGAAAGGATTCCAGGCACGAAGCCTTTTGCCTTATTTGGTCAATGTGGTTTGCGAGGCCCCAGCTGGTAACTTTGGTGAGCTCATTGTGTGATGTGTTATGGGCAATAAAGCCAAACCTTCCTCTTTCTTTTTATCCATTGAGTACAGTATTTAGCAATATTTGTTCCAGTGTTCACTGACCTTTAATACAACTTAAATCAGATCAAAGACAACAGAAGCAGTTTTGGTTTTGAAACTTAAAATGAGAGTTTTGTTTCTTCCTTACAATTCCATCTGTTTGTTCGATTAAAAAAATTATTATGACTAGGAGGATTATTTTTTATCATTTAATTTCATTCATTTATTCGAAGCTGTGAATTCCTTTCTACTTGGGAAAGAAATCCATATTCACTGCTGGGATTAATTTTCTTGCATCTTTGCTCACATCTGTCCTTACATGTAGGCATGCAGGAGGTGGCACGTTCTCGCTGTATTTAATTTGGATTGTCTGGAAATTGAGGAGCATAAAACAAACAAAATCCCCTATTTTTTAAGGTCTGTCAGAAACCTGTCAAAGCAGAATTTTAGATAGGTATCTAAGATGGTTAGAAATACCAGAATGTCTATTTGGTGAACCAGTTTCCTTGGTATCTCATCAAATTGTTACACTTGTCCTTTAACTGAGAAAAATGAGTCACCTTTCTGTAGTAGGTACAGCAGGAAGAGTTTTAGTACATGTAATGTCTGTCACTCAAGGTTTGGTACTTGCATCCACTAGATTTGGAGTATTTTAATGTCAGTCTGACCCACAGAGAGAGGGCGGCTGGGATAATTGATGGCCAAATATTATGAGTTAAAATGCAGCCCAGTTTCTCAAAAATGGTTACTACCATTTGGTTACTACCAATGGTTACTACCTGATATCTTTTTTGATAACTTACTCTAGGCAAAGAAATGCAGGAGATCAGACCTATTTGTTTCTATTTCAGCCAGGCTTTTACAGTATTCTCCATGAGTCATTATAATGTAGTTTAGATTGGATTTAATATGAGAAACCCAGTCTGTCAGAGGAACTGGCCCATGGGAAAAGGGCAGTGAGTTTTGCTTATGGGAGAGACTGTCTAGTTAGAGAGAAGTCACCAGTTGGAAGATCCCACAGGGCAATTTGAGATCAGTCTGTTGTTTTATTTTTGGTAATGACCAGGTAAGAAAAATCTGGTGGTATCACTGTAAGCTGCTGAGATAGAGGAGGAGGATTGGGAATAAAGTGTAAGATGAAATAACTGAACATGAGGAACTGAGGCTACACAATGGTCGTGAGACAGCTGCATCCCAAGAAAACTGTTGTACTGTTAGATAACTCAAATGGCAATCTTCTTAGGTATTATAGGTTATTAGGGATCCACCTCAGGTAGATAGAGAAGTACAACTTCTCTTTAGCTTTTCTTTTCCTTACATAAATCCTCAAGTTTTGGTTGAAGTTTGTGAACTGTGAAAGTTGTAAAGTGCATTTATAAATACATTTCATTCCAAGGTTTTGGTCCTAGAACACTTTTATCTGAGAAATAATTCCATATATGTTTTCTAATCTGATATCTTACTTAAACTAGTATTGACAGATGCAAGAACTGAGAAATCAGAACTTGCATTTAATAAAAATGTACAGTATAAAAATTATTTTAAAAATTCATCAAATGTATTTTCCCTTAATTATTCAAATAAATGTGTGGAAATATGAAGCAGAAAAAGACCTGCATCAATTTGGTAATCTCTATTATTTTGCCCAGTACAAAATAATTGTAATACCACAGTGTGAGTAACCATTGCTTCTTCTACACTTGTGTAAGTGAAATATTTGGGAAGTTTCAAAAGCAGTGGTGAAGAGTCCAATATGCATACACTTCATCTTTTCTAGAAGTCTTACTTTTTTCTTTGTAGAGCCAAACTATTAAACTGGGAGATATCACTGGCTGAGCACCTGGCCCCAGAGTTTCTTTGAAGCAACTGGTCTTCTTGGGACAGATCTTGTTATTATGCAAATGCAACAAAATTATTTTTTCATTTCATGTTAGTTCAGTTCAATTACTCTTTCATTCAAAGTCGACAAACTTTCAGGAGGTTAACAGGAAGAAAAAGATAGAATAGTCCTAAAAGCTTGATTCACTTCTAATGTACTCTTTAAAAAAGTGAGAGTGAAAACTCAGCTCTCATAACAAAAAGGTTGTGGACACAGTGATTGAAAACTGTTTGTTCAGTCTGTTAGCTACAGGTGTTTGTGAGGAAAACAGTTAATGTTTTGTGCAGTCAGTTTTAATAAATTCTGTTAAATGCAGTCTTTCTGTTATAAATTAGTGTGATTAACTGGCTCACTGACTAAAACCGGTTTCTGAAGCTGTGTTTTTTCTGCAGTTTAATAACATTCTAACTTGCATTGTAACGAAAACAGGTATAAATTAAGGATAAATAAATTAGTCCGCTGCAGTAAATCGGAAAATAATTTACTGTTCTGCCATAACATTTAAGAATTAAGGCTTAGGGTAAATGTGTTAATTGGTGGAATTGCTTAAGTGAGCATGCAGTGTACCTTTCTTGGCAAAAAGAACAATTTATTTTTTAAAAATCTATAGTTAGATACAGTTAAAACAAAAAAAAATTAACACTTAGGTGTAGTATCGGCCTTTTTATTGAAAAACAACAAAAGAACATAAAAGTGCAAGAAAACTTGGACATTTTCTAATTAAATGGAGGCTTTTTTTCTTGCTAATCTGCTGCAGCATGTTGTAATGTGTGTCACAGAAAGGACTCAGGAAGGTTCCATCCTGACCCTGCACAGCTGCTAGAATCTTGCTGGACTCCTGAGCTGTGATTAAAACTATCAACAAAGACATTGACCTTCAAACATAATTTCCATCTCACAGGGGAGCTAAACTTCTTAGAGAGTGTTTGAGGGCGTGGGGGATTTGGCAAATAGAGTGCAGTAGCTCTTCTCCTCTGTCACGTTCTTTCTAGCCTTGCTCTTAGCCACAGCATGGACAGGATCATGTTCCACGCCTGAGAAACAGGTCTCAAGGTTGTTGATGAGAATTTTAAGTCTCAGGAAGGATTTAAGAGAAATATAGGAAGTGGCCAATTGCCCTGGCACAGAGCAGGACTGGACTTAGAGAAGCAGAGAGTTTGGTATTCTGCTCCCTGCACAAGGTGTCAGTCTTCATTTATCAACTCAAAGGCACCTAGTCCCCTGCTTTTCCTCGCCTTGTTCAAAATAAGGGTCCATCCTGAGTTTTAGCATCCTTTATCAAACCAAATTCATCATGTTTTGACAAAGGCAGCTGCATTCTCTTACCCTGCAGGGATTACTTCAGAATCGTGCTTGTGGGTGTTGCATAGTGCCACAGCTGTACTGAACACTTACTGCATAAATCATGAGGCTTTATATACATTGGTATGAATTCATCTGTTAATCTTATTCTGTTATGTGTTGAGGTTTTCTTCAGCAGTATGGGGGAAAATTAAGGTCTCTTTGTGCATTGCTTCCCTTTGTTTTGTGGTGTAGTTAAATTAACAGCATAAAAATAGTTACAGTTAGGGCGTTGTTTTGATATTTCTCAGATGATGTGGGGTCTCTGGGTCTTTATTCCATACCTTGGTGGAGCTGCCTTTTTCCGTTCTAAATAGAAAATCATTTGATTAGCTGTATCACCACAGATTTCCCTTCATCTTGTTCTATCTATGCAGCAGGTTTGGCAGGGGCCTGGGAATATACAAATTAAAATCTTCTACCAATATAGCAATTTGCTTTTGGTGAAGCAAACTCTGAAATAGCTCTGTTCCAAACTGTAGTGGGTGATAGTGTCCAGGAAGTATCACTTCGGTGCTGTAACAAAAGTGGGCATAGTTGCTTGAAACTTTAATGCATCTTGGTAGATATGGGAGCATCAAGAGATCCATCTTTCCACCAAATGAAGTGGTTTTGTTATTTTGGGATCTGTCTGGTTATAGCAGCTACCACAGAACCATTTGTTCCTGGGGCATTTGCCAAAAAGGTGTGGTCTCACATTGGT
Source organism: Origma solitaria (assembly GCA_013397895.1). NCBI lineage: Eukaryota > Metazoa > Chordata > Aves > Passeriformes > Acanthizidae > Origma > Origma solitaria. The sequence continues at coordinate 1,801,574 of VZRL01002658.1, read as the reverse complement.
GTCTTGATGAGAAGATCAACCCCCCACCATCCCCAAGAAGTAATCTGAGAGCACTGGGTGAGCTTAACTAGACCACTGGGGAGGCATAACTTTTCACCCCAAAGTGATAGTTTTTCTTCCTTTATCAGTGTTATAAAAGCGACTCTGAAAATAGATGCTTTCAAAGCAAAATAAAACAAAATCACTTCTGACATTGACCCCAGACTGTTTCCTTTTTTTTTTCTCCAAAATATCTGTAAACAACACAGTTTCCAGTTGTGTGTATTAATCTAAAAAATTTCTCATAACACGCCTCGAGTTCTTCCTCAGGTCAGCATTGCAGTCCTGTTGCGATGACGTCGGAGGTGCCCTGGGACCATGAGCAGTGCTGAATGTGCTGCTGACACATTGCGATCAGTGATGTTGGCTGATTGGTTGGCATAGATGGGAGATTCCCAAAGTGTGTTTTAAAAAAGAAATTACTAGTTAAGAAAGAGATATTTTTATCTTCAGCCTTTAAAATAAAGCAGTGAGTATGTGAAGTTATAAGCTGGTCTGCTGGAATTGCTTTCTTTGAATCACATTATGTTCTTTGCAGCTTTTTCATTTATCTTTGGTCTAAGTGCACAAAGCAAAGATGTTGCTAACTGTGCAGATGAAATGGCCTCTTCACAAATTCCTAAAGAGCGTGGCTAACTTTCTTTTTGAAGTCATTTAAAGTCACAAGCTTTTGTACAGGAACGAAACTCTTCCTGCTGTGATAAAACATTTTCAACTTCAGAAAGCTGTCCTAAACCTGATGCAGAGAAAAGTTTAAAAAGTCCATTTCTGCTCTTTTAGGGAGCTTCTCCATATTATTTGAGCAGTAACTTGATAATATCCTAAGTAAGCTATTCCAGCAAAAATACTTCATATTTAGTAGACAGTAAAGTAATAAAACTAGATTACGTGTGTAGACTTACCAGTCCTGCAGTTTGGGCAGGGATTTAGCAGATTCCCAGACATCGAGCAGCTACTCCTGGAACTGGCAGATGCCAGATAAACTCGAGACAGCTCTGCAGCTGAATAACAAGGAGTCTAATATGTCCTGCTTTGTGACCTGCCAGTACTGGCAGGTTTGCATGTCTTTTCACAGCCGTGCTGGGAACTTCTAATATTTTTTTTTCCATTTCATGAGGGAATTTTTTTGGAGAGAAACAAATGTCATCCTGCAAACACATTTTCTCATTTAATAGTATCTGCTTTTTAATTTGAAAACATCTGATGGAATTGCATAGGGAATTATTAGGAAATGGCTGTAGGAATCTCCTTTTCCAGGATACACTTTTGAAAGTACCTGATACTTGGATCTCTGAAGACATTACAGAAAGAAAAGAAAATTTTCTTCAGAAGTTTATGAACCTGAAAATAAATTATCTATTGCAAGGTTATTCCGTATTTTACACAGATGTGAACTCCAGCTAAACTTAAATTGGTTTTGGGTTGTTTCAAGTATATTTCAGTTTTATGTATTCCTTACCTGATTTTAATTTAGGTTATTTTTTAAACTGCCAGTTTCTAGTATCTATCTTCATAGCTTTAATGCTGCTAAACATTCTTGTACTCCCAGTTTATTGCCTTGTTATACTTCATAGTTGCAATATGTTCTTTTTATTATAATTATTTGTGTCTTACACTATATTGTTTTCTAGATCATCATGGTTTGCCTATGGTTGTTCTTTTTTAGTAAAGAATTGGTTTTAAGATTTATAGTCATTTGGACATTTAATTTTCTACATGATGCATTCAGCTTCAATTTGGAAGTGTTTTCACTAGCAGTCATGAGGAACATAAGACATAATTTATGACTATGTTAACCTTATTTTATATCGATGAACAATAATTTCGTCATGAACTATGGTACAACTTTGCTTCACTTCATATTATTTGCTATCTATACATAAACTATGTCCTTTAACCTTCTAACTTTCTCATGGATTTGGGGAAATGCTGTAGCCTAACAATACATTAAACTCTGTTTTGAAGGAAGAGGAGGAGAGGAGGACTTTTATATTACCTTTTCACTTTTTCTTCTGGGAAAAAAGCTTGTGACTTCTTTCAGTCCTATCTTCAGTCTTTAGCATTCACACAACAAATCAAAATTTCTACCAAAAAGAAATTCTTCCCATCCAGACATCTATTAAAACACAGCCTGTGGTCTCAGATGCCAATGATAATTTCAATTTCGTTAAAACAACCAAAATCCACCAACTCACCAACTACTTCCATGAGAATTCTTAACAAAACCTCAGGCAAGATAAAATGGAAGGTGTTGTTTGTTTTTTTTCTCCTCAAAAGAGAAGTTGTGAGATTTTGAGATTTCACATTTTCCAAGAAATCCATAGGATATGAGCTCAGACGAGTCTTTCCAAGACTAAGTTTAGTTTATTTTCTTGTCTACAGTTCTACTTGTGTTTGTCCTGCTGCTTAATAAGAAGTGGTCCCTAAACTTACCACTCCAAACAAAATCCGACTAACTTCATAGAAATACAGTTTGAATTCTTGTTTGGGAGGTAATGAAAAAGGTGGCTTTGGAAAATATAAATGAAGTCCAAGACTCTAGCAATGAACGATCTCCAGTCTGTTTTTGCAAAAATCGGCATTTTTGCAGTTGTTGCAAAGAGAAGGAAAAGGGATGTGGCTTTATTAATCTCCACAGAGTTCACTGTTGCCTTCAGGTTCTGCAGTTGACGAATGTCTCATCTATATTCCACTCTGTTCAGCCTGGTTCTGTGCCAGTTTCTACTGTTTCTGCACCTCAGCTTGAGTTGGTGAGAAAAATATGTACCAATTCTGGGTGAGAGGAAGAAAGAAATCATCATGGCCATGTTTCACAATGTTCACTTGCTTTCTACTTGAGGTATTCTCATCTTTTCAAGGTGTTAACATATTTTCTCCGAATTGTTTCTTTGCAATGATTTCTGTCTTAATTTCCTTTCTTGATCCTTTCAAAATCGTCTCTTGCAAAATGTGTTTATTTTATGGATTCACAAGGATAATGTTTTGGTGGGGGTTTTTAAGGTTTATCATGTTAAAGTGTAAAAGATGCATTTTGGGACAAAGAGTTAAAAAATCTCTTTTTGGACAGATACAAGGTGTAGCTAAGGTCTGTTAATAGATAAATATGGCGCCAAAAGTTATTGCAACTGAAAAAAGAAAAATTAATCAGAAGGATGGCAGAGGCTCTTTTTGGAAAAATAAAGAGGAATAATTTGTGTAATAATTCTGAAGATACATGTAACAATTTTGACATTAAATACTGCACACAGAGTAGTGGTAGACCACTATAAAAATACCAGATTTCTTGATGCTCCCATCTGGAAAAGGAAAGTCAACTTCAAAATATAACAACAATTTCTGCTTTATATCTAAAATTACAGCCAGTGGGTAAAATTTGTAGGAATCATGCCAGTGATTTGTAGCATATAGATGATTAGTTAGAACATGGAATCAAAGTCTTCCTGAACAGAAGAAAAAATATCTGACTCAATTGAATCAATTTTTTAAAAATGTTCTTAATAATTGATGTCTGGTCTTTTCACAGCCATATATATTTGTAAAACCATAGGGATACAGAACATCTTTCGAGTTAAACTTCTAACTGGCATGCCTATAATTAGTAGTATCTTGAGCAAAATTTATTTCTGAAAAGATAATTTATTTTTGGAGGTTGTCTACTCAGTTTTGAAATAAAACTATACAAGAAATCTGAGCAGAGAGAATAAAACCAGAAATTAAACATGGATCCGGTTTTACATTACTTAAGTCCCTCAAGAGAGTACTGGAGGTTGGTAAGGCTCCATTAAATGCTGGAAGCCAAGTGTGTGGTTAAGGGCTTTCCTAATGGAGTTCCTAGAAATTTGAAGCATTTAAAACTGTAAATATTTTTGAACAGCTTTAAGGCTTGACACATCTGAGAATGGTTAAACAACTATACAGAGACATTTACGGAGTTTAGAGTCTGCAGGACTTGGTCTAGACAAAAGGTGTTGATTACTTATACATCAGTGTAAAACAATCCAAGGATTAATATTATGTAATTTCTCTTTTTCTGTGTTTAGATTTTTTAATTGCACCCTCCTAATTATCTCGCATGGATCTTGGGTGGGGTTTTCTTTCATATGTTCTAGCTGATATTTTAAAAGAAATGGTTAATACTTATCCAGGGCAAAGAGAAAGGATGAGGTTTACTTGCAGGAAGGATGTGCAAGGATGAAAGAAAGCTGGAGTCTGAAGGGAATAAGAGACTGTACAGAGGTCAGGAATTAGTGTCTTCCTAATGGCCACATGCCTTGAGCTTTGTGTCATGGCTGGTGCAGTCTGTTCTGGTAACAGCGCAGCACAAGCTTTCTTATCCAACCACATCTCTTCTCCTTGGGGTTTGTTCCTATGTGGAATCTAGGCAGAAGCAATCATCTGTCTCCTAAACTCTGAGGAGATAGTTTTGCATGGAAACTTTCTTTGAAAACCTCCTAGCATGTGGAAAAATAGAATTCTCAGTCTTATGGGCACAGATGACTGGGACAAGGATTCAGTTTTTTCATTTGGGCAAGAGTGTGTGTAATAGTGTTTTGAGGGCTGCAGAAGAACAGGCTAAAGTTGCAATAAGTTGAGTCTGTGACTCCACTTAGGATGCGCCTGTGTGCTGTGAGTCACTGACTGAGTGTGTGAGACAAGAGTTATTTTGGCATAAACTGAAGTGTTTCTTCTCATCCAGGACATGAATCACCTGCTTTAGAGTGTATCTTTTTTTTGTTAATTTTTATTAAGTAAACAGATTTCGGAGGCTTCAATATATCCAAATATGTGGGTTTTACTGGCAGAGTGGAGGACCTTCCAAACAAAGGAAGCTCTCTCACCTGTTGGGGCCAGTATTTTTTACACTTTTTCCAGAAACATGTCTGAGTAATCAAAGCAATGGCAGAATCACTGTCTTGCTGGTACTGCAGACTTATTCCCAGGAGTATCACTGGGTAAAGACACTAATGCAGCCAAAAACTGCCAAGAGATCTTTATTCTCGGTTTACTTCTGTTTATTTGTTTTACTTTGTTAAGTTCTACCTTTGAAGGGAGAAGGTCTTATTATGTTAAAATCTGGAAAAGAAGGAAGAAGTTGATCTGATATGCTGCCTCTGAAAACACTGCACTTGGGCCAGAACTTGTCCTGGTGACAAGGAAGCTCTGCTTTGTATTCTTCTCTTTACCTTAACTGGTATAAAATCTATGAAGGTAGTGGCTGAGCAGCTCTATGACAGTGTAGAGGTGCAGTCTGGGAGAGCGCTGGCAAAGAACAGAGAGCCTTCAAATTCCATGTTTTCTCATGGATGGTGCCATGGAGATCTATATGAAGCTTCCTATGAGACACAATATGCCTTAAAACCACAATTAGTTTATTTCAACTTGGTTTTTTCTTGTTCTTAGTGGGTGGGAGAATGTGATATGTAATTCACATACTTGGTTATAGATCACAGCAGAAAATAAAAGTGATTGGATTTGGTGCATTGGGAGCCACATTAGATGTGTCAATAGTCCCCTCTTGGCATTGACATGCATTTGATGTGCTGTATGTAGGTGTTTCAGATGGCCAAGTCCTCTCATCACACCTTATTCTTTGACTCGCACCAAGCAGCTTAGACTTCAGACTCCTTTCCTGCTCTTGTTAGTATAAGTTAGGTTACTGTCAGCATGAGCTCAAGTGGCTGACGAGACTTTGGGTCATTCATTACCTATTGATCAGCTTGGTTTTGAGACAAACAGTTCACAAGGCAAGATGAATACCTACTGTTCATATCATAAATCTATTAGGGAAGGAAGGAAGGAAGGATGGAAGAACTGGCTGGGCTGGGTGATCCCAGTCTGAAATAGGTAATCCTGTGGGAGTTTTGCTCATGGCTCCTTGGTTCATTCCTTTGGTCTGACCTCTGAGACAGCAGAGGCAAGCGCAACATCAAGTCCAAATGTGCAGTATCTGCTATCGGCACCCAGGCCTCATTGTCAAAGACTGTGTCAAGTTACCTTCTGACACAGGTGGTCTAGTGGGCAGGATATCCACCACTGAACTCCAGTAGATTTTGACCAAAGGCTTAAAGATTGCCATCAGGCAGACTCCTTTCCCAATTTTCAATTACATGGGGGAAAAAATTCCAAAAAGTAATTCTCTTGGCATTTTTCATTTCATCAAGTTTGCCCTTAACTTGAGAATTTCCTCAAGATAGTGACTTTGCCACTTTTGTCACTTGGATTTTAAAATAATCTGGTTCCCATTTCTAGTCCAGCACATAATGTCATTGTCTCAGAATATAAGACACTATGTAACTAACTGCACCTTTTATTCAAGAGGTACATGTGTGTTGTGTGCGATCAGCTGAGCTGAAGTTGTTTGTGATGAAAGGTGCTGTTGAGATACTCAGGTTGCTATTGCTTCATCATGAAGACCTGACACTTGAGTATTCTCCAATAATACTGTGGCTGTGGAACTGACCTATGATTTCAGTCCCACAAAAGTTGATTTCCTGACTTACCAGTCATTTGGTGACTCTTGCCTTCTGCCTTCTCTCTTTTAAGAATGTGTTTGGGAAAGATTTTGGAAGATAATTCTTACAGCTTCTTTTCACTTGCTAAACAAAATACAATCTTTTATTTTTCTTTTACCTTTTTCTCCTCGTATCTGCATATCTGTAATTAAATACAGAAGGCATTGGGAATTATTCTGTATTGTTATTTAATATTTTGTTCTGTCAAGTGCCTTCTTTTCCTTATGGTGTCTTTTGAAGATATCTCCATTGTGAAGTTGTGAGAACATTAAATTATGCGTATTTTTCATACTAAAGGAGGTAATGAGAACATTAAATTGTGCATATTTTTCATACTAAATATATTTGAACTTTTTGCAGGATAGAAAGTATATGATGTGTTTTACAATCTAGTGTAATTACTAGAGAGTTGTGAACTTTAGTCACTGAAGCTAATCAGTAAGTGGTTTGTTGCTCCAGCTGGTTGATAAATTTTAATTTATGTCATTAAAATCTTCTGGTATTTCTTATTTCTCTGACTGACCTGACTTTCCCATGATATGACTAAGGAAAACAGGGTGGTGCTACAATGCAAGCTAGTTATTTGTTTTTGAATATAAAAATTTCTAGGGGAGAAAGGGGTCAAGAAAAGAATTACTACAGTTCTTAAAATGACCTGATGTTACTGCGTGATGTCCAATAATTAGTTTTTCTATCATTAATAGCTTTTGCACATGTGTAAGTAGGACCATTTTTCTTGAGGCTTTGTTGTTTTCTCAAAATATTCAACTTGTTAATCACTAGAACATAACTAGGATTATAAAAATCACTGGCATAGAGTTGCTCTTATTTAGAGGATATATAATTTTATAATTAAAAGTTATATTTTTATCATTAATAATACGCTGATGGGATATCGACTTCAATCAGTTCTGCTATTTCTTGCAAATTGACACTTCTTGAAAGATGGAAAATGTTTTGAGAAACCTATCTTTTTCTTGAATTTCAGATTTAAGTTTCAGAATAGCAGATTTAAAAGTTTTGAATTATGAATTCTGAATTTGACTGCCGAAAATAAGATGTTTCTTAATTTACTCAAAGTAGTAGCTTTCATTTCTATTATGTATTAGAACAGTTTTACGGTAGAAGTGTGAGGATTGGCTGCACATGATGGGAAAAACAAAGAGGAGTGGGAAAGGAAAGAGGCAGGATAACTGTTAAATGAGACAACCTTAAGTATTCAGACACATCGAAATATTATTGGAAACAGACTTTTGGACCAATTTCCTTTTGCTACCGCACATATGCTTTTCCATCATCTTCATATTTTAAGAGTGTGGGTGGAAAATAAGCGTATTAGTCTTAAATGCTAAGGATAGGCCTATATCATTATCACATTTTTTAATACTCACCTACTTCCTCCACAGTGGATTTTTTTGTTTGGTTGGTTTTTTTGTTTATTTGGTTTTTGTTTTTTCTGGGGGGGGTTTTTTGGGTTTTTTTGTTTGGTTTTTGTTTGGTTTGCTTTTGGGGTTTTTTTTTGTTTGTTTGTGGTTTTGGGTTTTGGGGTTTTTTGTTGTTGTTTGTTTTTGGTGAGTTTTTTTGGTACAGACAGTGTGGCAGTTAGGTACAAGTAGAAAATTTGGAGAAGGTTATTTTGTATTAAGTGTCTGCTTAGAAAGGTACCATCTGCATAAAATCTTATGTATGTATTTACTATGGGAAACCATGCGAGTCTGTTGTATGGGTTTGTTATTTATGGGAAGAATCCTGCTCACTGTTGCTTTTAATAATGAAAACTGTTCTCCAGGTATCTTTAGGTCCAAGTCAGAATTAAACCCTAAAAATATTGGAACTGAAAAAAGTTGTTTTATAATGAGGCATATTTTGGCACCTGTTGTGTCTTTAAGTTAACTGTGATATTTAGTCAAATACTTTATTTGGGAATGTTTTGTTTTTCAGGATGGGAAAAAGAAGTTTGACAAGGAAAGTGAGAAATATTATTCCATCTTAGAGAAGCATTTAAATTTGTCAGCAAAGAAGAAAGAATCTCATTTGCAAGATGTAAGAACTGAACACTCTTACCTAGTTTCACATTTGCATAGAAACCATGATAACAAACTGGTTCTCTTCAAGACATGCTGTATTTTATGAATGTGAAATTGTAATGATTTCTGGTAGTCATGCTAGTTGTGACTATAAGTTCTTGACTAGGATTAATAAGATTCAAATAGTAGTTAAATATTTTAATAAAGCAATATTCTATGTGTGCAACTTCGTATATTTGAAGTATAGCTAATGTTTATTGGTTGCAACAATGGAATTATATTGGTACAATAAGGAGTCTGAGTTTTATGAGTTATATGTGGAATATTTAAAAGTCTATCAATGAGTTGCTTTCGGGTTTGCTATTTAATGCATTAACTGATGAAATCGTGCTTCTGTTACAAATCAGTTTTAATCTGGAAGACTGAACTGAGATCACTGTAATGATGCTCTTTTCTGCTTTTTTTTCTCTTTTTCGTCTTACTCTGAGATTGAGGCACCATGCTCTGAAATTGTATCTATAACTTCAGATTCGAAGAGTCTGAATGGCTAATTCTTTTCTGTTAAAAAAAGTAAACCATGAGGACTTCTAGTTTAGCAGGAGGATTCCAGTGCTTTTCAGTATGCTGGTAGAAATGAATATGACTTGTCTTTGAAACAAATTACAATAAACCCAGTAATATGATATCAATGACACTTTGGGAATTATGCTAAAAGTAGCTAAAAATTATTTTGATGGGATTACTGTTTCCATGGTGGCTCTTAAATTGTGGGGATTAGTTTGCAGATGGAATTTTCACCAAAGCTGTGACCATCACTCAATCACGTAGTAGGATTTTTTTTCCGTGTTTACCAATGATAATTCAAATTAAATAAGCCTTAGAGAAATTTAAAATTTCTAATAATGTCTATATGCCTGAATTTCTGTTGCTGTCTATATTATAACCAGTCTAGATAAGACGTTAGTTATGTAGGATTGATTAATTGTTCCACTTGTATGTTAGAGCTTTCACTTTTCCCAAATATCTCATGTATCTTATGTATTGATGAAGAAGCAGTTCTGTTAGATGTTAAACCCTAGCTGGGGGAAAAAAAAAAGAAGGAATTCTTACCAAAATCTGGAAAAGTGAACTTCAGCACTAACTTGCTCTAGAATAGAAACAAAATAAATAAAATATTTTACTCTTGAGTCATGAGAATAATTACAGTCTAAAAGCAACAACTGAAGTGCAAAGTAAGAACTGTGAATCTAATAAACTATGGTAGAATAACAATGGATTTGTCTCACGTCTATAAACTAATGGAAAATCAGAATATTTTCCAGTGCATCCTTAAGTGACATATCTGGATTTAAAATCTTGTAACTGAGGCTGAGGTTTTCTGCTTTTCTGGATGCCTTCCTTGTAAAGGGTAAAGGGCATAACTTGTCATTTCTGTCTTCCCCTGTTTTCTGTAGCTGTAGATGTGCTGACTCAGCAACATAACCCACTCTCAGTAAAAGGTACTATAGCAAATCAGTACCAAAGTCGTTAACCAGGGAGACTTTTGGCCTGTGCCTATATTGTAAATAAAAGGAGGCCAAGCTCCATTCCTGACCTGAAATCCAAGATAGCTATTGACTTGCATCCAGAGTGGTTTGGGTGAGCCCCATTTATAGCCTGTGTGTCCAGGATGGAGTTTGTTGGAACAGCCCACAGCAGAGCAGGGCACAAGTAAAGAACCAGGCACCGCTGGTGGCTGGGGCTTTGGTGCCCAGTGCAGGAGATGGACGTCCATGCCTCAAGCCAATGTCAGGCATTCAGTGAGATGGGAATACCATTTTTTGACTGCTACACGGGAAAAACACTGTTTCCTTGAATTGATGAGGTTTCTTTATAACTCATCACATTATGTAGGTTAGAGACTACTGGGACGAGCAAAGATCTTATACTCTGTTGTGTTCTTTTACATATCTCACTTGAGTGCAGTTGAGAGCGCCTTAATTAGGCATCTGAAGTTTGATGGCTGGAACATATTCTGTAGAGAGTAGTTTGCATATAACTAACTGCATCACCTAACTGAAATGAGTTGGATATTTTAAGAGCCTGCAAGAATGCTTGTGCAGTTTATACAGGTGATTGGCTTTTTTCTTTTAGCATCAAAAAGAAACTCTATAGTAGTGTCTTCTCACTGCCTACGGAAGCCCCCAGTGGAGGAGAAAATGAGCAGAATTGAATGATATGAGAAATCTAATAAACTTCTGATTTTATTTCTCTGAAATCCGTTCCAGAATCAGTCTACAAGCTTATGTGAAGTTCTGGCATATATATATTGTAGTGATAGCCTACATCAATGAAAATATTACTCGCTATAACTATATATCATAGAGGTAGAGACTCAAAATCATTTCCATCAGATCTCTTTATTTTTTATATGCAGTTTGAAGTCACAGAGAAATGTATGAAAATCCTTTCAGCTTTTGAAACTTTAAGATCACTTTCAAAGTGATTTTTGCAAATCTGAATCCTTTGGTGTTTACACAAATTCATAAGGTTCTGCAGAATATGTATTTGGGGAATTCTGATTTAGTCCCTGTTCACTGGTGGTGATTATGGCCTTGTCCATATTTGAGATGGCACATGGTTGTTTTAAGTATCATTACAACTGCAGCCTGCTTAAATTCTGTTCAGAATAGAGATGCATTTAATTAGGTGTTTAAATACTTTTTCTGAGGCGAAGCCTAAAAGAGATAATTTCTAAAACTAGGTTTCATTATTTGTGTGCAATTTTATGAGAGAGCTGAGGTCTGTCTCAAGTGCTTGTTGATGGCATTTGTGTGACCAAGGGATTGCTGGATCACATCCCAAAGTGGTGGCAACTGCTTCTGTTCAGCTATGCAGCACCATGTTTGTGATAGATTTTTTTGTGAAATAAAGCTATTAGCAGAATGTCAGCGAAAACAGTAGCCAAACACACTATATGAATGACAAATGGCAGAGTTAATTGCGAGGTAGAGCGATTCATTCTTGCAATCTTGAGCGCTTAACTTCAGCTTCATATTTTTAGTTTACTGATTTTTTTTTTTTTTTAATAGATATGGGAAGGAAACACTGGTACTGAATGATTTGAAACACATGCTTGAGGCCCATGTGTTGACGTAGCTTTAGAACACTGGGCTGAGGAGGTGGATCAATATCGTTAAGAGTCTGTACAGCCAAATCACAATAGTAGCATGTCCTTGAGTAGAAAAGCAATCTTAATTATATATGGTGCTATTGATGGCCAAGTCCTGCCTGAAGGAAAACACTGACTTTTTGCTTTTGTACTGTTAAAGGTACTAAATCTCTTTCATGATGTATTTGCTGGTTTAAAGTTTGTTGTCAAGGGAAGACAACATCAAGCTTTCCCAATTTCCCCACATATGTTACTTTTAATGCCAGAATTAAACTAGAGAATATACAGACATATCTTTCTGTATTTTGTCTGCCATACATCAAAAATAGATGGAGTGGTCTTACTCATGTTGTTGATCTGTGGTAATATTTTGACCAAATATCAAAATCTAACTAATACAGCCCAAAAGGGATTTGCTTGAGAAAGTGATTTGTTATGAAGAAGGACAAATTAAAATGGAATCTGCTTGTCTTCTTTAAACATTATCTATGTGCTACCCTGCTTGTCTGTTAGTTCCCTCTCCTGTGACTTGTTTAAATAGAGGATAAAAGCCTCTTTTATCAGCTGATAAGAGTTAATTCTTTAGCTATTTAGGCAGAAGACACTGTTCTGATACTGGATCTCCATTTGGGTGGTATTAGGCAGGCACTTCTGACAAGTATTGCCTTGTAGTTCTGTCGCTTGAAAATTAAAACTTGAAATATATTTGATTTATGAGGTTAGGGACTTAAATATGTTTACATTCCAAGAATATATGACTCATACTATAAAATAATAGGTTGCAAGATGTCATTGTTAAAGACAGCCTATTTAAGAAAGAAAATAGCTCCTTGGGAAGGTATTTGAAGCTGAGAAATAGATATGATTTCAGTGCATATGATACTTAAATATTGCAATAGAAATAATTTTCTTTCTGTCTCTCCTTGATTCCTACACTACTCATTTCTATTTCCTTTTCTAAACTTGCATATACCAAGTACCTGCTGCCACCTTTCTTTCCCTCCAGGATCTCCTAAAAACTAGAATATTAAAGTGCAAAAAGAGAGAAGAAACCAAAAAGGAGTGAGTTAAAGGCATAGGCTGAAATGTGTAATGTTATCTTCTTAAACTTGCATTTAGCATTTTTAAGTAGGTATTCTAATTTTCAGAAAGAAAACTGAACCCTATGAAACTTGTAAAGTAATCTTATGGAAGATCTGTTTGTTAATGACATAAACTGTTTTTAAAGTAATCACAAGACTAAACTAATGTTGTCCATATTTCCTTTTGTCTTTTAGGCAGATACACAGATTGACAGAGAACATCAAAACTTTTATGAAGCATCATTAGAGTATGTTTTTAAAATTCAAGAAGTACAAGAAAAAAAGAAATTTGAATTTGTAGAACCTGTAAGTTTTATGTTTTATTTTCTTTAGAATGCATGCATTTAAAGTGGAAAATTGAATTTAAATACCAGTTTTTTTTGCTCCATTTTTAAGTTTTGAATGCAGGTTGTATATAGACAGACATCAAGATCTTGGCTTGGGCACTTTCCATGTTTATTAAGGGACTAAGTAAGAGTTTAGTATCTACTGTGAAGTGAAATGTCTGATGACTTGAAGTGTGCATAACATTTTAATGGGACATCATGTAATGTTGTGTCTGTGCAACACATAATCAATGTTTCCTAATACCATGATTTAAAGGCTTAAATTTTGAGCCAGTTTTTTAATTTAAATATTTCATGTAGGCCATGTACACAAACATTCTTCTGAGTTACACATGAAGTAAAGTGAAAAATCAATTTTTCTGTGGGATAGGTAAGTTTATCTTTTTGTTGTTGGAGTAATTTGTCTTTAGTTTACTTTGCACATAAAGGAAAGCATATGTTGACATGCCATTAAAGAGTAAGATAAAGTTGTGTTTCAGTGTCCATGTTTAAGTCTGGGATTTCCTTCTGGACTGTCTCCATCCCCCACCCCTAACTCTCTTCTGGGTCAGTCAGTAGCAAAAGCAGTTTCTGTATGATATACTAGCATATTTCTGTGGCCTAGTAGCAGTATTATTACTGCTCATGTCACACAGACAGGCCCAGCTTGCCAGTTGCCTGATTTCCTTAGTACCTATAGCCCTCAACAGGGAACTTCCAGTGCCATTTGTCCCTTCCCATTACACACACGGAGCACAGCAGAGCATTGGTTGTGAAAGAGGAACATGACAAGTTTAACTTTCTTTCCACACCATCTTCCAGCTTCCTTGTAACTACCGAAGCAGCACTCCTGACTGTAAAATGGGTTGAATTACATCTCTAACACCCAGTGTCACCAAGAAGATCTCCTCAGATGCCTTCTTTCCATGAGATGAGAGTGTATTGTGTAGTGAATGTTTGACATTGATGCAGACTAATGAACCTTGGTTCAGCAAGCAGTACTTACAGAAATCCTATCTTTATGGCATACAGCTGCCAAATCTTAGAGACTAAAACTTTGCTCGGATTCCTAAATAAGAACATTTTTCTACCTGTCACAGATTAATCCAGAGTGTGTCTCTCTGTCTCCTTCTGCAAAACTCTTGCATCCTGGAAAAATCTAGCAATCTTGACCTAACTCTGACCCTAGTATAGACTTTATGCTCCTTTAATGTAATACAAACTTTCTGTATTGAAAAGACCTTGTACATTGGAAAACATTGTGCAACTGCACATAGTTAAAATAGGTAAAATTTACTTTTGAGTGTATCCATTTCCATACTGCCCCAGATCAGTAGGCATTCCAGCCAGTATGACATACCTGGTGTTCTTTTCCATACAGGAAATACTCTGGTGACTGCGTAATGATAGCCCTTGCAGGCAATGTCTTCTGACTTTGGGTGTGAATTTATTTATAATCAATCTGAATATAGATGAAACTTAAATTGCAACATCAGTTACAAAATTTTGAATCTTCAAAATTTTAGTTTTTGTTTGTAGTCTGTTACATATAACATGCTGAAATAAAAGCATTTGCTAAAACCCATAAGGCAAAATATGACTTATGTAAAAAAGTAAATTAAAATACAAATCAGCAATACTGTGAGATAAAAAAACCCAGAACTAAACAAATCAAAAAACCCAAAAATTTCAAAATAGGCTTTCTAAAATTCATGTTTATGTAAATGAAGTTGGAAGTATGAGCATGCGCTCCTGGATGAAAGTCTAGATAAGGACAAAGCCTAACACTTCAAAATTACACATCAAAGGATTTTAATATTCATTTTCCTCTGTGTGCTGTATGGATGTTTGAATGGCAGAAGTTGCCTGGTGGTGTGTCTATATGGACATTCCTCCTCAGGAGCTCTGATGGTTGTGGATGTCGTGTACATGCTGCCTATGCCTCTGATTTATCAGCACAGTGTCACATCTTCATATAAATCTCAGTCTGACATGTTGCTAACAGACTCACTGAAGGAGAGTGTAACAAAATAAATCTGTTAGTGCAGTGAAGGAGGAAACTGTGATGCCCATGTGAAAGAAGGATAAGTTCGTGACATGGGAATAGAACTTGAAAAGCAAATGATCTGTTGAACATCCTTTCAAGTTCTTCAGTTTTTCTGTATCAAAGGATAAAGGCAATCTGAGAACCAGAGTGGGAAAAGTAATCTAGCAAAAATTACCAGGTGGGTTACAGCTAGGACAGTGAAAGTTGGCAAAAACGGATTATGTTCTTTCGTGGAGGAGAGTGGGGAAAAATTTTAAGGTACAGATGCTAGTGACTCATACAGTGAATATTAGATTATAGTATTTAGAGTAGACTTTTGCAGCTGTTTCTCAGGCCCTGGGTTTCTCTTGGTTCTCTGCATCTTGATCAAAGTGGTTGCTAATGTGTGCTAGTGTGAGTAACTGACATATTCCTATTTGGGATCCTCCTAGATTTTGATTTTTTTCCAAGAAGGCAAAAAAATGCATGTTTTCATACAGATCATGAACATAAACTTTTTCTGAAGGACAAATTAGTGTTCAAATTTATTTTTCAGCACGTTAAACAATTTAGCAAAGAAAATGACAATAATCTGCCTTACTAGCTTTTCTCTTGTGATCCCAAAGAAGCTAGTCCAAGCCAACAGTGCTTTCTGAGGATTTATGCTTGTTAAAAGAATGCAAACACCTTCCTAGAGTTCTGCTTTGTCCTTTGGTGATGCCAGAACTTCCTTGTCCTGTAGAAATCAGGGCACAAAGTTCCTAAGCAGTAAACTATCTGAAATGTGAGGGGTGGTCTGTTAAATGTTTATTTAAATAGAAGGAAAAAAAGAACAGCCAACCAAAAAACACTGCCTGTAATTGCATGCATTTCCAAGAGACTTCACAGTGGACACTAAATTTTAATTTCCCTTCCTTGAATTTTCTACATTATTAACTATGTTCACTTTATCTGAAGAATAAGCACTATCTGCTTATAAGTAAAATGAAAACAGGGAGACAGGGACTTCTGGCTGATGTGCTGCAGGCCAAAGGTTAAATTCTTCCCCTATCCGAAACCTAAGTACAGTCTTCTTCCTGTGAGAATGAAACGACCAGGCAGTCTTGAGGTCAGCAGCTCTACATAAAAATAAATAAAGTCTCAAGAAGTAGTTGGATTTTGTTTTGGGTTCTGTGTTGAAATCCTCATGGCTGTGGTGTGGTGAGTAGCTTTGTATCATGGAGTTCAGACCTCACTCTTTACTGATGTGACCGATTAGATACTCAGAATGAAGTAACTGTAAGGCACTTTTTAAAATGAAAAATTGTTGATATAAAAGCATCAGGTATTGTTTGTGATGTTTGATGAAATAAATTAACCTCTTTATGTGAGAAGACCACCTCAAAATACATTCTGAAAATTTTCTTTGAAAGGAAAAACGGCTGATTTTCTATTCTTGTTTTTAATATTATTTTTTATTCTATTTAATATTAATTTCTTTATGAGTCTGCCTTTAGCAACAGTGCCACTTCTAATGCCAACAACAAGAAAACCGCACTATGAGCATAAGCCTCGGGCAAAAGACCTTGGTTTATAAATCTCTTCCATACAATGCTATGGCTGTACCTGTCCTGATGGAAGTGATTATGGAGATGCCTTTAGAAGCACAGGCCCTTTGAGTACAGGGCATTTTCTTATCCCTGTTTTTCCACTGCTGGTGACATGTACATTGAAGTGAATAGCATCCTCAGTGTCATGTTTCAGCATGGAACTTAAATACGCTGATCTAGGACTTGCATAATACTTTTATTCCTATTTTTCTAAGTGCTCAGAAAGTGGTTAACCAGGAAAACCTCAAGGCCAGATCCTCTGCAATGCACAACTGCCAGAATACCTGAGAAGTACTTTAACTAAAATTAATTCAGATTTTTCTCAGGGTTTTGTTGGTTTGGGTTTTTTGCTGCTGTTGTATTTTTGCATTCTGATAAATTCAGCTTTGCTGCCATCTTGTGTTAAATATTTTCCGTGGTATTTCTCAGCATACTCTGTAAAAGTGCTTTGTATGATGTAAAATGTTTTTCTTCAAGTATTGAAGCTGAAATTTATGCAGTTTGTTCTCCTGAAATGCTCTTTAGACTCATCTCTGAAATTCAGGCATAAGCTGACATACTGAAACTTTCTCCCACTAGTTCTTTATTGTAAATTTGGTGTGCTTTAGTGTGGTGATTTGGCTGCAGTTTTGCTAAGTGTTACTCCTGCAGTACCTCTTCAGCTGAAAGGGGTGGGTTTAGCAGCAGGCTCCTGCTTACAAGTTATGTTAATTCAATCATCCTTTTTACTTAACCAAGTCAGAGTAAGCACAGGAATAGTTGTGCTGCTGCATCTGAAGCAGTTGGGGACGCTGATATGTAACTGAATCTAGAGTGTGAGTGTGGGCTTCACATAACTGGAGCCATAGCAGAGCTTTAGTTATAATTTGCATAATTTATACTTTATTTATAAAAAGGGAGATTAATTTTCTTTCCTTTATGTAGTTCTTTCCAGAATTCCAGAATTTTGGAATTGTAGTCTAGAATTATAGAAAATTATAGAACTCTTTTTATCTGTTTGTTTCCACAGCTGGAGGTTTTTAAGAGAAACTTTTGTATTTGGACCTTCCTCAGAACCACTTGAATAACCAGTAAGAGATTTCAGGGTCCAGTCCTTAGCTGAGATAATGATTTCAGCTGGGCAGATGCATCATGTGGAGCCCTCCACTTGAGATTGCATTGCCTTCGTTCACACCACATTTGTTTGAGAATGGAATATGGATTAGGAACTCACATCCACTGTAGAGACCCCCCAAAACTTGCTTTTATATCCAAGGATCTTCTCAGTTCTTCAGCTCTGTGACTGGCTTAGCGGGCAGCAGTGGCTTACACCATCTCTGCCTGGGGCTGGGATTTCATCTGATCCTGCAATACCACTAAAAACGAAGGGCAGAGTCCTTCTTGCAGCCAAAACTTGTATTTGTGCCCACACTGATGCTCTGTTCACCTCCAACTGCTTTAACTTACTAATGCAGCAAAAGAGCAGGCACATAAACAGGCTCTCAGCAGCCTCCTAGAGAGTAATAGGAGAGAGGAGGCAGAACAATTTAGCTACAATTCTTCAAGTAGGGCTGAGAGTAAATTTAAAGAAAATACAAGTGCAGTAAAAGCTGCATCTTTACGCTGTTCCACTTACAATAATCTATGGTACTGGTAACACAAAGCAAGTGCATTAAATATGAACGATGGCATTTTTGTTGCTTGTGTCTAGACTGCTTCAGTGGTCAATAAAGAGAGATAAATGTTTCCATTGGATCATTCATCCTGTCCTGAGAGAGAAGTCTGAAAAAGGGAAGAGAATTATGATCTTGAATACCTGTGGTTCTTTACTGAGTTAGGAGACAGCCTGGACAGCCAGTTACTTAGCCCATATGATAATGGTGAAATATACTAAGGCAACACTTTTTTATTGTTAGAGCTTTCATTATTGTAAATCCAAATTAATTTCTCTTTTTTGTTGTTGTTTCCTTTATTTTTATTTTTGGTAAGCTAAATTATATATACAAAGAAAGTTGCCCATGCTAAGAAATTAAATGCTTGCTCTTTAATAGCAGGTAATTAGACTTACAGCAGTGTCAAAACACTTTTGAAATTTAAAGCAGAATAAGTTAGAACACTTTTAAAATATAAGAGATGGCAGGAATCCATTAATTCAAGAGCTAAAATATAGTTGTGCCTTTTTCCACTTGAACATTGTATTAAATCAAACTTTAAAAGGACTTTTCAACTGGATACATACAGACTACAGTGGTAGTCTGTTGGAGTCAATCACAGATATACCAGATAGAGTTTGCATTTTATTCAGAGAAGGAAGAAATAGTCTGGGTTTCTTGCATTGTGCTATATCCAAAATATA
Source organism: Origma solitaria (assembly GCA_013397895.1). Lineage (NCBI taxonomy): Eukaryota > Metazoa > Chordata > Aves > Passeriformes > Acanthizidae > Origma > Origma solitaria. The sequence continues at coordinate 1,782,487 of VZRL01002658.1, read as the reverse complement.
CTTTCTAGAGTCTCACTTGTGGAAAATAGGTCATAGCCCAAGCAATTACTATGAAGAAAGTGAAAAAATATTTTGAAGGAAAAGCACTTGAACTCTGAAATTTTAAACTTGGAAAATGCATACCAGCAAAGACTCCAGCTGAAATACTGGATAAAATGACTAGGACAGTGAATTAAATTATTATGAAAATTATAACTTCGTGACGCAAAAGCATTTTTAACATTTCTCTTTCTTAAGGTCTCACCATGGATTGCTTCTCAGCAAAACTTTGCTTGTGAGTGTAAAACCACAGAGTACTTCAGGAGTTAAAAATGTATAATGCTTCTCAATTTTACCTTTTCAGCTCTTGGCCTTTCTTCAAGGATTATTTACATTTTACCATGAAGGATATGAACTGGCTCAAGAGTTTGCACCATACAAGCAGCAACTGCAGTTCAATTTGCAGAATGTAAGGATGATTTGTATTTACATACTTTAACCTTTCCATTTGCTAATATCAGTTCAGGATATTAAAGTAGACTCTTAGCACTTTATCAAAACTCTAAACCTTGTAGTGTTTTAGTGAGCTGAAATCAAATTAATATACAAATAGGTGATTAAGATTCCTGACAGCAAATAACTTTGGATAGTTAATTTGTGTTTTCCAGATCGAAACTTTGGGAGCAAGAACAAGAAAAGCAGGACAGTAGCCAAGTTTTTATTAGAAAACACAGTGGTCCAAATAGATTTAAACTTGTATAAAAGCTTTCTTGAGAGTGTGGCTTGTCTTCTGGACTAACTGGAGTTACCAAAAATACTCTAGCTGATACAGACTGGTACAGTTTGTCCTGCTGTCTGCTAACTTCCCACTGTATATAAAGCGTACTTGGGGAGCCATTCTCTGCCTGTTCTCTGGGCCATTAAAGAGCACGTGGGATCTGTCCCCATGTTGAGTAGCTCTCATGAGCATTAAGTTTCACCAGAATAAAGGATCTCTTTTTTGTGTAGAGAGTTAACTCTCAACTGAGCAGATGGATCTTTTACTGTAGATTGGTCTGGATTTGGTAGTCAGAACCATACAAGATCCCATTTTGGGCACAAACTGCCCAAAAATTTCATAGCTGTTAAAGATAACTAAAATGCATTTAATCAACATACTTTTCCACTCATCATAACTGCGGTATACAAGTGTATATTTGTTTCATTGTGTAATTCAGATATTACACTTCCAAGGACATAGGAGTAAGTAGGTACTGAATATCTTTACACACTTTGCTTTTAAGGCAAAAAGTGAAATTCAGCATGTCAGTGCTGGGCAAACCCAACATTCTTCCTGACAAGTAATATCAAAGTCCAGAACAAGATTTTAAAAAAGGTTAAGTCCATTTCATCCTTTCAAGAAAAAATACGTCCAACAGAAATTTTTGTAGATCCATCTTCCCTTTTACATCTCTTGTTCATATATAGGTATAGATCCCATTTTAAATGTTGCTTGAGGACATAAGGCTAGATTTCCTAGGTACTTACCTTTGCGTTTCGTATCAAAATGCAAATAGTCTCTGTCTGAAGCTCTGTCTCAGCCCCTTGTCCTTTCAAATGTTGTGTTTTCTACGCTGTTTGCTACTAAGACTCTCAGATAAAGGCACAAGGGGTCAGTGTTGTTGCACAGCAGTTTCACTGAAAGGGTGAAAAATGAGTTTAGTCCAGAGATTTACTTATTTTAATATGGCAAATTCTGAGAGCAGCATGAGCTCACAGGACAGACCAAAACTGGCATTGTAAGTAATAATATGTTTCTTCTATGTACGTCTCTATAGAAGCAGCATTATTAAAGGATTTTTTTTTCAATTTCAGTGTTAATTAAGAAATTGTTAAATTTAATGTTTTCTAAATATTATATCACCATGGCTTGAAGTTGCAAATGGATTACAGAGGCAGAGGGAGATGTGAAGTTAGGCAGAAGGATCAATGTATTATGACTTTTTGAAATCATTTTTATATATCAAAAACATATACATGAAGATACAGTTGGGATCAGTACATCACTCACTCCTGTTACACAGCAGTATGAATTCTGACTCCAGATCTAGATCCACCACTTCCTTTTGACAGCTGGGATGCCTACTGACTTGTCATTCAGAGCATCACCCAACATCAGATTGAAGTGAAATAATTTATACAGGAAAAGACGAACTGAGGACAGGGAAAGTTGTGTTCAGCCTGTCTGTTTGTAGCTGTCAAAAGTGCTCCTCTCTGCTGCATTGTGTGTTCAGGTCATGAAGAATAGTTGACCTGAACTGTTATTTCCGTTCTTTAAAATGTCCTACAGGTTATAGCTGGAGCAGTAACATCTGTAAAAGAGTAGTGGCAGACTGACAGCTCTTAATATGTCACCATGTCCTAACATGACCTGCTGTCACTTTAACTGTCTCAGCTGGCCAGTGGTGTACTTTGTATGTCCATTTGGCTTTTGTTTCTGTAATTTGATTCAAAGACCTGACTCCTTAAAAGTAGCAATTAAAAATTTAATAGACAGAGATAAGCTCTCAAAAATGGGGACATTCCTTCAATGGCATGTCCTTCTTGGAGATCTCAGAATTACCTCTCTTAAGTTGGGTCTGAACTGATACTTCTTCTGATGGACATATTCTGAAAAATACAGATTAAAATTTATAATAATAGTGTTTGTCTTCAAGATCAAGATTAAGCATGTATACTGTTATACTATTGTGCAACTAACGACACAATTGGCACATGAGAAGGGGGAGATATTCAGTGGTGTGTAAAGTCCTGAGAGTATCTTTCTGACTAGTTAGGATTAAAGTCCATAGATGACTTTGTAAAAACATTACAAAAACCTTTATTCTTTTCTATGACCTATCGTAACAGAGTGTTGAATATCTGATATTTTATCAATCAAAGCTCTGGCACCCCACAATAATTCTCTTCTACTATCCCATGCTGGGTGCATGGATGGAAAGCTTAGTCTTACTGAATTGACGAGGAAAAAGTGGCCATTTACATGCATGTAGGTATTAGCAAATGTGGAAAACCCACCTTAGTACCATAATTGTTTGCTTTGTTACATGCCTGGTTACACACTTATTCAGTTCTTCCATGCTTTTGGCACAAATCTGCCACTTGTGTCCTGTTTCTTACCTCCCATATTTTTGTTATACTGAACTGTGGTGTTTGTGTAGTCCTGTCTAGACTTGTACATGACTGTGCCTGACTCTTCTGAGCAGCAGCACCTGTTCCGATTCTGTATCACTGCAGATTCAGATACACAGAACATTTGTCTCTTCCATGTGTGTAGAAACTGCAGCTGTCTGCATGCCTTAGCCTGGCTCTAACCCAAACTACTGTTCTCTGCACTGTGCTTTAACTGCTTCAGTGGGTCTTACTACTTCAGGTTTAGGGCTAAGCTGTCAGCAGCTTCTAGTTTAGCCAGGCTTCTGTCTGAGAATCCCGGAGTGTACAGAGAGAAAGCCTGTATCTGTCTGCAAAATACTGTGTAAGCATACCTAAAGATAGGAAATGACCTCCTGTCTGAGGTTAGTGACCTGCAGAAAGAGGAATGGTGATATTCTCAGCTATGTTTTCCTTACATTTGTGTGGTTAAGTTGAATTCTTCATGACTATGTTATTCCCAGGCTTCTATCAGTGAAGAGTATTATTCTTTATTGCATTTTTTTTTCTTTTTCCCTGTTTTATGTCTCTGGGAAATGCTTTTGTTGGTCTCCAATGCAGTCTCCTTGATTAATAATGAGTTGTTCATTGTTGTTTTGCATGAGATAATATGGGGTTTTGTTTGTTTCCTTTTCTGTGTATAAGACCCGTAATAACTTTGAAAGCACGAGGCAGGAAGTGGAGAGGCTCATGCAAAGAATGAAATCAGCCAACCAAGATTACAGACCACCAAGTCAATGGACAATGGAAGGCTATCTCTATGTGCAGGAGAAACGTAAGTACAGCAGGGAAGGTCCCTGCAGTTGTTTGCCCCAGTGCTTGACTGGCAGCAAGCTCTGCTCTGCCTGGCTGCCCTACACCTTGCTGCAGACTCTCAGCGCTCTGCTTTGGCTCCCTCCTGCTTCCTGCACTTTCCCAGCCTGAGCAGGGCCTGTAGCTCAGCCATCAGGAGCACCTTGTACCAGAGACCTCCTCTGACCCAGTCATCTTAAATGAACATGTGCTTAACAGAAATCAAAGATGTAAGAAAAAGTCATCTACGTACAGTCTTACTATAGTTAACCACAGCCAGTTTTTTCCTCAGTAGCACTGCAAGTTTTAAGAAGACAGTCTATTTTTTAATTGAGTAATAATCATAAAAGAAATCTGTGTTAAGTGGAAATTACACTGAGCCCTGCTAATGGGGAAGGGAGAAAAGGAGTGAATCCTTGGGCACATGATGTGCTTCATTAAGTAGTGGGAGGCCAACTTGACATCCTCTTACTGAAAAGAAATTTTTATTCTGGTGTAACAGTAACAGGGTATGTACACACTGTAGGGGGAAAGGTACTAGTTGTATAATTCCTTGTTAAGTTTCCTTGCCTACAACTGTTATCTTATAGGGTCTCGTCTAATTGTGAGCAACTGGGTTAAATGTTTGCTATTCTTGAGATTATGTATATATTTATTACTGATATGCATGGTGGTAAATACAGATTTTTTTTTTAAAAATGGCACTAGGCCATAGATTGTTTTCTTTCAAATGATTGGCCAAGTGTAACAAGCTTTAAGTTGCAACACAGGAGTCTGGCTACAATTTTTTAATGAAAAAAAGTGACTTCATAACTTGCTAAAACTGCTTTGAAAGTGCTCATCCTTCTTATAATATGCTAAAAGGGATAATGGATTGCCATCAGAAGAAAAATTGATTCAGAATAATAACAGATTTTGTTATGCTAAGTGATAATAACTTAAAATATAGGAGCAGAACAGCTAACTTCTGAGGCTACATAACCACTTTACTTTTCGATTCATGACTTTACTTTCTTCCAAAACACAGGCAATAGGAGAGCTTTCTCAAAGTCAGCGTAACAGACTGTGTACATTTCCACGGCTATGTTTCTGGATTGCCAGATATCCAACTTACGTGATTGATTCAGTCTCTCATATAACCACCACCTCTGTGGGTACACTGAGAAGGCAAAGCCGTTGTATCTATAGTAAAACTACTAGTTTGTTTTTAATACTCATAATTCTTCACATTTAAAAAAAAAACCCCAAACACAAACCCCTTTAAAATACTTTTTTTTAAAAGTCAGAACTCTTTCATTTTGGCCCCTTCCAAGGCATAAAAGGCCAGTGTTTCTTGCAGAAAGCACTGCCTCTGCCACCCAGCATTTTATCCCTTATCTCGAAACCAATCTGTTATAGAGTGCACAGTTCTTCTGCTTTGTTGCATATAAAGAAATCTCCTGTCAGTGTTCAACTATGTAAGATTAATTCTCTCTCTGAGCCAGTGCCATTTTACCCAGTCCCTTAAGGTAACAGGTAGAAGAGTAGCCTTTCTCTGATACTACCAAAAGCATTTGTTACCTTTGACAAGAGCTCTGAAAGTGAAGGAAAATGCACTCTGATTTTATGACTTTATCCAGTTTTCTGTATTTAATACCAGAGTTCAAGGTTTCCCTAAGAGAAAGGGTTTAATACTGAATTGTGTTTCCCTAGTGTTGATAAAACCACAACTGTATTTTCTAGGCAGAAAAATCCCTAAGTTCTGTTCTTGCCTGTTTCCTGCCTGTTTACAGTAATAAAATTCTGTTACCCATCTAGTTGCCAAAGAAAGTGAGTCTGCTAGTACTTTCCTGGGCAACCTTATCAAGATGCAATGTTTGAAAATAATGCCTGAACAACATGTTCAGATTTAAAAATGACTAGGCTTCATGTGGATGCTATGTTTAGTTTTTTACTCCATCTAATTCCAACTATAATAGTGATAAAATGACAATTACTTTTAATACTATCTCTCTTTACTCTAGGACCCCTTGGATTTACATGGATAAAACATTACTGCACTTATGACAAAGGAACCAAAACTTTTACAATGAGTATAGCTGAAACAAAGTCTGGTGGAAAAGTGGTGAGTTGCATGTACATAAACACATGCATGAGCTGTATATGTCATCATTTCTATTAAGCATTTAAGAACTGCTAAAAGAAAAATATGTGAACAGTATAGGCTGTTTTTGTAGATGAAGCAGTGCATGTATCACATAGCATGGATAAATATTGAAGTAATATTTCCTTTAAAATGTATTGAAACCACATATTAAATAATTTCTCTAATGTGGTTATTGCAAATGCATAGGAAATTTATCACATTTGCATAGAATCGTAGAATGGATGAGGCTTGGAAGGGGGCTCTGGAGATCTCTGGTTTAAACTCAGCGCAGGGTCAACCAGAACAGATTGGTGAGGTCTGTGTCCAGTCAGATTTTAGATCTCTCCAAGGATGGAGCCCTCTATGAGCAACCTGTTCCAGTGTATGACCACCATAAAAAAAGCTTTCTCTAACATTCAGATGGAATTACCTGTATTTGTGGTTGTGCCCCTTGCCTCTTTCCCTTCCACTGGGCACCACTGATATGATCCCTCTCCCCCAGGCCAAACAGTCCCAGCTCACTCAGCTTCTCATATTCACAGGATCATCAAGGGTGGAGGAGACCTTCCAGGTCATCTAGTCCAACTGTCAATGTAGCAATACCATAATCACCCCTAAATCATATCCCCAAGTTCCACATCCAGGCTTCTCTTGTACACTTCCAGAGAGAGTGAGTCCACAACCTCCCTGGGCAACTTATTCCAATGCCTAACCACTCTTTCAGTGAAAATTTTATTTTTAATATCTAATCTGAACCTCCCCTGGCACAACTTAAGGCTTTTCCCTCTTGTCCTTTCACTTAAGACATGGCAGAAGAGACCAACCCCCACCTCACTGAAGCCTCCTTTCAGGCAGTTGTGCTCCAAGTCCTTAATCGTTTTGGTAGCCTTTAGCTGGATTTCTTCTAGCACATCACTGCCTCTCTTGTACTGCAGAGCCCAGCCCTGGACACAGCATTCCAGGTGTGCCTCACCAGTGCTGAATGGAGGGTGAGGATCACCTTCCTCCACTTGCAGGCAGTACCCTGCCTCATGCATCCCAGGAGGCTGGTGGCCTTCTTTGCAGCAAGGTCACATTGCTCGCTCATGGTCGACTTGTTGCCCACCAGAACCTGAAATTCCTTTTCTGCCAAGCTGCTCTGAAGTTGTATCAGGGGAGGTAGGTATTACAAAAAATTTCTTCACCAAAGGGCTTGTCAAGCCCTGAAACAGTCTGCCAGGGAAGTGGTTGAGTCACCAACCCTGGAGGTATATAAAAGTTGTGTAGATGGTTTAGTTGTGACCTTTTCCAGCCTAAATGGTTCTATGATTCTATATCCTTTTCCTTGCTCTTTTTGAAGACAAGAGTCACATTTGCTTCCTCCCATTCCTCGGAATCCCCAATTGCATCAGCCTTGCCAACATTATAGAGAGGTCTCATGGTTGTGGTGGGCAGAATTAGGAGTTACTCAGCTTTATTCTTCAGAAATATTTTTATCTGCATGTGTGGTTAGCAAAATTACATGTTTTTCATCCTAACATGCATGTAATCAAGTTATATACACAGATGTTTGTAAGATTTGAATTTAGGGAATTGTCTGAAATATGATGATTAAATAACAAATATGTAACAGAAAGCTATTAAATGAAATCTTACTTAATATACTGAAAAAATATTGTATATGTTCCTAAATAATTTTAATCCCTGTATTAAGACATGTTCTTTGGACTGTTCATGCAGTTAAATTTAAGATGAAGCCAAGGTACAAGCATACTGCTATTATATGCTAATTTTGTTTTGTTTTGTTTTGTTTTGGTTTGGTTTTGTTTTGTTTTTTGTTTTGTTTTGTTTTGTAGAATGGCCTTGTCACAAGCTCACCAGAAATGTTCAAGCTAAAATCTTGCATCAGGAGAAAGACAGATTCAATTGACAAACGTTTCTGTTTCGATATTGAAGTATTTGAGAGGTTTGTTTTTGTTGTGTTAACAATTTGAAAATAATTGCAACCAATATATAATAATTACTCCTGTAATTGGAACACATGTTTATCAATATATTTGGATACAGACAAAGTAGGCTTTCAAGGCTTAATACTTCTTTGTTCAAACCTGGTTTTCTAATTAAATTCACTACACAGCATATGTGTTGTCTTTACTACATTGTGTTTGCATGCAGAAACAACATGGATTCCTGTGGAACCTGTAGCAAAACTGACTACCCTCTTTTAGAAACAGATCATAAATATTTTCGTAAATACTTGTTAATAAGTGTATTCTGTACAAATGATTATTACTTTCAGAAATGTATGGTAGCACTTTTTTCCTTGAAAATTACGTCTACAATTTTTTTTCTACTTACTCCTGGATATTATAATTATATCGAATAGATGAGAACAGCTTTCCTGTATTTAAGGTGTAGGTACACAGTACTTTGTAGAACTGTTTTTTCTAAGCTTGGTGATAAAAAGAAATATTGAATTAATTTTTGTGTTAAAATATGATAAATAAACTGACTTTTGTAGTTGTTCTCAAAAATGTTTTATGACTGTTAACAAACTTTTAAAAAACAGGCATGATTTATATCTAGCTCAAAATTATTCTGTTATGTCAGAAGATGTCAGTTTCTGTAACTTCTGTCTCTCTTTTATGTATTCACTTCATGTTAGTGTGCATTTGGATTCTGACTTTGGATACTGTTTGAGAAAAATGGTAACTTCACTGAATGTGTGTGTTTTTGACAGACCTGGAATCATCACACTACAAGCTTTTTCAGAATCCAACCGAAAACTTTGGCTCGAAGCTATGGATGGAAAGGAACCAGTAAGGATATTTTTAAATTTTCTTTTCATTTTACAATTTTCTGGCTCGCATATTTAAGAAAGAAACTAGTATACATTTCAGATACTCTGTTGTAAAACCAATAAATACAGTTCTTTTCTTTGTGAGACACTAATGCAAGTACATAGTGAAGATAAGTACAAAGCAGAAAAGTAGATCTATTAATTTAAGCCTACATTTATATATGATTATTTTGTCAGTATATTTTAAGTAATAATAGTTTAAGTAATATGATAGCATATTGTCTAATAGGATTCATGGTTCAGGTAACATATGTGAAGTGGTTGTTATTACAGTGGTAAAGAATAACCATCTTTGGGGCAGTGTCATGGTGTAAACAATTAGTACCATCTCAAAATGTGTTCAAAGTTACTGAGAGACAGGCTTGTCTGAGTTTTCTTCCCACTATTTGTCTACTCTTAAAGGAGTCACCAAATGAGGGTGATGTCAGACCAGTATGATAGGAAAAGAATGGTTGACCAGTTTTTTGAAATAGATGAGTGTTTTTGCATGATTCTTGCTTGGCTGAACCAGTACAGAAATTATAATCTCTAGTTGTTTAGAAAATTAACCCATTTGGATTCAGTAAATGTGATTTCTAATGCATTAATTGCATTATGGTAGCACAGCGCTGTTAACCCAGGTGTGTGCTGGAGCAGTAAGTGTCGAGATTGTGAAAGGTAAGGTTGGAATTTCCCTGGCAGCAATCTAGTACATAACATGGCAATAAAGGATTTAAAGCACAAAGAATGTCCCATTGCATTGTTGTTTGGTTGTTTGGTTTTTTTTTTACAGATCTACACACTGCCAGCCATTATTAGCAAGAAGGAAGAAAGTAAGCTTTTTATGTTGTGCTACCATATATTGCTAGATTTCTGTAATGTTACAGTTTCTTGATATACATGTGGGAGAAAGAGATTATATTTCATTTCTATTGCTGTGAAATAACTTCGTTGATATCTAAACTTTCCCTAGCACAACTTGAGACTATTTCCTCTTGTCCTATTGCTTGTTACTTGAGAGAAGAGGCTGACCCCCACCTGGCTACACCCTCCTATCAGGCAGTTGTAGAGAGTGATAAGGTCCCCCCTGAGCCTCCTTTTCTTCAGGCTAAACACCCCCCACTTCCCAAGCCACTCCTGTTTTAAGGTCTTTATTTAGGTAGTTAGGGCAGTGGGCATTGAAGATGCAACATTAATGAGAAATACATACACTTGAAATGAGATGACTAATTAAAGTCAATAGCAAATATTGTTTTGTTACATTATCGTTTTATGTGCATATGCAAGGAACAACGAATGTTGTCGTATTAAAACCAATTAATATATTCTGGTCATAATGTAGGTCCTGGACTCTTCAAAGCATTTTGCTCAGCGGAGGGGAGTACAATAATTTCCTTTTAAAGCAGCAGGTTTTCAACTGTAAGTTTAGAGAGGCTGCTGAGAAAGACAGTAGAATTATTAAGCTTCTCATGGTACAGAAGGATTAGAAAGTTGGGTTGTGAATGCTAAGGGTATATCTACAAAGACCCTATTACAAAACAACTGTTGAAATGTTATGGATAAACGTGTCAGCTCTCCTTGACTCGTGTGTGAATGTAGCTAAACAGAAGATTTTGTATATTGATGTTGGAAAGTAATTATCTTTTTTTATATAGTGTTCTTAAATGAAGCAGGCTTCAACTTCGTGAGGAAATGTATTCATGCTGTAGAAACAAGAGGTGTGTATTAAATATTAAGTATTAGATTATTATGATCTTTTTTCTGAAATATGACTCTTTAAAATTCTGTATGTTTTACATCTGTGGTTTGAAGTGTGCCCATCATTTGATTTGGACTTTTCACATTTTATCTGGGTGCTTTACACTCAAAATTGTTGTCACAAGTTCCAACAACAATTCTTAACATAGCATTTAAGTGAGGTTTTAAACATTTTCTGTAATTTATTTTTGATTAGACAGGTTAATACACAATTGCACCCATCGTTACTCTTTAATTTGTGTGCACTGACTTGTCTTTTCTTGTGATAAAACTGTAGGGAGTCTCAACTCCCAGCTTTGGTTTCAGGTGTGAAATATGAAGACCCAAAAGTGACATCAGCATTCTCTGCTGGTACATCTGTTTTTTTGCAGACTGTAACTATTATAATTTTATTCACTCATGTTGTACATTGCTTGTTTTGGGGTTTTTTCCCCTAATGTTTAGCAACATTTAATAACAATAATCATTCAGCTGATGAGGTGATATCCTACTATTCACAGTACATTTTAAGTGGAGAGTTATGGCAGTATCATCCCCCATAAAATGAGGCAACCTTTTCTTGAACTGTCAGTGTGCAGATCTCTTCTAATCCAATTGTGGTCTCTCTCTGCAACTTCGAGCTCCACATGAATTCCGTTTCTCAGCCAATCATGTTATCATTGTTGAATCACTGCTGACTCAGAACTTGCGTTATTTTCTGGGGCAGAAACAAAACACCTAGATTATCTAAGTGAGATCAGATTTAGGAATGTTGTTTTCAAAGGAAAAGTGGACAATTTTTAAATGGTAAGACTTGAAGTGGGGAGAATGGAGGACATTTAAATCCTGATTTTAAAAGGCAGTTAAAAATAATAAAATAATCGTCACTGAAATAATTAAATACTGTGTTCTGAATGTCACTCTTTAAACATTATTTGTTATTATCTGTGCTATTAAAAAAGACCTGGCAGTTTTAACTGGCAACATAAATTCTCAACTGATGTGTTACAACAGTATGCAGTATATATTTTTACTTTCATATAAATGTCAGTCACATCTTAATTGAAAGGGAAGATGGTCTAAGTACACATAGATGCATAGTAATTCCACTGAAATCTAAGCAATATAAACTTGATGATGTGTAATGTGTTTTAAGTTCAGTGTGTGTTCAGTTAAGTTCACATTAAGTGAATGTGTGTTCAGTTTTAAGACTGCTTTTGGGTCTTATTTTTCACTTTTTGTAACCATCACCCTGTTGTTTGCTAATATGGGTCATTTCTATGCAGAAGGGTTCTGTTAATGTAAAATTATGCTTAGTCTATAGTATGGTGTGGACCCAGTGGAATGAGCTTGTTAATATCCCACAAGAGATTGCAGTAGGGTAAAGCAGTACTTAAGAATGTAATAATACAGTTTTCCTGAAATACATTTAGATATTTTGAAAACATACACCAGGGATGCATCAGCATATATTGAAATAACCGTATTTTCATTATTTTAATTTACTTGTTTTCCCAATATAGGTATTACAGTCCTGGGGTTGTACAGAATAGGTGGTGTAAATTCCAAGGTGCAAAAGCTGATGAATACCATATTTTGTAAGTCTCTGAAGTGAACTTTTGTCAGTGTGCATGTGTGCTATCGTCCCTTTTGCCTTTACTGCTGTGCTCAGATGTGTGTCATAATATTCAGTTTTGTGTGTGCACTTACTGACACGAAATTGAGTTTACACTCTTAAAATAAGTAATTCAGCTCTAGTTTCTTGTGTGCATTAGTATTCACTTCTTTGTGTTATACATGAGCAAATTACTAATAAAAATGCTTTTCTTCTTCTAGCTTTAAAGTTCTGTTTATTGATATGTATTTGCCTTGTTCCAGAATTTCTCCAAAGCTTAGTTCTGTAACACTTCCTGGCTCAGCTTAATAGACACTCGTTCCAGTCTTTCACTTTTCTTGCTAATTGAGCTCTCTGATGCCTGTTGTTTGCATGTCTAAGACAAATGAATTAGTAATCTCTGTGGACTTGGGCTTTGATACTTTGGACTTAACACTTTCATACAGTGCATAAAGTTAATGTTTACTTACTAACTATGAGCACTAAATTTATTTTTATTAATACTTTGACAGGGATTAAAAGATTCCAATTGATCAGACTGGTGGTTAGTCTAGCTAATAAATAATCAGTTGAGCTAAATGGCCAGTCTAGTAGCTTCTGTTTTGCTGCTTTCGTAGTTAATGCGTTAGTCAAACTGTAACGCAATCATAATTCAAATTTCTACCAGCCCCTAAATCTCCTCCTGATATGGATATTGATATGGAACTTTGGGACAATAAAACAATAACAAGTGGACTAAAAAACTACCTCAGGTAAGTATAATCCCACACAGTCTCATTATTCCTTTTCTGGCCCGTTAATCTTTTGCTTGTTAATATCCTATTACATTTCTTGTATCCATTGACGTGGTAATAATTGAGTATTTTATTATCCTGCTTAATAGTCCTGTGATTAGGTATAATAATACACACCTTCTACCTTTTTAAGATAATCCTGCCTTATATAGCCCTAAATTCAATTAATTGCATGTTTTTATTTATTTTTTTTATGTTAATCACAAAGCATGTTGTGCTCAGTTTTTTGTGAATCCCTTAAGTTGTGTAATATAAGATTCCATGACATTATGATTCGATAAAAATCCCCACAAAAGCATGGATTTTTTTATTATGCTCTTAATATCTTCACAAATAAAATATCCCTCCTGTCAGTTTTGCTGATAAGAGACAGAATATTCAAAAATTATGGTATTTCTGAGATAACTCTTTTAGGTCTCAATATATAATGTTCAAGAGAGGCATAATAAAAAGTATCCAACCCAGAGAGTGGGTGTTCTATGCCTTCTAAATATTTAGATTTCCTAAACTTGTCACCTAACAAAGGGCAGCATCAGAAATCCTTATTAACTCTGGAAAATATGCCTAGGATTTATAGTGGAATGCTCATGTACATTTCATTGCAAAGGCTTTAACTGAAAAAATTTATACATCTTCAGAAGCACAAATCATTGTAGCTACTGTGTTTGTGAAATTAGGACATGAGCTAGCAATGAGTAGCTGTGTGCTTGTGTCTGTAAGAACTCACAGTCTGCTTTTCAAAGGATGACTCTTTTAAGATCTCTCAGATCAGAATTTCAATCCCAAATTTCATCATGTTTTTGCCTTTCTTGGGCAAAAGATTCCTTCTGCAGCCCACTATACAGTGTCTGCAGCTGTATTTATTCCTGTCCTACAATATGGAAGTCAGGAAACACTGAGGCTCTGTGCTGAAGTAACATTTTCCTTATTAATGTACGTAGTGACACCAAATTCAACTCAAATTGATTTTAAGATTGTGTACATGACTGAGTTGTATACTACTTGTAATCAGTTATTACTGAGTTTGATTTCCTGGGACCAACAGAACATTGTGCATATGTTGAGGGCTGTCATAATCACACTCATAAAACTTAAAAAGATTTTGAGTCTATTTTAAATATCCTTTTAATTTTTTTTCACAACCAGGTGTCTTTCGGAGCCACTGATGACTTTCAAGCTGCACAAAGATTTCATTGTTGCTGTTAGTAAGTAAAAAGTAAAATGAAAAATACACTTTCATGAAAGTACTATTGTTTCTAACCTCTAATCTCCTCAGTCACTCTCTTTACTTTTCTTCTTGCTCTAATATGCAGTGGTCCAGTCCTCAAAACAGAGAAGGCACACTAGATGAAGCTGTTCATTGGTTTGTTCTGATCTTTTTAGTGGTTCTGTGTGACTGCCTTCTGCATGAAGTTTTGAACCCTAATTTAGATGTTTGTTTGTTTGTTTGTTTGTTTTATATAGGCTGATAATTCTTTCGTAACATTCATCTCTCTCATCCAGGGACCTTTATTTTCCTAGCTTGCCTTGAGAAATCAGAAAGGGCAAAAATGAGCTCCTTTTCACAAATGGAATAATTGGATACAAAGATAGCAGAGGTTTTTTTCTCATTACTTCAGTTTAGAATTTGAAGATATTTCTCCTTTTTCTCTTGTCTTAATAAGAATAAAGGACACTAAATATTTTTAGCTATTTTAATCTGTATTTCTTAGATTAAATCTTAGACTTCACTGAAGTGGCACACCAGGTCAAAATTGCCATTAATTTATTTGCTCCAGTATTGATAGTAATTATAGTAATTGCTTTAGATGAGTTACTTGAAATACCGATTTCACAGTGTAATAAATATAATCACATTTTCCTCACCATTTTAAAGCTAATTTTGTTTGGCTCCTCTTAATGCATGTTTGTTTTGCAAACTTATGCCATTTGTAGTCTGATGCCATTTGTAATCACTGATGTACTGATGCCATTTGTAGTCACTTCTTAGCACATGTTCTGATTTATCAACAATTTGTTTTCTATTTAATAGAGTCAGATGATCAGAACTACAGAGTTGAGGCGGTGCATGCACTTGTGCATAAGTTACCAGAGAAGAACAGAGAGATGCTGGACATCCTTATTAAGCACTTGGTCAAGTAATTATTTATTTTTCTCTTTGGTATTATTGTAAGATGCAATCATTTGTGCTTTAAATTTGTCAGTGTTGCTTAATCCATTCTGTGTGTTGAAACAATGCCACTTGAAATGACATTTGATTTCTAAAATGCTGTTCCCAACTTAACTGGAATAATACTCTCTGTAGAAACAGAATAAAAATATCATAAAGTGTGACCAAGATGGCCAACTATGTTTATAAAATAAACCTAGTCAATGTTTTCATTCATGTTCTTACTTACTACAGGACTTGTAACCAATGAAATTTAAGAAACACCTAAAACTATGCCAAGGTTGATAGAAAATGCTGGTTTGAATCTGTCTTGAAGTCCCAGATGGATTTGAAATGAGATAGAATGAGCTAAATGATGCGATAATACTTGTCCTTCATTTTTGATCTTCTTTTTCACTCTAACAAGCTTGAAGTGTGGCATAACTTGAAAGCATTAATTTGAAGTATTATTATTTATATTTTTGATATCTACATAGATGTCCAGCTTTTGAATCTCCCTTAATATTCCCTTGATTTTTAATTGTCAGATGGAAAAGATTTAGCACTCTTTAAATGGGTGACCTTTTGTCTTCACAAAATTACACTTGGCATGTGCTGTGAGGTAAAAAAAGACAAGTTTTTATTCTCTTATATCTCTCCGTATCACTAGCTGCGATTGCATACCATTATTGCATTTTACTTAATCCCGTTTCTGCATCAAATGTTATTTGTATAAGTTTCTGTGCATTTTGGTTAGTTTTCACAGGTTTTTGCTGGATACTCTTTAATTCTCACTGATACAGGATGCTGTATACTTTTTAGTACATTTATCAGTCATCTGGGAATATGAATAGTGAAGCAGTAGTTGTTCAGATAAGGCTCACATGACTAAGATATGTAGAAGACGTGAGAGGACTCCTTGTTGTTTGCATTCAGTTCTCTCCATCCCAGCTGTTTTGCATTTTTGATCATAGCTTGAGCTGCAGGCTGCAGTAAACTGTCTACAGTAGTGCCTAATGCAGTTTTGCTTCCTGTTATAGACATGAGAACTTTGAAAATTTCTTTGACAGGAAATCATTTAGCCCTAAAAAATATTTTTAGCTCTCTGTTTCATTAGCCCCCAGAGAGCTAACATTATAGGAAGCTGCTGTAAAAGCTTTCATT
The DNA here is from genome assembly GCA_013397895.1 of Origma solitaria. NCBI lineage: Eukaryota > Metazoa > Chordata > Aves > Passeriformes > Acanthizidae > Origma > Origma solitaria. Next base: position 1,766,125 of record VZRL01002658.1, on the reverse strand, counting down.
GCAAAACCTGATTAGGCAGACCTTGCCTCTTGTTATACTTGGGCTGATGCAGAGAACCAGATGGAAAAAAAGTTTTGTAAGTTTCTTTACTCACTGAATTGTTTAACTAGCTGAAAAATACAGTACTTATTCCTTTGTTTCTCAAAAAAATGAAAGCATTTAATGAAGGATGAATAATTTCATAAAAGCTGCTGGTCTGGAAGCCCCAAAATTAGAGCAATATATGCATAGGAACTGACTTATTTCTGGTGGACTTACTGTTAGGCAAGCATTATTTTCTTGACCTCTTTTCATGGCCTCTTTATTCTCAGTGTGATCTCAGATGCAATCCCAACGAAAAGCATACCTGTAGTATTTCCTTCTTTAATTGTTCTCTTTAACTCCTGCCTGTCTTATCTTTGCTGTGATTCTCATTTCATATCAATGTAATCTTAGTTTTACACTGAATGTCTTCAATACTTTTCTTTCCAATATTCAATCACCCTTTCTAATTTCCCATATAATTTGCCAAATGTTGTTTATGCTAGCAATTCTAATTAGACTGAATTTAAAATTAGTCTCTTGAGTGTATTAGCCATCTTCCTCCGTCACCTTTTTCCTTCCACTGTGTGGTGATTTTTCAAGGAACAAATAAATGGCAGGTAAAGTGCCTAATTTTCTGAAAATGGGAAAACTTGGGGAAAAAAATACAACCTCCTGTTTTCTTCATTCTTTTGTTGAAAATCCAATTTCAAAGTGCACATTCCTTTCCTGGTATTTCTTTTAGCTGTTCAGTTCCTTTATGAATGCTTTTGCATCAAAGTGAAAATACTGTACCTTTAGTTCTGGGTTATAAGGTCTTTGCATCTCTGCCTAGCTTTACTTTTATATTACTGTGCAAATTTAAATAGAATCTAGATGGTGTGGGATGTAGAGCATAATAGAAACAAACAAACAAAACTGGCAACTCCTGAAAAGCACCATGGAGAGAGGTGATACTGCATGGATATGTAGTCAATAGCTAGGCCAACATGGCAAGTTTGGTGTTACTTTCAGGTGGGTAAGTAATTTTTTGGTTTTTAAACCTACCTAGCCAAATTATGTCTAAAGAATGAATCATTCTTTGGTACGATTTAACAGCACAATACATTTCTATGGTAAAAAAAGACAGTGGGGAGTCTGCAGTCTGGCAGAATTACAAATTTGCTGGTGATACATCAAAGAGATTCTGAGCAGAAAGCAATGGCACCTCAATGAATGCCCTACAGCACCTGAAATGCATGATTACCTGAGCTTGTGTCTGTGCTGTAGCTCAGCATGGGTATGGCTAGGTCAGGGAAACGTGGCTCTCAAAACGATCCATGTACAGCCCTGGGTTCTTTCTCTTTTGCAAGAAATCGAGCCTTTGAAATTCTTCCTAGAAAGCCCTTTCTGGTTACAGTGTTATTAATATCACCATTTCTTTTATGAACAAAATTACCAAATTTGTAACCAAGGAGACTCAGACACCAGACAAACACTACCTTCTATCTTATGCTGTAAGATTATAATGTTTGTGTGACAGACCTCTCTGGTTACCGTGCAGCACAAAGCAGAGTAACGTTGCAAAGGGAGGGGTTTTAAAGTTTTTTCTAGCATATCTAGAGCTGAGTTATTCAACATTCCAGTTTCATTAAAATGCTGGTGGACTTCCCAAAAGACCCTTAGTCATCTAAGATAAACATAAGATCTGTTTCAGAGAAAGTTAGATTGAGCAAAAAATGTGCTTTAACCAAGGAGTTATTTTCATGATACAGCTTCCAAGTAAGCTCTGCCAGTATGTCTGCCGGAGGTAACATTTTGGAAAGTTTTGAGATAATTTGTTGAAGCAATATAAGAAACATGTAAGAAGATAGCCATTTGTTTTCCTGCATTTTATAATCATACTGCCTCTTATACAAAACCCTTTCCCATATTTCTCCTGTTTCTTGATGTAAATGGGGTGCTAAAATACAAAGGGAACATTGTATAGATTTGACTATTTCTTAATTTTAAAAGGTGCAAGATTTATTTTAATTGTGTAGCAAAAGGCTAAAAGTGCTCAACCTAACCATGGTGGCAGATAGCAGTGAGAAGGAAGAGGAAAATGTGAGCCAGTGCCTCATTAATTAGCTCCATTTGGTAACAAGATTCAATAAAATTAGGCATTAAAGTGATTATAAGATCTTCACTTGGCATAGTATTCCTCAGACATGAGGCAATAGGACAGCTGTGACAGAGGAATCACTGGCAGTTGTTTCAAAGGATGGATCTAGGATGACACAGTTTTTATTTGGCAGATCTTAGTAGTAAGGAGAGAAAAGTGGCATTGAGTATTACTGATTGATGGTTTTCATTTAACTGTGTGATAAATTATTGGGAAAACAAACTTCTTTAGTTCTACATTAAAAAGAGAAAAACCAGAAAAGGTACAGTAAGTGATAACAGAATATACAGAAGTAAAAAGTTAATATATTTTAAAGTCAGATGTCATTATGGTCATCTAATGTTTTCCATTGCACAGAAACAAGAATTTCACTGAATCCATTGATCCTGTGTTTTCATCATATTGATAAAGAGATCCTATTGCTGATTAAGTGTTTTCAGTAACTAAGCTTAATTCCTTTACATGAAAACTAAGGTGTATGGTTGACCTCTGTTACTGCGTAGCATTTTCCATCAATCCAGTTGAAAGTATTTAAGGTCCTGTATAAACAGTGGAGAGAGATAGGTGCTTGCTCTAAGAATTCTAAACTTTAGGTGGTCTGAATCTCTCTGTGAAGAACTCCAAATACAGTTGACTTTCCCTGTCAGGTGTATCAGGAACTGAAATACTACTCTAGGAAGACCTGCTCATTATCCATTAAGTTACTGCAGGATAGGAAGGAGCCTTAATGGAAATATAGTAGTAGTACTACATTGTATTTTGACTCTAGTGAAAGTGAAAATTTTACAAATGTATTTGAAAGGGAGGCATGAACTTGGGATCTTGTAAAATAGTAGTCTTAGCAAGCTTTTGACTGTTAAAATTGTAGTTTAGTACAGCAATTAAATTCCATATTGTTTGTGTTCATTTAAAGGGTATCATTGCACAGTCAGCAGAATCTAATGACTGTATCCAACCTTGGTGTTATCTTTGGACCAACTCTGATGAGAGCACAAGAAGAAACCGTGGCTGCTATGATGAACATTAAGTTTCAGAATATCGTCGTTGAAATTCTGATAGAGCATTATGAAAAGGTAGAAAGAAATGATCTGTTTCGTTATGAAGTGGAATAAGATCTCATTTTCATTACCATCATTAAGTTCTTAAGAATAAAGAGTCCAACATTTGTAGAAAGTCATTAATAGAAATAATACTTTCTTCCCACACCATGCTATGGTTCTCTATTCCTAGCAAGTCTTTTGTGGCTGTGCAAGGTATAGATCCAAGACGTAATTTCCCATGCTCTGAAGGCATTGCTCTGAATCTTCTGAAGAAGTTGCTTTCTGAAGATTCCTTCCTCAATCTAGAAACAGAAAGAGAAGGTCATAACTTTACTCCTGGCTGCTCCAGCTCTTTCTTGCTACCACTGTGTGAAGGTTCACTCCAGGTGAATGCAGATTCTCCTCTGAGTGCATCAGGTCAGAGTGTTTCTGACCATTGCTGTCCTTATGGGACATGTCAGCTGCACAGTGGAGATCTAATCACTAGAAGGGTTGAGAAGGAAATCTTAAACACTTTCAGTCACTACCATTGCTGGTATCATCTTCACTGAAAGGCCTTCTGAGATTTTTTGTTTTAATTTTAAACTATTTGCTTTCAGAATTCAGTATAACAGGCAAGACCTCTTTTTCTTGCTAGTCAAAAGAAATTTTATTTTGGGGATCTTAGTTGAGATATGTCATCTCCTGTGATGACTGACAAAGCAAAATGAAAAAGCTTTGAGTTTCTTTCATTACACATTACTCAGCTAAAGGGCAGTTCCCAGTCAGTACCAGGATGCCCTGCAACGGTTGATCAGTAAGCGCTAACAGTACAGCTTGGTAATCATCAGTTTTATTTCACAGAGACTCAAAATGGCTGTGATCCTGATAGCCTTCTTGGCTCTGATTCCAAAACATATATATTGCATTTTTCCAACCCCGAATTTCACCTCCAGAAAATTAGAACTCATCCAGCACAATGACTGTGACTGTTCAAAGTCACCCTTGCTCTGTTTCTCTGTCTACAGATGTGTTTTTGTATTGATGTGCTACTCACTAGTGCTTAATACAGTTTTAATGTAGTCCAAGAGTATCTCAAGATGTCCACTAAAGTATTTCCTACTGTGGAAGTATATTTGCTTTCTTCCACTTCTATGAATAGTACAAAGGTGTCTTTTCATCATTCACTTCATCTCCATCTGGAAATGCTCTATAGCTAGAGGGCCCAGAAATCCTTTCAGAGATGGCTTCTGGCATAGCATGGTGAAAAACTGAGTTCTTTCTGCAGCCAAGAAGTGGAACATTGACCAGTGGTATGTAAAAGATAAGAACCAGGAGATGCCTTAAACATGAAGTTGTTCCTCATTAAACTTGACTTGTTTGGCCAAATAAGGTTTTCTGAAATGCAAATTTGATTGTAGTAAGTTACAACTATGACATATTTCTGTGTTATATAAAAGCTTCCACTAGAACACAGAGAAAAAAATCAACCTTGTCATAATATTTTGAAAAATATATTACTTCTTGGAGAAGAGTAATTAGTAGGCAGCTATTTTGTTTTACAATTTCTGCTGTTAAGTCCTTGTTAACAAGAGCTAGAAAATAAATCTATTTCAACAAATATGTAATTATTATAGATATTAAGTACAGCTCAGCATTGTGGTTCTTGAGTTGTAAAACAAGATCAAAGCAGAGCTAATACTCTGTGACTTTACTCTTTTGTAATGTATGAGACTATTATAGTGTTAATTTCAGGCACAGTGGTGAGGAAAACAAATGGATGAATAATGAAAGTGTAAGAGTACCTCTATTGTTTAATGTCATTTTTTCTCTTTTTTCTAATCATGCAGATATTTCACACTGCACCAGACCCCAATATTCCTCTTCCCCAGCCTCAGTCCCGATCGAGTTCAAGAAGAACAAGAGCAATTTGTCTCTCCACAGGTTCACGTAAACCCAAAGGAAGATACACACCATGTCTAGCAGATCCTGACAGTAAGTTTGTCATTGCATACTGGTTATCTTCCTTTTTCCGTCATCTTTTAACTTAGCCTGAATAATGTCCTATAGATACTGTATTCCAGTGATCCTAAGCATCGTCTTCTTAACCTCTGTGAGTCACAACTGCACTGTTGACTGACTGCATTCCTCATTTCTCTCAGATGAGGAAAGATGTTTGGTTTTAGGCAAGTCTTGCATTGCATACAGTGTTCAACATCATTTAAAGTGGCTTTATATTCTAATCTAAATTTAGTCTGCTTTGAAACTCAGAAGTTCATTATACGAAGTTCATTTCATTTGCTTGCAAGATGATTAGTAAGGTTGGGAATCAGTCAAATACAGTCTTTTCTGTCCTCTTGTAACAGATGTAATTCAGTCAAAGGGTAGGAGCTGAAAACCATCACTTGGCTTTTTTCACATGCATGAAACTGTGGTCATTTCTGCAAAGTCAGCCACTGCCTGGGTTGCCAAAACCACTGAAACTTTGTTAGGTTTTCTGGAATAGAAACAAATCCTAATATTCCTGAGAGAAGCAGAATACTTATCATATGGCTTACTGGTTACCAGAAAGGACTTATACCTATAATTATTTGCTGCTTAGAATGCTTATTCATTTTTATATAGATGTAATTAAAAAGTTTCACTTCATTCATTTTCATCTAATGGGCCACCCCTTTTTTACTTTCTGGCTCTACTAGTAAGAAGTATTGAAACTTTATAAAAGCTTAAGTTGTTTACAATTCCACTACTGCAACAGACTTCCTAAAGAACTTCTGTGTCCCTTGTTTTCTCAAAAAGAGTTACATGAGTCTGGTTCAGTAGGTTAGTCCATGGTTAAGGTGCATCTGTTCTTGAGGATCTGTAGTAATTCTGAAGTCTGTAATGTCAGGAAATCTATCCGTGGTATATTCTTGCAGAGGTGATGCATTCTCCTTAGGCCTCTGTTACTTTTTTCCTGACAGGGAGAGTTTAAATACTAAATAACAATAGCTCCCTGCTCATGGTTTGCCAGTGTGAACAACAGGGGATCCTGAGTAAGAAGTTACAAAGGCACAGTCAGTTACACTCACCAGAGGACAAATTGGGCAAGTTTCAGGTTTTTGCACTGTGTAACTGCAATGAATGAATACCAGTGTTAAAAAGGGACATTTCTGTGCAAGTATTTGGCAGAGTGTATGTCAGCTCGCACTTCTTCAGGCTGGGCCAGGGGAAGTTCAGTTTGGACATAAGGGAGACTTTCTTCACTGAAAGGCTGGTCAAGCATTGGAACAGACTTACCAGGGAAGCAAGTTGCCAACCCCTGGAAGTGTTCCAGAAATGATGCGGCACTTACTGCCGTGATTTAGTTGATACTGCAGTGTTTGGTCAAAGGTTGGATTCGATGATCCTGGAGGTCTTTTCCTACCTAAATGATTGTATGAATTCTGTGATCTAGAATGCTACGTTTGGTGGCAGCTTGATTGCCACTCGGTCTGATCCAAGAACTCTCCACTTGTGTTTCGCATACTAGCTGAAACTCAGCGCTTGTATAATCAAGTTCGAATTAGTGTCTTGCTTGTGCCCTCAAAGGCTGAGGTAGAAGCAGAGGTGCTCTTCTTACCAAGTATCTCTAGGTGTGGCTGGAGACAGGCAAGAGGGAGCCAAGAATTCTGGCAATAGCAATTTCAGATGTACTAGATGGTTTTAAGTCATCATTTAAATGAAACATGAACACAACTACATTGCAGGAAATAAAAGAAATCTATATGGCGTGAGGAAAGAGATACAGGTTTCAAATGGTAGGGAATGGTAGAAAATTATAGAAAATGCATCTGAGAAAAAATGCATCAGCCAGTCTTGCAACTTTCAAGGGACAAATGCTCTGTAAAGGGCAAGATGAGTGTTCAAGTTGTAAATAAAAGAAAGAGGAAGCTACAAAGGTGTCATGAAAGAAATGCACATGGTTAAAAAATGTACATGACTTTTTTCACTCTCTGTCCCTTCCCCTGCCTCCTCCCTAGGTGACTCGTACAGCAGTAGCCCTGACAGTACTCCCATGGGCAGCATTGAATCTCTGTCTTCTCACTCCTCTGAGCAGAACAGCACCACCAAGTGCACGCCCTCCCAGCCAAGGGAGAAATCAGGAGGAATTCCATGGATTGCCTCTCCCCCTTCTTCTAATGGCCAGAAAAGTTCAGGCCTGTGGACTACAAGTCCAGAATCCTCGTCAAAGGAGGATGCAACCAAAACAGATGTGGAATCAGACTGCCAAAGTGTAGCTTCTGTCACGGGACCAGAGAATGCCTCTCCACCAACAGACCTGACCAAAAAGAGTTCCTACAGTCTATCTGGGCTGAAAAGGTCTTCAGCATCTTCCCTTAGATCAATTCCATCAGCTGAAGGTAATTTCCAAGGTCTTTAATCACATCAGTATTAACTAATGCATCAGAAAATAAGAGCTGGGTCTGAAAGCTAATGATATTCGTTAGTCTTGTTTGTTTGTTTGTTTGTTTTTAATTTTTGTGGTATATTCTCTTCATTTTCAAACTGCTTCTGACAACTTCCTTTGCTCATAACCTGCACAGTTCACACAGCTTAAAAGATAGTTTCTCAGAATTTAGATCACTCTCTAGGATTCATCTATAAATTATAATTTTTGATATGGAATTATAGTATAGAAATATAGTAATACAGTAACATAATAGTGTATAATATATATCCCAATACCTTAATATATATATTTTGGAATCTCTGTATTGTGAAAGGTTTTAAAGCATTGTTAAGCATTAATTGGTCTTTGGCATAAGGAGAGAAGCAGAGGCAGTTCTTTTCTTGCAGAACATCCATGCAAACAAGGCAGCAGTCCACAGATAGGTCACCTGGAAGGACACATTTGGACATGCCTTATATTCATTAAAAAGACTTCCTTTGTGTGCAATACAGTCTGTTCACATATCGATTTGTTGTTTTATCAAGCTTCAGTGGCAATTGTTTTAGGCAAATAGTGGTCATTTATTCCTAAGTTTATTTTTTAAACTCTCTGAAGCTTCTGTGGATATCGAAATGTTAATTCTTACAAGTGATGTGGTCTGATTTCACAGTGCTTTGATCAGTTGACTTCCTGAGAACACTTCCTATATGAATTTTTTCAGTTTTATGCAAAGTACTACTTTGTAAATGCTTTTATTGTCACTTTCTAGTGACTGTACTATGTAGCCATGTAATTGCAATGTAATTTTTTAGCCTTCTCAATTTTAACGTCATTTCGTCATTTCCTCACTCTTTCTGTTGGTTCTTTTCTCCTGACTTTTTACCTGAAAAGCTGTTTCTTCTGGCTCTAGTAAGTAGTTTCTCTACCTGTTTTGACTCCTAAAAAAAGAGAAAAAGAACCTAAACAACAACAGCACAACTTTTGCTTTGCACATTACATATGCTGTGAAACATCTTCAAATTAGCTTTAATGTTCCCTGTAATTTGGTGTTTTCTTTAGGTAACAAAAGCTGCAGTGGATCTATACAGAGTTTATCTTCAACAGATACCAAAGATACACTAAAGACTCTGCCAAACCCTGATTTGCCTCCCAAAATGTGCAGGAGATTAAGATTAGATACTGCATCAAGCAATGGCTATCAAAGACCAGGATCTGTGTAAGTCATTAAGGACCTTTGGAGATTTGTGTTGTTACAGTATTGTCTACTATAAAGTGATTCCAGAGAGGTACATAAGTAGTTGGAAAAGCATACATGAATACTTGATTTTAATATTTCTGTATTTTTAAATTATTTATGTAGTTTTGCTAAAATTGTAAACAAAGGAGATGGCACAAAGTCTGTTTAAGTCAATTGAAAGTTGAAAGACTATCACTGACTTTATTACACTAGAGATAAGGTAGAAATGTATCTTTGAAAAATGATTAGTGTTATTATCACTGGTTCTTCTGGAATTTAATGTTTCAAGGAGCAGAAATTCTCTTTACTGTCCATGCTGTTATATCAAAAAGTTCATCAGATTTTATTTGTGTAAGTCCAAAATTGGAGGAAGGAAAAAGAAAACAAAACCAGCCTTCTGGTCTGAAATGTCTTCAGTTGCTGCATGACAAATAATTGATTTCTAACAGCTGAGTTTTGTTTCAGTTTGGTTTTGGTTTTATTTCTTTCATGCTGAAAGGAAGATAGTTCTAAGCAATAGAGATTGTGATTTAGTCTGTTGAGATTCGGGTTAGTAATATTTCTCAGTGTTTTCAGAAGACTTAAAAGTCAGAAGATCTTTCCTGATCTGACTTTAACCCAGAATATCTCTGTCCCCATGAACAAGTGATTTCCAGATCTGCAGAGCACCAAGAAGTGCTTCAAATAGTGAAAAACAGAGAATCCTGCACAGCTCAGAGCTCCAGCATGGTAGAGACAGACTTTCAGTGAAAGCATTTCCAATATATCTATTGGCCATCCATGAATATAGTTTCAAGCAGAAGATGTTGAGGTTTCCTTTGGTTACTCAGCATGGCACTGGAGCATGTGGAAGTCAGTGGCCCAAATTAGGTTATGCCCTTAAAAAGTTGGTTGAATAGGGATGTAAGTGAAAATTTTTTAAAAGATATTAAAATGTGTGTATGTCTTTAGATGGTTAAAAGTGAAACTAGTCTGTGCAGTATAAAGCAAGGTGGTGCGTTTATTTTCAGAGTGGCTGCAAGAGCGCAGTTGTTTGAAAGTGCTGGTTCACTTAAACAAGTTTCTTCAGGACGGTAAGTTCTACATGCTGTTAACCATTCTGAAAAATCCTTTCTGTTTTGCTGGCTTCAGAGATTGAAATAGAAGTGTGGGAGCTTTGTTCTGTGTCTTTTGGGCAGCATCATGTGGCATGTGAAATTTTTGTGGTTTATTAACTCACCCTTTCTTCAAAAGAAAGCTAAATTTAATAAAGAATAACAGCCAGTCTGGTTTTTCTCTCACGTGGGGAAATAGTGAGAGTTGCTCAGATCAGCTGTCTGCTTAAGGACACACATAAAAGAGAAAATTAACAGTATTTCAGTTAGGATGAGGGTGCTGTACTTTCTCCATACAACTGTTTGTATGGAATGCCTTCGGCAGAGTAGCGAACTTGCTGGTTTATGGTAATTTGCTCATATAGGCAGGTCTTGAATAACATCTTACTTCAGGGAGTTCAAGATTAACTTGATCAGGATTTCTGTCTTTACCGTCACACCTTCCACGCCTCAGTGTCTGTCTGGAGAAACTCTTGACCTTTCTTCTTGATAGGGCGCAGCAGGAAGAACTGACATTTTCTTCACAATTGCTTGCATCTATTTCATGGATTTGATTAATTTTTAAATTAAATGAACTTAGAATGTTCTGGTAAGTGTTTGTATAGGAAGCAGTATATTCTATACATTACTAGTCCCCTTACAATTAATAGGCAAAGCAGATAAGTAAGTGGATGTGGGTAAACGTCTGTCTCTCTTTTCAGTGTCCCAACTTTTCAAATTCCTTGAGACAGAACACAGATTTTTGTCCGCAGCTTTACTCACTGATACACCCACAACTTACCGGAACTGTCGGGCAACAAAAAAAAGATGTCAATCCATGAATCCAAAAGTAGTAGCCTGAAGTAGCACAGATGTAAAGGAAGATGCCAACATGGTGAAATGGATGGCCATGGAATGTGGCTCTCCTCTCTGGCAGATCTAGCAGGGAGGGTAAGGATAAAGCTCTCCTGCAAAGGCCCACTGATTTTGTGACAGAAGCAGCTTTCAGGAATCAAGGCTGTTCTTGTTTTATGTAGTACATGATCTGTAAGATGACCAAAAAGGAGGGTGGCAGGGGAGGAAACGGGTGTGAAAAGAGCAGGGCAATAATTTAAGGAAGAAAAGCGTAAATGAAGGGTCTGGAATGTTCTTAAGCCAGTGCCCTAAGTTGAAAGCAATGACTGCTTCACCAGTCCTGCATCATTTCATCTCCAACACTCTTCCTTTTCTTATTTTGTATTATTTCCTTCTTTCAAACTCCCCCCTGTTGTTCCTTCAGAGCCTGTGCTACCTGTATCTGTATATAAAAAGCATGTAAGAAGCAAAAATCTGACAAAGGAAAAAGTAGCATTTTGATAATGGATGTGGAGAGCGGATAACAAAGCTGAAAATACTGAAGGGCTGAATAGCTCCTCTACTTCAGCCTTCATAAGAAGGCAGAAGAGCAACAGTAGCAAGGAGAAAGGAAAATGAGAAGTTAGCAGGCAAAATGAGAAAGGAGTCAGAAGTAGCTTAGCTGTTCTTATAGTGTTAAGTCTGGGTATGATTTTGCAATTCAGAGCTAGCTTTTATTTAACTGCATGTTATGAACGTGAAGGCTGATTTAAAACCTTAAGACAGTCTTTTTTTTCCTTTTTTTTGGCTCTGAAGTATGTAGAAATCGTGGTAATTACATCTTGATCGTGCAGTAGAAAGGCCTCCTGTGTTCGTAACTCGGCTAACCAATGAATATATTCAGGACTGAGTGTAAGACTGAGATACTTTTTAAGCAGCCTGGTTTCATACCAGAAATACTCAAGTCAAGACAGTGTTGGACTCTCTGCAGGGGTAATTTACCCTGCTAAGATAAATTTTAAGCTACTGCTTACTGATACATTATAGAATGTAAGAAACTTCATTCCTGCTTGAAGCACCTGTTGCCTGTTGTGGTCTTCTGTACAGCAGGCAGATCAAAAGTACCTGTATGGCTTTGCAGTCTCACATTGTTTTCTGTATTCCAGCAGATAATTCTGCACGTGATACTTTACTGCTGCAGTCGTCTGGTCCTACTTAATTTCTTCTTCCGTGCAGTCTTTGCAACCCTGCTTCCTGACTTTTTGTGATGCAACAGGTCTATAATAAGTGTGTGTGTGCTCTTTTTTAATGCCTTATTTGACCTGTTTTCTCTCCTTGTATACATGAGCACATGCTCCTGTGACACTACAGGAGTTTTTTAGTCAGAAGACAACAAGAGGTCACAGTACACATGTTATAATTGGACAGGGAAGACCTAAATGTTATGCCCTGTCCAGCCTGTGCTCTTTTTCCAAGTACAGAGTTACTTTGACTTCTCAGTCTCCCTGTTTCCTGATTTGAAGTGTGTTATTTATCAGTCTCCCTCACTGTGGCATTAAGCTACTGTGTACAGTGAGACCAGTCTCTGTTGCTAATCTAGTATGCACTTGAAAGAGATGAAGAAGTTTTCTTACTATTTTCACAAATACTGCAGTTAGAGAAGTCTTAGGCCTGAGGTCTGTTTATTGCAGCTTCTGTACAGAAATGCACTAGCACATAATCCCTGACTCTACATTTTCTTGACTTTGATTTAGAGGTATGCAGAAAGTCATGTGTCCTGAAGTGAGAAACTGCTTTAGAAAAAGAATTTTCATTAGAAAAATGGGAAGGAGTAGGTGACAACAGATGCTTTACCTTTCATCAGAGCCTCTAGGTTCCAGGCTGAGACTTCAGTAGGAGCAGACTGACATTTTGAAGTCCTCTAGACCCATGCTCCCCTTCCAAGCATATGTTTAAATATTCTTTTCCAGTCATTCTTCTGTTTTTATTTTCATGCTGTACTTCTCATTTCCTAAAACACCTGGAATGTCCTGCCCAGACCAGGCCAGTGTTTTTTACTCAAACTTGGTTTTGAGTCTGCCATCTCCAGGGCTCTATAGACCTTTCTTCTTCCTGTAGGATAATATTAACTGATGAGTCATGTGAGAGAGATTCATATGTTTTCCCTTGTTCATTCCTCCTCTGGCTTCTGGCTTTGTCTTGCTAGACTGAAAGCTCATTAGGGCAGGAGCATAGTCTTAAAGCTTGCTTATATCTTTATTATTATTATTATTATTATTATTATTATTATTATTACTGTTAGTATTAGAACCTCAGGTATTGTTGACTGTGTGTAGTCAAGCAAAAGAATTTATGATCTGATGAGCACTGATCCTTTGACTGCTAGTATATTTATCATTATGGGCTCAAAATAACCATAATAGGAAGTAAGGAAATGGAAAATGCATTTTTCTCGTCTTGAATCTGTCCAATAAGGTCATGGAAAGAAGGAACTTCTAGGAAATGTGGGTATCATTTTCTGAAGTTCTTTTTTTTTTGCCTCTGCCCTAAACAACATGAATCACACTCCTCTCAGGTTATTCACATCTTAAAGAGCTATAATAGATGATGGTGATCACGTGCCTTTTAACAGCCTTGTTTCTAGGGAGAACAGCATTAACACCATAGGTAAGAATGTCCATTTTTGTAATCACGAACAAAATGCCCAAGAACCTGCAAGTGCGTTTCATGATCAGTGCTCCCAGACAGATAGGGTTGAAGTGAGTAATAACAAATATGAGAACCTAAATAATCAAATCAAGTGTGGAAGCAATAACCTGGTGCTTGAAAATTGCCCCAGAATTATGAGTAAATATTCTTAAATCTGTCCCTCATTATACCATCACAGGTGGTTTGTAACTTTGGGGTGTAATTGCTCTGCCTCAGGAGCAAGATAGTGCAATGAATCCTGTAATTCATTAGTTTTTGAGACACTGACTTCTTACGTTTCTCTATCTGTGTAAATGTCAAATGCTGAGAAACTCTCTCAATCCATAGGAGATGATTTTAGAGGTCTTTTCCAACCTTAGTAATTCTATGATTCTATAATTCTAAGACAGTCCATGTTTTCTTTTCTTTTTTTTGCTCTTAGGGTAAACATACTTGGATAAGGTAAAACTGGAGGTTGAAAACAGAATTGTTTAATAGACACTAGAGAATATAGGAGAAGATTGTATTAATTTCTTAACTTTTTCTAAGGGCAATAAAAACAACGTGTCGTATTTCATGAATGACTTAAGACATTCAGCTTCACATTTAAATATTGTCTTTTGTCACAGTATTACTCAGGTGTCCCATTCCTAACATGGGCACCTGGCTTGATAGTCAAATTCCTCAGATTTTAAATAATCCCCTTGCTTTAGTAAATTCAGTACCTGCTACCCTGTGTTCATTGCAACTACAATAATCTCTAACAGTTACTCTGCTGTTTTATATGTGCAAGATCCATGATTATGCCACACAGGTGTATTGGGTTTGCATAACAAGGGGTCGTGTCAGGGTCAACCCATCCCAAGAGACAATGACTGTTTTGTCATAGTGTTACTGATATGGGTCAGTATGATCAGAACACCCGTAGTGTTCTTTGTTGACATTGAGGAAAAATGAGATTAAACTATTTTAGTTTATGTGTGACCTTCAATAAAGTCATCTAATATCCCTTGATATATACATTATGTAGATTATTATGTGTAAATTTGTATAGGTTATATAGAGTAATGAATCTTCACACCTGTCTTGTCAAGTGTAGATGGCAAGTTATTCACAACAGGAGACAGCAAGGAGCTGTTTTGGAAAACTCTACTCAGAGCAGTCTACACCAGCCGGAAAGCAAGTGTTATAACATTTAAGCAAAGCGAGCAAACAGGGATCCAGTGCTCATCTTGTTCTAGTTAGCTGGTGGGATGTAACCAGAATGACTGTACTAAAAATCAGAAATGTTTCGAGTGTCCTGAAAATAAGCTGCCCTTGGATATCATGGGTGCAACTCAAAATTCCTGATCTCCTCTGAAAATCTTATCCTGAGAATGTAACCCTTGAGGAGTCATTAGTTCGCTTAAGATGAAGGCAAAACATGCCATTTAGTCCAGTCATAAATCAGAGAACCAATAGAAAAGCTTTTTATTCAGAGGAAGAAATCATCTCTGGAAAGCTCTCACATACAAATTTCAGAATATATCCATCCACTCTCATACCCTAATAAAGGTTCAAATGAACAATGATAATGCTTATGATGTGGCACTGTTAAATAATGTAACGTACAACTCTGTTGTCTCACTGTTTTGGGGAGAAAGACATGATAGATTAAATGCCACTTGCATATACACACTCTCAAAAAGTATGCAGAAAATGTTAAACTTCACCACAGGTCACACACTGGGTCATTGAGATGAATCCTGGCTAGAAGGAAACCTCAGTTGGCAACTCCCCATCACATCACGCAGAGGTGAAATAGTCAACAAGTTCATCTTCACTTAGTATAGTGTGGGTTTAAAGAAATTGAGAAAAATTGATAGCTCATATAAAATTGTTGTGAGATATAAGCCAAGGTATTAGGTAAAGTGCAGGAATCTAAAGAGAACTCCTAATTTCCATCTATCCGTTCTAACCATCATTTTGTACTTTGCAGAACCATAGTGCCAGAAGCCAAGGAGTGACTTTTCTGTCCTTCTTCTCTGGGACAGAAACATTACTCCTTTTTGTCTCATTTTAACCTTCAAACTATTCTTTTCCTCTGTAGACCTATTAACAATAGTTTCTCACAGGTCAAGTTTTTAGACCTGTAATGACTTGATGAACACTTTTGAATTTGTCTCCAGGCAATCCATTACTTACTTCAAATAGTATGCTCACTTCAGTACCTATTTGAATGACACCTTTATTTTAAAAGTTCCAAATTATATTCCTGTTTAAATATCTAAGTAGGATGTCAGTCTCTTTTC
This sequence comes from Origma solitaria, assembly GCA_013397895.1. Classification (NCBI taxonomy): domain Eukaryota; kingdom Metazoa; phylum Chordata; class Aves; order Passeriformes; family Acanthizidae; genus Origma; species Origma solitaria. The sequence continues at coordinate 1,750,408 of VZRL01002658.1, read as the reverse complement.
TGCAATAACATGCCTGTTAAATCCAGTAAACTTGAAGTTATTATCTGCTAGAATTCTGATCCTTTGAACTGCTGTGTAAGTCATTATCATACTGCATTTGTACAACTGCTTATTCCTGTAGTTCCCAGGTTTTGATTTAATTTCTTTATACCTTTTTACTTGTTATCTCATCTACTGCAAGCCTGTATTTTTTTCTTTCAGACAAGCAAAAGCCATGTATTCCTGTAAGGCTGAGCATAGTCATGAGCTGTCTTTCCCACAGGGGGCAATATTTTCCAATGGTAAGATATCTTTTACATCGACATATATTAAAAAAGGACCTATAAAAAACTGAACCATATCCACAAAATGGGGGCATAATTCCATTTTTAGCTCTCAGGTTTTGCCCTGATTTTTCAATCGCTCTTGAATAAATACCATCTAAATAAATATATGTAGCATGTATGGGATTTTTTAACAGTGTTAAAAATTGTGTATGTTTTTTTGCAGTGTATCCGTCAGTGGAACCAGGCTGGTTAAAGGCAACTTATGAAGGCAAAACAGGACTAGTTCCTGAGAATTATGTTGTCTTCCTCTAGTAATCTTTAGTGGACAGCACTATCTTCATGGTATCCATGGTAACAAATAATAAGCACTATGATTTTTATCTGACACAGATATGGGATCAGCCCCTTAGCTGAGTGGTAGATTTCCTTCAGATGCTGCAGCTGCAGGTTACAGAGCTCCCTGCCAATGGAACAGAATGTGATGAAACAGTTAACAGTTTCTGTACTGAGGACGGTACTCTGTTTAAATAACTTCCATTGTTTGCAAAAGGTTGTTCTGTTCTTCTTTTATGGGTAAGGAACACTAGAGCAATAAAATAAAAAAAATTTGCTATTTAGCTGCAGACTTTCAGGTCCGAGGATGTTGCTTACAGAAGTGTGAAATTTAGAGGCAATGCACTCTATGACATTTCTTGCAATCTGTGTTTTTTAATATGGAAAATAGTGGACTTTTTCATAATGTAAGTACTGCTTCTACTGTGATCTGAATTCTCCCTTAGAAATCTTGATTCTAAAATTAATCCTAATCATTTCAAATAAGAAATGACTTTTCCATAAATCAGGAGTTTGAACTTCTGCTTGTCGTTGAGTTACAATAAGGTATAGAATTTATACACTGATAGTATCAGTTTATACATTGCCTGAGCAGTGAGTGCTCATTCAAAATGTGATATGTTTAATGAATGTTTCATTCAAATACTTACTAGATTTCTTTCCTTCTTTCTGTATCAGCATAGATAATATTAACAACTTTTATTTCAATGATACCCTTTATCTGGAAGATATTCTCTCTGTGTCCCAGAACATCTGTAGAAAACAAGGAGATGCTGAATCTGGACTGATTGGTAGTCATGTGAAGTGAGCACTGAAAAAGAGCAGTATGTTTTGAAACCTGAGATAAATTGTAACTCTTTTTTTTCCATTGCAAATAAGACAAATCACCTGTGAACTAGCCAATTTGATAAGCTATGAATGCTAAAAGCTCCATGTAGCAATAAAATTACTTAGTGTTGTTTCTCCTGACTTCTGCTAAAATATTTGACAAAGATTCTCTCCTTCCACAGAATAAAAAATCCTTACTTTTCAAAGGTGTTGTAAAGACCTATTGATTGCTCCTGGTAGGACTGAAAAGAAAAAAACAAAAATAAAACCAAGTCAAAGAAAGCCCCAGAAACCATAAACAGCTTTCTCAATCTGAGCAGTTTTCCTGTACACCTTGAGGGAAAACATGTACTGCCTGCTTGGCTACTTACCATTCCTGATTGAAAACCGAGACATTCAACCTCCATGTTAGTATTTCTTCAGCATCAGTGCTTCCAAAAGAATTCACTGTTTCATAGAACTATCTAGGCTTAGTTTCACAGATCTGTCAACGCTCAGTTCTTCCTTCAGTAGCAGAAATCAAGTCTTCTGTTAATTTCTATATTGTACACTACTTTGAGAAAGTTTAAGGAAGAACTCCTGTTAGGACTAAAAGCATCAGTAATTTTTACCTGCTGCTTTTTTATTTCCATAGCCTTTTCCTTGTTTAAATTGAAAGTAAGATTCATTGCCAACACAAAGAAGCACATCAGAACATTCCTTACTATATGTAGTGCATGAATTCTTCAGAGAGTTGCTGGAATTCAGGCTGGTGGCAGAAGCCTGCAGGATCTTTCTGCTCACTAATTCAAGTATTGAGTGATGATCAGAGAAAGAGAGAGGCTTAAAGAACATCCCTCCAAAAATGGTCTAGCTTTTCAATAGTCTGAGCAAGACTGACTGCAGGCAGTTGAGGACAGACCCCTTGTATTAGTGACTGACTGGGTTCTTTCTTCACTCTAAACAGTTTCATTATGTCCAAAAACATGTGTCACTTGAATCCAGACTATGCCCAGTGCATTGTGATGAAGGGTCATTCCAGATGTCACTGGCAGTGAAGGCAGACAACGTGTGCTCATCTAATTTTCCCAGAGCAGATGTGAAAGGAAGTGAAGGTCTTTCCTCAGCCACTTGAATCTTCCTACATTTTAAGGCAAGCCAAGTTTTCTTAGTCTAAGCTGTGCCTGAAACTGCCATTGCCCTGAGAAGACCGACATGGTTTTGGTTGTGTTTTTGCTGTATTTCACAGTCAAAAAACTATGGGATGTCAAAAGGTTTACCTCTGGTCACCTTCCCGGGGGAAGTGCTGCTGCAGGCAAAAAGGAGCAGAAAGGGAAGCAGAGTTTTGAGTAGAGGTTGGTGTCCCAGCATATCTCATGCAGGCAGAAAAATGCAGTGATCAGGGGGAAAAATCACAGCTTCTGTCTGTTGCAGTGGCTCAGTGGCAAACCCGTGTTGAACATCCTTTGATGAATCTTCATACCTCTTAAGGACAATTTAATTGTTGTGAAATTCTTGAGGAATTGTGAAATAGAAAAGAATGTAGAAAATGTTTGCTCTTACTTGCTTTGTTCTAGCCTGATTTAAAAATAAGTGGGGAAAAAACCCCTAAGCTTAGGTAATTTCACATCCCCTGTATGGGTCTCACAATTGTCCAGTACTATGTTTTGAAAGCAGCTGATCTGAGTGCAAGCTAGAGAAGTCAAAGATGCCAAGTTCATTAAAAATTTTGTATAACTGTAAAGTTCACTTACAGATGAAGCAAGTAGAGCCTGTAAGTGCTGTGGGAAAGGTTGTAGAAAGATCTGGAGGGGTCCCTGTGGAGGAGAGGTGTTTCATCTGTTCCCACACTTCATCACACATTAGACCAAAATTTGGATTGCAGAAGACAACGTCATAAGAAACTGGGTTCCATTCATGTGCTACTCACAAAACAAATCTGTATCTTCCTCTGTAATGTTCTGCAGCTTTGTCAGGCCCTTCTTCTGAACTAGCCATAAATGATTTTTAAGTGGTTTAGCTTTAAAATGGCATTTCCATCTGAAAAAGGTTAAGCCCATTCTTACTTACAGTTAACCACTCACTCCGCAGGAGTAGGGGTTTTCATTTTTGGAAATCTTTTATGATTTTTCTTGTACTCTTCTCTGCAGCACACAGTAGCACCTTTTGTATGACCTCACTGCTGGGTTGTGGGTGCCCCAGACCCTCCCTGCCTTTCAGGAGGGAGTTTATCTCTACAAGAAGCTGTACAGTGAACCAGAAAGTTGAGTAAGTAGGGGTGCAAAGTCTGAAATGAAGGAGAAGGCAGCACCAGAGCTTCTGTAATGATGATGCTCTCAGGCCTGACCAAAAATCCTTTCTGATAAAAGCAAAGAATCAGAAATCCATATAACATTTAAATGAAGATATGATATTTTGATAATGTCTTGCCATAAAATTAGGCAATCTGAATTAAATTAGCTCATAGTATTGATTTACTATTCTTTATGGAAGTCAGATTCACTCTGCAAGCAAAGGTTTAACTTTTTTTAAATAATAATTATTATCCTTCCTAAAAGGATGCAGCAGGTTTGTTCCAAATATCACTGTAGAACTCATGGTAGATGATACAGTGTGGTTGTTCTTTGTCTTGTGGAAATAATGTCTGTACCCACAACATATAATTAGCCATGTTTTTTCTTTGTTAAACCTTTTGATACATGTTGCAGCACAACATGAATCAAATTAATAGTGTGAAGGACTGATATATTGTATGATAAATATGTAAAGTATATTAATATTCTATATTCACACTTTTTATTAGTGATGATAAAGACTACATTTTTTGTGTGTAATTCCTATGAGTTCAGTATTAAAATGTCCTTGCCATATTTTGGCATTTAGAGTTATATGTAACAAAACTGTTAAATTAAACCATAGCTATCATTTATGTCCCTAACTAATCTATAATGTTCATTGTACAATTATTTCTGGAAAAAAAAGATGCACAGATTTTTTGCTGACCAGCGCTCTTCTATTATAGTAATAGTAACTTATTTTCCTTTTATATATTTTCTGGTGCTAATCTCTATTCTTTGCCTGTAATTGGATTGAATTGTAATGTGCCTTTAGGAAAGCCATGTTAGGAGAGGAAAAGTCGTAAAATTCTGCATTTCAGAACGGTAATTAGAACAACAAAAAAATACACTGTATGCAGTAATTGGATTTGGGGTTTTTTTGTTAACTTTTATCCCCTGGCGTATTTTCTACTTAATAAGATTGCATCAGAATAAATAAACGAAAAAGCACATTGTTCTTGATACTTCTTTTCCTAAGGCAAAAGGTTGTGCAATTTTGGATTGAGCAGCAATAAGAGAAATCCCAGTTGGGGAGCACATCCTCCAGACTGGGGTAGATCTTCTCTGCTGATGGAAACTCTCAAAGCTCTAGTGAAGTCAAACACAGACCTTTGGCAATTTATAGAGCAGGTTTTTGCTGGTCAGAAGGCCCCAGGAAGGAGATGGAATATTCTGCTAATGGGATAATCTATGATCCATCTTGGCCTTGTCCTTTATTTCGGCAGAGAGCCCTGTATGAATTGCTCAGTGGCCAGAGATCAAAGCCATAGGCAGCCTTAGTCTCTCTCTGGCTGGTCAGAGAGCCGTGAAGCTGCTGCTGCTGCTGCTGTAGCCCATCCAGCTCTGCTCCTGCTAGAGCCACAATGTCAGTCAGGCTCTGTCTGCACCCTTTGGGAGCTCTCTTCTTTTTTTGTTTAAGATTTTGCATGGGCTTTGGGAGTTCGCTTTGTTTTGTTTGGTAAGGTGCTTGGTATGCAAACAGCCACTAATTCAGGCACTGAGGATCATATCGGTTCTTTAATTGTCCTGAGTGTGGCAGTGTTTAATAAACCATCGGATTATTCTTGTTTTAAGTCTAGAGCACCGTGCTTCAGCCCTTGGATGCCTCAGCTGAAAGCTGGTTTGCATCTGAGCTTTTTGAAAGTGTTGTATTGGGAATAGTCATCAAAGGTCTGGCACTAAAGACAGCACCATTATCTCTTTGCAAGAGTTTCTGTTGGAGCAAAGGGCGAAGCAGCTGAACAGGGCACATGGATAGTTTCAATTTTCAATCATATTTATGGCAGTTTTGGAGGTATTAGAGTTTATAGGGGTTACTTTAGATGCTATTTGGTATTTTAATAGGAAAATATATACAATCAATAACTATATCTATTTAATAAAGTCCTACTAAATTATCTTATTGAACTCTCTGTTTATTTTGTAGTGTGGTTTCAATAATTATCTGCACTCTGTATATAGATATATCCATGTAAATAACTAGCATGACATGCATAAGCTGACTTTGCAGACGTAATTCTATGTTGTACTTTACACTGTATTTCAAATATTTGAAAAAATGTTTTTCAGAATAAAAATCCTTTATACACAAAACAGTTTTTTATTGTTTTTAAGTTTGGGCTCTGGTTCAGCCTTTTCTTTTTCCAGGTAACTATACTTTGGTTCTATTTCTAGCTATACTTGCATTTTAGAGTAACATTTCACCCCTGAGGATGCTTTATGGGCATGGGCATATGAATAACAGACAAAAGTCTGTCATCCACTGTCCTGGCATGTGGAAGTCTCCAAAAATGTGGCTTTTGAGGAAAAGAAAATGACAGCTTTGGATGTTAGGTAGCAAGGGTGAGGGAGCAGAGGGTGAGGTGTTTGCCTCTGGAGATCAGCAGGTGGATGGGCTTGCAGGAGGGGCTTCCATGGCTCCATTGCCACAGCACTGCCAGCTGGGGGAAGCAGTGGAAGTGCAGTGGCTTCTGTAAGTTCCCTTGCATGCCCTCCCCAGCATCTCTCCACTTTCTGCCTCAGTTTTTACAGCCCTCGGGCTGGAGTTCCAGCTGTGCCCGAGGCAAAGGGAGCTGTGAGGTGGCCTGCCTTGCCTTTTCCTTGAAGGAACTCAGCAGAAACTCGAGAGAGTTTTGTATGCCTGAAACAATCAGATTTGTTATGATACAGACTGAAAAACCTGTGTTTCTTAAACAGGATCAAACCAGCAAGCTGAAAACTTTCCCTGTTCACTGTGCTTGGGCATGGGCAGTACAGAGAGCTGCCCAGGGCAGGGAGGATGGATGCTCTCCTGCATCCATGGCTGCTGGCTGCCAGCTCCTGCCCCAGGCACGCTCAGGCTGCTGTGGCTCCTGCCTGCCAGCCCTGGGCTGGGCAGCCCCTGGCAGCCTCCCTCTGCACGGGCACTGTGCCCACAGCTCTGCCCGGGGGCACATCAGAGACAGACGGAAACAGAGCATCAGTACCGTGGCTGCGAGGAAAACTGATAAAGTTGAGAAGCCAAGCAGCACGGACCAGATGGAGACAGACTTTTCCTTCTGCTGCTTTCTAACTGCTGCTCCGAGGTGAAGCTTGTGTTTCACAGCTCTCCCTGCTTCAGGATTGGAGAGATGTGGGTTCTGCTTTGAGGAATCAAAACATCACCTGCAGCCCACGGTCACCAAACTGTGCTGTACCTTGCTGAGGTCCTGGTGTCCTGGGCAGCATGGGACCAGGGAGAAGGCAAGGTTCCCCTCGGGACCAAGGGATGCAGCTGAGCTGGCAAAGCCCCTTCTGGCTCTATTAGTTCTGCTGGAAAAGCCTGCGCGGGAGAGGGGCTGCAACAAGGGGTTGGAGCTGAGCTGAAACTTAGTGCCCTGACTTCTTAAAGTGTAGAGAACCAGAGCTGAGGTGTAGTGTGGGACAATTGCATTGGAAGCTGTCACCATCATCCCCTGCAACACTCCCGGGTGCCATGGGGGCTTTTGGGAAGAAGGGAAGTGCAGGAGCAGATGCCCAGAGACGCCTGCCCTGCCCTGCCCTGCCCTGCTGCTTCCCTGTGCCTGTTCCTGTATCAGCACTGCCACAGCTCTGTCTGGGACCAGCACTTGTGGCTGGATTCCCCTCTGCTCCTGCTGAGGGCCATGAAAGCAGGGATGGTAGGAGCTGCCATGGATGCCCAGCTCTGCACAGTGAGTTGGCACAAGAGGAAATGGAGAATATCTGCATTTTGATAGTTCACCAAAAATGACAGTTCATTACTGATTTTTTATTAAAAATCTGAAATAAAATGGTTGTGTTTTCTGTTAGAGCTTTCTGCTCTTTTCCATGGGGATGAAGGCTTTTCAGTTTTCGATTCCCTGACCTGCAGGAGTGAATGCACACTACTTTGGGGTCTAGACTAAGTTCTAAAATAGTTCTCATTGCTCGTTTTCCCAGTGTCCCATTTTACTAGGCATCAGGAAATAACTAAGACTTTTTTTCTTTCTGGGAAATGTTCTGGCTTGCTGTATTCTGACATTTCGGTGAGCATTTAAACACATTACCACATTAACACCAAATTGAAAACTGTCAAGGGATGAGGCATCTGTGCTTCTTACCAGAAAGAGTGAAGACACATTTCATTACTTGTTTGCATTAAAGCACCTTACAGGGCATGATTCTCGTGTTTTGAAAATTGATTTTCGGCTTTATTACTGATAAGCCTTCAATGTCAACTATGGAGAAAGTGATGTGTGGAATTCCTGTGGTATAGAATGAACGTTGAGATGAGCCAGGCTGGCCACAGCCTCCTCCCTGAAGAGGAGAAACTTCAGTTATCCAAGGAAACTGCATAGGTGTAAGCTGAGCAGCAAAGTCAGTTCAGGTCTCAGTTTGGAACATTTTCTCATGAGTTGGGCATGATGCATTCCTTAAAAACTGACCTTTCTAACACAAACACTGCTTATTAAACATGTTAAATAAGGTATTTGCACTTTCATCTATTTTGAAGTTCTATTTCATATTTGTAAAACTTTTCCCGTGTCATTTGGATTAATCACTGATACAGAAACAAAGTATTGAAAGATATTCTTGGCTTCTTCTGCAATGGTTGGCTGCTTTTCTATTGTATTTATGGCAACAAGCTCAAAAGCTGAGCTAACCTAGAGCAAGTGCCTTTGCCAAAGATCATGGTGTGCTTTTTTAATGTAAACATGCAGGGATTCATGGGAACACTGAGTGACCTCCACAGCCGGTACAGAAAGGCGTCTTAATTCATTTGAAAGTACTTTGGTAATTGGAATACATCCTTCTGCCAGTATAATTGAGGAACTGATTAGTTAGACCCAGCACGGGTGTATTTCATTTAAAATTACTGTTAATGGCTCTTGGGTGCCCTTAGAAGGGATTAGAGTCCCATCTGAATGAAAAACATCAGCGATTTAGTTTGTTGATGGTCATTGCTTTTGTATTCCTACCATAAAAAACCACATTAAAAGGGAAACATGCAGCACATCTGGATTTGGGGTATTTTCAAACAGTGGAGTGTTCCTCCAAATAAATTAACCTGAGCCAAAGCACACCCTTGTTTTGAAAACTAACTGGCGTACAGGATACGACTGGTTCCTAGAATAAAACTGTGCTGTTTGCAAGGGCCTCACAAGAGGATAACAAAGCTGAGGGTTTCAGTGCACCTGAGCTGGAAGGAAGAGCACAAAGTGCTGGAAATGGAGACTGGGAAAGCAGTGACAACTGTGAGTCCTGAATTGCCACAAACAAGCAGGATGCCTATCAGCAGGGGAGAGCCACAAGAAAAAAAGACAAAAGCCACACTGGAGGGCCCTGGTGCACCCTCCAGGGACATCTAAAGGAAGCAGGTAGATAGCAGAGACCTTCAAGATATTCAGGTGCAAACAAGTTGTGCTGGGCAGCTGTGATGAAAATATACCCTTAATAAAACCTCATCTTAAATGGTCATTTTAAGTTTGGTATTTCCTGCTGTTGCTGTTGGTCGAGGGATGCTTATGTTTGGTCATGTGAAAAGCTGTTTCTTTTCTGTAATTAGGACAAATTGCCTGCCCTGGATGGGAGAAATGGTCATTCTGCACAATGTCCTGCTCCCCAGACCTGCCCTGAGAACCCTGCAGTGAATGCCATACCAGTGTGTCACCCAGCTTCCAGCTGTGATTTGTGACATTGTTTTGTTTCCAGATGGGCCCTTCTCCCGGCCCTCCCCATCCCCCTGAAGTTCAGACAATACAAAACAAACCTGCACTATTATTTATTTTTACCCTCAGAGCAACACAGAACAAAGTTTTATGACGAGGTTTAGGTTCTGCCCCTGCTAAACTCTGTCCTTAATAGATTTTTCTTGTCTCTTTTTAAATGATCCCTTGAAATATTTCCTAAATGGACTGGGAAATCAAATGAAAGCTCGATAATAATAATGATATCTGTAAGCACATCAGTATGAGAAACTCAGGTGAATATTGTGGCTTCCTAGCAAATTAGCTTTGCTGGATAGTTTATATCCAGAGGGAATATCAAGACAGTGTTTATCACACATTTGTGTGCATCTCTCACAAGCAGCTCCTCTCCTGAAGGCAGAAGGAACAAACACAGCTCTTCTCTTTTCACTTTCCAAGGCATTGGTTTGGGTCTGCCTTCTCTGTAGGAACATCTGAGCAAAACACTGGGAACACCAAACCCAGTGCAGCTCACAGGGGGTGATTTAGGACATGGAGCCTCCTCATAGCATCCCCTGAGCCTTAGCTCAGTTTGGTGCCTTCCCCAGGGCTGCAGCACCTTCATTACTGACATACAGGAAAGCAAAAGATGTTTTCTTCTGAATTCCCGCACGGCAGGATCTGTGACACCGCTTATTTCTTTCATTTAGATAATCACAAGATAGCAGCGCTGCCTTTGCTGTGAGCAGCCGCTGATCATTGCAGGGCTCATTAGTGTGTTTGAGAGGAAGCTCACCTGTGCTGTGCAGAGAGGAGTCAGGCTCCAGAGCCTCTGAATCATTATGGAGTCTGAGATGCCACAATAAAAGAACCCATCTCAATTAGGGGACTGTTATTCGCTAAAGGTTAAAGCAAAAACTTCTGCCTCAAAGGGTTTAGACGTCCTATGTCAAATAATGAGTAACCTTATTTTATTCTTTATGCCGTTCTATTACTATGTCTGTTAAAAAGAACAAAACCCAAAACTATCCTTGAGCAAAAGAGGTATTCATTGAGGCTGACTTGGGACAGAGCAGATATAAATGTACAAAGCTATTCCACTCAATCCCAAGGAACATCATTGTGTAAATAAATAATTGGGGACTAAATAAAGGTACCAATGCAGGTGTGCTCAACTGAATCCATATTTAAGTAGGACCACAGTCTTTAACTTTGATACATTTTCATGCAAGTGTCTCAAAGACTTTAAGATTATTTTCTTCTCTGTGCTAGCTGCTAATTGAACTTCCACTTAAAAGAAATTAATGTATTTTTGTACTGACTAAGTGTCTTCCCCTGTTGTTTTATATTGCTTGGAATGGTTAAAATTAAATTAATTTGGAAAATAAATAATCTGTGTGATAAGTCCCAGCCCTGTCCAACCACAGCCTCTGCTCCCACATCAGCACCTCTTGCTGGTGCTGCTGTGCATGGACCTTCTGCCCTGCAGGGCAGGCTTTCCAACAAACTTCCCCTTTGTATGTTTTTAAGCCGGGAGATCAGGAACCCACTGTAACTTATTTTGATGCTTTTACGGGCTGGCGGTTTAACAGTTGCCATTTTGATTAAAGTCACTACCTACCACATAAGAATAAATAAATAAATAAATAAATAAATAAATAAATAAAGGTTTTATTGTATCCTGTCCTTTGAGTCTTGTAGGGGGTTTGAATTGCAAACAAAATGGAAAATAATTCTGCCCCCCCACCCCACCCTAGCCCATATGGGTTTCAATTCAGTAAATAATCAGTGTGTGTTGTCTCTAAGATGGTGATGCCAAAGTATCCCCCAAAATCAGCCTCCCAGGAGCTGCTCTGTAGGAGTGCAGCACGATTGCCCCAACCCGCCTGGCACTGGCAGCTGCAGCCTCGTGTGCAGTGCCAGCACAGTGTCATCCTGCAGCTTCACCTGCCAGTCAATCCCGTGGATTTCCGTGCATCCCTTGGTAACTGAAGAGTTAAACACTTCTCATACCACTACGAAGCAAGCACATCCCCAGTTTATTGGACATGGCACAATGGAGCCAGACAACACCTTTACAAAAATACTTGAAGCTATTATTTCAAATGTACAAATATATAGATGAAAGCTTCTCTTCACAAGAGGAAAATACAGAAATCTTTTATAAGTCTCTTTTTTTTTCCAAAATTAAAAACAATAGCAACAAAGTGTAGATTATATCTATCATGATCCTGAATGTTAAATACAGAGAAATATGAACATCAGTCCAAAGATGTCTCAAGGTTAAGGATTATTTGACTTTCTACAGAATTTTTCCATTGAGGATTACAAAGACTCTATAAAGTGTTAATGTATTACACATCCAAGTAACCCATTGGGAAAAGAAAGTGTGTTGAAAGCATTGGAAGGAGGGGAGAATAAATGTTTCACAAATATGGGAACTGGGATTTAGAGTCTGTATGAAATTCAGAAACTTCACCAGATCATGCATTGCAAGACTGCCCACCCTTAGGTTGTGCTTTTCTCTATCATGCAGTTTTTCTTAAAATTAATTACTGTCTTCAGGGAAGGCTTTAATGATACTTTAAATGCAAAACTCCATGAAGTAATATTTTCAAAATTTCAGATGTTTGAGTTGGGTTTTTTTGTTTGTTTGTTGTTGTTTTTTTTAATGTCAGATTTGTGCAACCTCTTGCAGTGGGCAGCCAAAGAGACACATGACCTGTATTTTGAAGCTTGAGAAAGGGGAGTAGTTTCTGTGTCCCAGTTACAACTAAGCTGGCTGTAGGCATGACTAGGAACTGCTTGTAATAGGAATGGGGACGGGGTGACTGTTTAAAATTATCGTAAGAAATTGCCTGGCCAGTGCAGTGTGACTGTATTGTAAGCTGAGCTTTAGGAGACAAAACAACTAAATTTTTAAGTGGAAAGCCTTGTCACCCTCAGCTGACCAGTGCTTGTTGTGTGGTGATGACAGTCCCAAAAGATGATATTCTCATCCATTGTGTGTAATGAGGCTGAGGGTCTGTCCTGATGGTATTTTGTCACATTTTTTTCTATTTAACAGTGGATGATTTTTTCCAAGTGTATTGTACTTTTTCTACAACAGAATATGCCTACATGGGCGAGCAAAATCCATGTTTTACTCTTAGAAATGTTGCTGGGTATTGGAAAATGGTTATGAACATATGAATTGCCCTACAGGCACCTCTGTCACTACTCTGAAAGGGAAATACAACATTTGAGACACAACAGCTCCAAATACTTCTAACAAAATATCCTTACATGTAACAGTCTGCCACCTGCTAGCCTGACATTTCAGCTGCTTCCCTGAACACCTAAAGTTGTGTCCCTCACTCTCTGCGCTGTATGTGAGAACTCATTCCACTCAGACTGCTTTTGATATGTGATGGTGCAGAAGTGAGTTATGATGCTGTTTTCGTAAATCCATTTGTACAAAGGACTCTCAGAAAAGTACTGTGTGAAACTGTTATTCATAGAGTTGTTTTTACGTTTTCTATTAGACATATTTGGCAATAGCTGAAATTAAGTGCCTTTTGGATAGATGTATTAATTCGGGGGAATTTATAAAATACATGGATTTATGGTTTTCCAAGATTATGCAAGACTCCTAAGAGCTTCCTTTTTTTGGAATTGGAGATCCTTTTAGTATAAAATCAGCTTTATTCAGGCAATATATAATTGTATATTCCTTTGAAACAAAATTTTCTTCTAAAACCGCATAGTGATGGTAGGTGGCCAGGTGTTTCTTTTTCAAATATTCTCAGTAAGACCATGCACACACCTTTGTGTATGATACTGCAGTGGTTTGGTGCTTTCCTTATTCATGCCCATATAGCCAAAACAGGCCTGCCAGAATAAATCAGTTTCTTCAATAAATCAGTTTCTTCACCATGATGAGAACATTGTTCTCAACTGGAGATATTGCAGATTAGAGTCTCAGACTGGACACAACCCAACAATGGAGGGTATGAAGTGTTAAGAGCATTGCTGTATTCCCATCCAGTATATGAAAAATTGGCCTGTGTGAGAGCTGTACATCCATGGAACAAGCAACTTATGGTGATGGTCATATAAATCTCACTGTATAACACAAAGGTCTCTGTACTGGTCTGCCCAGTTATTTCTTATGTGAGGTCAGAGGTGCTTAATATGCTCACTACCTGCTTTCCATCCAATCTAGCCCCTTGTTTGAAGCTCACTGATGCAGTGCTCCCAATTCCTGACAATGATTTTTTTTTTCCTCAGCACAGCAAGAAGAGATTTTAGTAATGAACTGGCTGGGTAGGTATTTAAATTGAGTGTGGGAAAATGTAATGGAGTGAGACTATTTAAATGACACTGTGAGAACTTCCTCACTGATACGCCTGAATGCTAAATTGGTGGCACTACTGTGCCCATAGAGGTGAAAAGGTAACTTCGTTTGCATGGTCAGAAAAACATGATCTATGACTAAAAGGCTCGGGGTGTATAATTTCTTGCCCACACTGGCAAGAAATAGAACTGTTGCCAGTTTTAAAGGATATACTAGAATTAAATGAAAGCTCACCACTATTTGATATCCTTCATTTACGCTTTAGAAGCCTCATGCAGAGCACTGTGGGCTCAACCCAAGAAAAAAAATTCCTAAAGCAAAAAAATACATCAAGGGAGTAGCACTGCTCATGCATTTAAAGTTATACAACTGCTGCATTAGTTCCAACAACACTTATAGACTATTTTCTGAGGGTTATTTATTTTCTCTTTAAGGTAAACAGACAGATAAATTTTAACTTAGTTATTAATATCCGTACAGTCACCTTTTACTGCATGTTTCTGTCCAAGCATCTGAGAAGCTACAGTACCATTCTGCATGCAAATAACGTCAATCTAATAAATCAATGGCATTCACCGAAAAAAAACCCACTTAAATTTTAAAACAAAAAAATACCTAAAATATTAGAGCTTTTTTCCTTTTCATCTTCCAAGAGAAAAAGAGAACTAAACTAAAAGCAAATCTCTGTTCAAGTCAGGTCACCATGACACAAAGCAGTACAAACCAATAAATCCAGCAATGCTGACAGTCCAGCCTGGCAGTATGCACACAGGCTTCCGAGCCATGGAAAGTTGGGAAGGCTTTGGATATTAGCTCTGTGGCTGCAAGCTGACTTCTTGGAAGGAAAGAAAGGTCAGCCTGCCACAAACAGCTTGTAAGGCAAGAAATGCGAGCCTGGAGTTGCATGGCTGCACAGGAGGAGGGCAGCCCCATCCTCTCCTGCTCTGCAGATAAACCAAGATTAAGTTTGGGCAGGTAGGAGAGTATGGGAAGGAAGGATTCCTGCAGGATCCCTGCTGTTCGTGCTACTGATGCATCACTGGTAACTGAGATGAATATTTGGGTGTAGGTAGGAACACAGGAAAGCAGCTCAGCTTCCCAATAAAGGTAATGGAGAGAGACCTATTACTCTACTTGAAATAAAGAAAAAAGCTAAGGTACTAAGAAGGCATTGACTGGTCAGAAAATACAAATTTAAGTCTCACTTTCTCTGTTGCAGATATAACATGAAAAAGCACAACCAGAGTGGAGCTGAAGGAACAGCTGCACATCAGAAATTTATGTGTTTGTTACACACAGATATAACCAGGCCATTCCAGAGTCCCATGAAATCAATTGAAATCTCCTCAGACCACACATCCCTCTGGCATGGACTAGGTATTAAAAAAGCCACATCCCCCCATCCCTAAAGGCTGGTCAAAACTGTAGATCCAGTTGAGATCTTTGAAAACGTGAGCCAAGTGTTAGATCTTTTGTGTTTCTTGGACCACAGTGAGCACAACTGCGGAAGCAGCTCACACACAAAGAGAACAGCTCAATGAGGCTGGAGGTTTCAGCTCCCCAAACACAGGTGGGCTGCCGTGGCCAGACATTTCAACCTCCAAAACATTATTTAAGAACTATAAATAAGATGCCTCTACAGGGCTGAATCACAGCAGCAAAGTATTCCATGAGTTTGTTTGCTTTACTGAAGCACTTGCAGAAGGTAATGTTGAAGGGCTCAGGTCAAAAATACCTTCACTGTACAGAACAGGAGAGGCTCAGCTTCTGGCATAGCCTGCATTATTTACTGTATGAAGAACTTTTAGTGATAGCTCAAAACAAAAACCTGTAGAAGATGGCTGGCAAGCTTTCTAATTAATACAACAGGTTTCATACCTTTAAAATGCAATCAGGCACATCCTAAATGTTAGAAAAGAAGTCCATCTGCTGAAACCTCTTATTTCTAGTGTGCAAATGCAATATAAGATGATCCAGCATTATTTTGCCTTGTTCAATGTATTGAGAAGCACTACAAGATGTTTATTTAGACCTATTTGTAAAGCTCAGGTCAAAAATGTTTTGATCTTTAAGAAAGTACTAATGGAGAGAAACATATACAACTATAAAACCTTGCGCTAAGTAAAAACATCAATTAATGGATCTCTGAATATTGCTGCAAGTTTGAAAAGTAACAGTGCACATGATTTCTGTAGGGAAGAAAGAAATTAGATGTTTTGATCAGTGTTCATAGAATCAGAATCATTTAGGTTGGAAAAGACCTCCAAGATCATTGAGTCCAAGCTCTGACTAATCTCCACCTTGTCAACTAAAGCATAGAACTAAGTCCAGTCATTTCCTGAACTCTTCCAGGGATGGTGACTCCATCACTTCCCTGGGCAGCCCCTTCAAATGCTTAACCAGCCTTTCAATGAAGAAATTCTTCCAGATATCCAACATGAACTTCCTCTAGAACAGCTTGAGGCCATGTCCTCTCCTGTCATTTCTTAGGAGAGGAAGAGACCAATCCCCACCTGGCCACACCCTCCTTTCAGGCAGCTGTAGAGAGTGATAAGGTCTTCCCTGAGCCTCCTTTTCTCCAGGCTAAACACCCCCAGCTCCCTCAGCCACAAACCTATACCTAAACCCTGCTGCCACACCATTGCTGATCCAGACCAGGATGCCCTTGGCCTTCTTGGCCACCTGGGCACAGCTGGATCATGTTCAGCTGCTGTCAACCAGCACCCCCAGGGCCTTTTCATGGTATCTGTGCAACCCAGAGCAAATGACAATAGCAAAATGGACATTAAAGGCCATTTAATAAACTGGGTTCCAAGTTGGAAGTTCTCAAATTAAAATTTTTTTTTCGAACTTCGGATAATCACATAATGATCACAGGACTTTCAAACTCTTACAGCAGTCACAAATAGCCAATCATTCTATCTTGTGCAGTACATTTTTCATGGCCATGGAGTTCTGGGAATTTTTTTCTGTGAGTTAGAGATCTAGAGATCTTAAAGAAATACAATTTGAAAATGTTTTTAACCTTTGTAAGCCATTCCCAAAAGATATATTTTCTTCTTTTTTGATTATGACTTTGAGACAAATATAGTGCCTTTCAGAGTAATCTGCCATGTTTATGGGACACGGTGACATGTCAGCCACTTAGGGATTGAGAAAAAAGCAGATGTAGGCAGATCCATGAATTCCTAAGGCAAACATACTGCCTACCCTGTCTTCTAATTTCAGATGATGAGGAGCAATTTTTAGTGTGGGAAGTTTTTGTTATCAGTTTAATCTAAACAGCAACATAGACCGTCTGCTTACACAGTGGTAAATCATGTGGCAATACTTAAATTCCAAAAGAATGCATGGAAATGTTGTTACATGAAAGTGGAATGGCTGAAATGGACTTTTTTACTGAGCATCACATTTACTGAATGCAAACATAAAATAAAGAAAACAAAACTTCAGGATGTAGAAATAAAGAATTTTGTGCTATTTATTAAAACATAATTGCTTTAAGGATCACAGTTGAAAGTCAGACTGTATTGAATATGAAAGACATTGCTTGCCTGGGCAGTTAGAAATGACAAACCAAGTCAGCTAACACAAAACTCTGTCTATACCATTTAATCCAGGGCCACATATTTGCACCAGCTCTAGTGGGTTTTGTGCTGCTATGTGGGGATCTCAAAAATGTTTTTATTCCCAGCTGTAATGTAGCATCTTCTTTGCTGTCTTTAGGAAATCATGACCAGTAAGGACACTTTCCTTGTCATCTGTCCACAATTTTTTCAAGAACTAAGATGCAATTTTTACCAAAAAGCAACATCACTTACACTTTTAATGAGGGGCACCCTGATTTAGCCAGGGATACTGAAGTTATATCCCAGGGGCCTTAGTTCATGTGACAAGGATATGTCTGTACAGACGCAGCTACACACCACCAGCAGGACGCAGTCACACAGTAGGGGCATCTAACAAGTCATGGGGAAAAGCAAAAGCGCAAGGCCAGCAAACACCCAAACAAGACTCACCATTTCCTACGTTTACGTACCATTTCTAGCAACTGGAAAAATTTCTCATATTTTAATAGACTCATAAATTTTTCTTAAGGTTATTTGTTTCTTTACTGTTTGGATGTATCCACAATTTGCTGCCTTAAACGCATGAGTTGCTTCATAACCATATTGAAGGAACAAACACCGCCACATTATAATTTTTCAGTCAAATATTCATTTCTGTGGTAAAACATATCATTCTTCCTGAATGTATAAAGCTAATTTAGTCCAATTCCTTTTTTTACAGTTACCCCAATTATAGTGGCATGCTTTCAAAATATAAAATATGTAGCTCCACTAAATTGTACTGAAATGAGCCTGATGTGTATCAAAATGTTTGCAGTCATATTTTCCATTTCTTTTTGCATCTAATCTCACTATAATTTGATGCTAATGGCTGATTGAGTGTTCAGAATTGGAATTTAAAACATTAAGATTATTAAGAGTTGTAGTCAGTGAAAACATCTCTATTTAAAGCTTCTGAAATGCAGAATGTTAAAGTTGATGAATTTAAGATTACAGCTAAGTGATTTAGCTTTAGTAAGTGTTGAACTTTTAAGGAAAGATAACACAAACCAGAGCTTAGTGGGTTTGCATACACATTACCTCTGGTGTAATACACACTGAAATTTTCCTAAGCTTTTTTGATTTTTGAAGGAGATCTCCACTGAATGCTGCAGAAAACAATATACTGGGCTCAGAGTTTCAATGCAATATAACCACAGATGAGATTATGGATGTACACTGTGTGCCTAGAACTTTAGATACTCGTGATGGCATTGCAGTAATAAAAAGTGAAATATCCATAAGAAAATGTGGGCAATATTTATTTTAATTCCTCCAAAATCTTGTATTATGCCCACGCCCACATGTACCCATGCACACAATGTACTAAAGTAAAAGTTTTGCACCATGTCATACCAGAAATTCAAGAGCGTGCAACATGTAAGAAAAATGTATAACTGTTATTAGAAATCTGGAAAATCTATTCATTGTCATTCGTATGCGTATCTAAAAAGCAGCCTAGACAAGTTTACAAAACATTTCTTATGACTGTTGTGATTTTTGCAGTTAAGAAATCAGGAACTCAGAATATGTACATCGAGCTTGAATGGGTTGTGTATGTTACAGGTATGAAGCAGTTGGCAGCGTATGTCAAATATGCTGAAGTCCTGACATTGCAAAATCTTGACCAAAATAAACAAACAAAAAATGACCCAGAAATCATCTCTATGATAAGAGAAAAGACATTTCACTTCTTGTGAAAGAGAAGAGGTTTCACCATCCCTGCTAGAATCTTGGGTAGCTGGGCAGCAATCACCTCTGACATCATCTCAGGGAATTCAACGCTCAGTGCACGGGACTGGAGAAATGTGTTCAAACAGAAGAGATGGAGCTGTTTCACCAGCTGGATTTAATAAGATAGAAACATGATCAATCAGGCTAAAAGTAATGCAGTCACATAAACATGCTGTCAATCACTTATATATTTATCAGCTGACATCATTCTGTACCTTACTCTGTCATTTCTTGAACCGATAATGAGGGTATTTGTCATTCCCTATTAATGGCAAAAAATCACACATACAGCTATGGTATTTCACTTAAAAACACTGCTTCACTAATATTATGAAGCAGTATCACCCTCACTCATGACACGTGTGATGAACCACGGCAACTACTTAACAAGCATTCAACCTTTCATCTTATTCTCAAATTCAAAACACGAGTCAGTGATTTGTTAACTATGTGCTGTTTAAACACTGCTCTGAGGGACAGCATTTACTGCTCACCTGTGAGCTTTACCATGGTTCTGATTATGATCATGTCCAGATATGCTGCAAACTCTGAACTCCACAGACTCTCCTCCCTTGAAAGCAACTGCTCAACACATGACTATTTAATCTCTTCTAGCCTCTCTGAGAGGTTCCAATTTTTATTTCAGACCAGTGACCATTATGTTGTCAAATATTATACTATTTCTGCCACCCTAGGCTTTAACATCACACAATCTCTCCAGTGTGATGACTGACCTTTTCCTCATATCTCACATCACTTTATTAGCCTGAGATGGAACAGGGACTTGAACAAAGATACTCTATGGACCAAAAAGTACTCTGCTATTTTGCAGCAAGCCTTCCTCCCTCTTTCCCTCCCTCACAGGTTATTTTACTTCATGCATTTGAGATGAAGAGATGGAATTAAAATAAAATGCAGATTTGCTGAATGCTGAAGAACACAAAGATGCAAAAATCCTGTCCACCCTGAACTGCCTGTGAGCTCTTCACAACCAAGGTTGAGCTCCAAAATGCCCAGGGCTTGGTATCTAGAATTCTCAAACATTACTCAATTCCCAGACATAGACAGGTACTGAAAAATTGGTACAGAATATACACATAAAGAGAGTTGAATTAAGGTCACGAAGCTGATCTTGAATGCCTTTCTCTAATTCTTAGTAGCCTGACTTTGCAACTTGAATTGCATATTTCTCACATTATTTTCCTGGACAAGCGTACACATGCTCACACACATACACACACCACCCCTTCCAAAACCTACAGCTGTACTGGTTATGTTACACTAAAAATGAAACAAAATGGTAGCACTGTAATGCATGTTTCACAAATACTTACATATTGCATACCATAAAATATATGCACAATATATATACTGATGCTGAATATATAGCTGTCCATTCACACAAATATACACAATAAAGGAAAAATGTTTTGCTGCTTTCTTCTATTGTTTAGAAATGCTGACTTCTCCCTTCCGCAAAATTACTTTTAGGAAATACTAATTCCTTCTTCCATAAAAAGCAAAACAAATTAACAAATAAACTTACATCATGCATGGAATCCATCAGTTTTGTAAGTTGATAGAAACGCTGTGAGTTGGCCACAACACCTTTCTGGCGCAAACCAATCGCCTTCACCAGTTCTCTGATGTAACTTGTTCTCATCTCATCAAATTGGCTTTGACTTCTTAGACCTTCCAAAGGAACTTAAAAAAAAAAAAAATTAACTGTTGAGCTACAATTTACTCTGAAGGCAATGAAAGAAATTTAAAGTACAGGAAAAATTTCCAGTATTTCATGCTGTACAGTGCAGTTCATTATTATGTGCCAGGTGCCACCTCCCATTCAAGAGTTACTCCAGCAACAGAGATACAATTAATTAAAAGGCTACACCAGCATCAGTCAGTAATTTTGCTAATTGCTTACATCTAGAAGTATCCCTAAGCTTCAGCTACATGGGTTTGCTGAAAAGAAAAAATACATATTTTTATATATATATATATATATAANATATTAAAAATATATATATAATATATATAATATATATATGAATATGTAATATATATAAGAACCACTCCTGCCTTTGAGGAAATATGCTATGGACCAATTCATGTTTACACTGCTGAGAGGCAGCCCTCTTCACAGCAAATTTATGGCAGAGAGATCTAACTGGAGTGCTTCAAAATGGACTCAAGGAATGAAATAACAACTCTAAAGCAGGGTAGACAGTAAAGCTTCCAGGGCTCAGGGCTCTTCTTTGAACCTCTTTCATTTAACAGAACAGGTCAGTCTTAAAGGTGAACAGCTTTCTAGAAAAATTTGCAAGGAGGAGAAATTGGTTGAACTCCTCTTAAAGGTCAGAATAGCCTAATTTTCAAAGCCTGGATGGTTTTGGATATTTCTTAACAGCAGTTTCACAAAGAACTAAAGAATGTTTTCATATAAAGTGACTCTGATGGA
This sequence comes from Origma solitaria, assembly GCA_013397895.1. Taxonomy (NCBI): domain Eukaryota; kingdom Metazoa; phylum Chordata; class Aves; order Passeriformes; family Acanthizidae; genus Origma; species Origma solitaria. Next base: position 1,728,885 of record VZRL01002658.1, on the reverse strand, counting down.
GTTCAGGGTTGGATGGAAGCTATCCTTGACTTACATCTCTAAACCAGCAATTAAGTCCTTATATTTCCCCTGTGAATTGATTTAAAAGTATCTTCCATCAATGAATGGCCTGTTTCCTCAGAATTCTGCAAACGACAGTCACATTCCTGCCTAATGACAAAAAGTTCCTCTAAGCTATCTGAGTGAAGAATTGCAATGTCTTACATGGACAAATAGAACTTAAACAGCTGTTCCCTTCCGCTGAACATGTGTAAAGAATGAGGATGCTTTTATTCAGTGGCACGAATCTTATGCAACAGGATTAGAAATTCCTTTAAATCAGAAGTCTGGAAAGCATTACATTTAAGCCACAGCAAACTCAAAGAAAAAACTGTAAAATCAAATATAAAGTTAAAACTTGGGCTGGGGGTCCATTCAGAATTAGAAATGTATTGAGACTGACCCTCAGTTTAACACAAATTCTTGTTTCTTTGCAATTATCTAAAAAAGTCAAAAAAAGTTCATCTAAATAATAAATTGAACAGAAGACACAATGAGAGACTAAAGGATTAGACTTGATTTACTGTTAGTATACAAAAGCCTAAAATGGCTGTACTTTCACATTTGAAGAGGTTTAAGATGAATATCATGACTAAAATAAAAGTAGTAAAAAACACTTCATAGAAACAATGAGTTTATATGGCTTTTTGAAAAAACTTTTGTGGAATTATATTTATACAGTACCAAACATTTACTAAATGTCTCAGCAACAATTAATTGTTAGGTGTGTTCCTTTTCCCAAAGAGCTGACAAATTGTTTTTTCCTATAAGACAATAAATGCAGGAGACAATAAAAAGCAAAATTCATCAGAACAGGTAGGAATACTTTCTTTTTTCCAAGTAATTTCTTGCATATACATAAACATATTATCTTAAAAAATAGCTTCTGGGTGCAAAGATAAAGAATGGTAGCTTGATGAAACCTGTTAAATTGATGCACTCAGAATGAAAGGGATTTTTGATTTTGATCTGAACTTTCTTTAACAGAGATAGCTGGAATATCACAAATTTATCTAAATGTAACTGAAATTTCAGAAGACAGACAAGGAAGTTCATTTGTGATGAAAACAAGGTGGAAAACATTTAAAATAGGAATACAATCAGATTCCAACAAAGCAAATAGAGTTATATTACAGGGGGATTTTTATCCACATTACCTTTATTGCCTTAGCACAGTGTATGGTATTTTTGCTATTCTATTAGTAATTTCTGTGTTCATATGAGCTAAATGTGACGTTTTTTAATTTATGCTCTGCTGAGACCAAAATTTTTTTTTAAAGAATGGGCTTATGCAAATACCAGCCAAGTACAGATTGAGAGAGAATAAATTTTAATTCCTTATCAATTACTTAAACTTCGTAAAACCAACAAGCAGGCTATGCAGGCAGGATTTGTATATCCCTCCTCTGACTCCATCATGTGTTGAGAACCAAACTTCTACATTCTTTCAACTATACTTTTCAAAAGTGCTTATTCTCATTTCTAACAGCACTGTATAAATTTAAAACTTTCTATTTCGGGATTCACAACTAACAATTATGGCCTCAGAAGATATAAATTGTAGTATTTCAGAGAAGGTTTTGGAAGATAAGTTTACCAACTAACATATTTCCTATGTAACGTGGAATGCAGCTGTAGGCTGCATTCTTTGAAAGATGTGTATGATTAAAAGTGACCACAGACTTTGTTTCCAGAAAAACAAACCAAAGAAAAACATTTCCATTTGTTTAGGTCTGTGCTAAACTTCACCTATTTATATCTACCAAAAGTTGAATAAATGTTAGTATTATTGTTATGTCCAATTCCCTAATTCTTTTGAGCAAACATGCTTTAAGATCTTGGTCAAGATAAAGCCCTCAGTCCTAATAATTTATTAAATATTTTTAAATATATTCTAATACTTTTAGGGTTGTTTTGGTTTGGTTGGGGTTTTTTTAATCCATGTAGAGTCACTCGGACTGATGTTTCCAGGCAGAAATACTTCACAGTTGTTTTGAAAATGTGTAACACAATATAGCTATATGTCAAAAGGGATCCAACATTTCCCTAGTGTCTTTATACACAATAAAACTAACAATGAATCACAAATTCTCTGTTCTTTATAAACATTAGAAAAAAGTACTTTTAAGTCTTGGAATACTAGCATTCTTCCCAGGACATTGCCACTTGTTTAGCCAGAGAGCTTAGTGATGGTCAAGTTAAACAACATGGTTCAAAGCTCTTTCAGGAGTGATGGGTTACAAAGAAATAAAAGAACCTACTTGTGTTGAGAAGTAACAGTGCTTTCATACATAGGAACTCTTCTTGGCTAACTTGAAGTCTGACAAATTCCTGTGGGAGTTGCCACATGGATAGACACAGGGAATAGAACGATGATTCTTTCATCCTCTGTCTTACACCCAGAAAAGGCAAAAAAATAAATTAAAAAACACGAAAACATAGAAAAAGAATGGCTCCAGTACTAACTGCTTGGAAGAAATGCCTTGTTAGCAAATTAATTATCACATTACAAAAATTAAAGATGAGATTATACAAATAAACAATTTTCTGAAGTTTTTGTACCTATGCTAGTTATTCAATTGTAATAAATGTGCTATTATTTTGGATGTTTAATCTGCTAATGCTGTCCAGAAAAATACCAAAATTTGGAGGCTATCAAAGCCAAATGCTAACCACAAGAATAGGCGCATTTCATTAACTAAAAATACCCTAATGATTAATGTGAAGCATTATTTTATTTTAGAAGTTAATAGATTCTTGCATCTCCATAAAGATTTCAAAGCATAGAACTGAAGATAAACCTGAAAGTCTATAGACTTGTTCTTAGCTTTTGCAAAAACGTCTGCATCAAAATACTTTGTAGCAACTCTAGCCCTGTACTCTAATAGCAATGATATTATTGTGTAGCATGTTATGCCTTTAAAGAAACAGTTAAAAATGTTACATGCCAAGTAAACAGAGACATTAATACAACCTTTCCTAAATTCCCATAGAAGTAAAAAGAACAAATCACACAAGAAATACATAAAACTGTAGGGTTTGGTATACTGAGTATATATTATTGCATATATTGCATTTATTAGGAGAGCACTTTTCAACTGAAATGACTGCAACAGTAGCATTACAAAGTTTCTAATCTAGACTGAATTCACTGTACATTAACCTGATGATTCAGTAACCTGCACTGATTTTAAAATGTTGCATCTCAATCCATATAAATTAGGTACAACAACAAGGGGAAGATTAAATTTTGCTCCCCCACCTCCTAGGGGTTTCAGATCAGCATTCCAACCGGACTACAGATAGTAACCTCAGCAATGAAAACAGAAGATATTTTCCATTTAAAAGACATTTTTCAATGCATTGAATTTTTTTCTTGTTATTTAAAGTATTTCTGCTGTCTTGAATGACAATTATTTTGATGTTGTTCAACATCTGATATCTTGCACCAGCTCTTAAAAGACATAAACATAGAAATTTAATCCTTTAGACCTGAATGGACTTTTTACTATACCTACTTTAAACCTCCTTTTCTATTTCTTTCTGGTAGCATCTCTTCCTGATTATTATCTACAAAGAGCAATAGCAGTTTTCAAGGTTAGCAGCTTAAATGCTGTTCTTACTCATGTTTTCAGACACTGCAAAGCACAAGCAACAGTAAGTCCTTGCAGGGTGTTAATACTATGAAATCTTTGTCAAACGAAGACTCCCAGCTTTCTTGATCTGAAATTGATGCTACCAAACACATCCTTCCTGAGAAGCATGACAGCTCAGTTCACTAAATGACAGATTGGCTGTGACACAATATTTGGATTGTGGTTTCATGGTAGTTACGAAACAACTAAGGTGTGTGTTGCCCCTGCAGAAGGATTTCCCATTATCTATTTCTACCTCTAGGCACAGATTCCTATGATTCTGGCATTAGTGACTGCAATCCCACGCAGTGAGTCAGGTCAGGGATCACCTCCACCTGCTAATGAATGGCTTTCTCTGGGGTACCTCTCAGGCATATAAACTCCTTATCTGTTTGACAGTGCAGCCAGACAGTGCTTGATCCAGCTTAGCTGAAATCATGGGTGTGCACGACCAGGAGAGGTAACTTTTCTGGCAGTGTTGAGCAGTTACCTTTGCTTCAAGTGAACATGAAAGTACAATCTTAGACATCACCACACACAACAAAGTCGTTTACATTTTACCGATCTAAAAGCTAAATTATTTCCCAATAAATAGTTGCAGCTATGATTTAGTGTGCCAGTTACTTTTCATGTCTCTTTGTTTACAACATTTCTAATATGACCCTGACGAGATGTTCTCTAACCAAGAGAGAAATATGTCATCAGCACCCAGTGAGATGATCTTGAGCTGACAATAAGGAGGTGTCTCTGGTGGATTATAATCAGGATTCATAAATCTCAACTCTATTCTAGAAGAAAGTACTCAAAGTCTTGTTCACGCGGTGTCAGCAGTGGTCCGCATGCGGGGTGATACTCCAAGACATGACATTAATGCTAAAGCCATCTCACTGTTTCTTCTGAATGCAACCATGAGATGCATCAGATTATGCAGGGACAACATACAGTCAGAAGTCCTTTCAATCTCATTACTTCTAAGTATTTCAGTTTGTACAGCACAATGAATACAAATGGGAAAGGAAAGAATTCATTACTCAGTAACCTCATAGTGATTTACAGTCATCTGGAAGAGAAAAGGTCAGGAGCTACAGGGCTGGCTCCACTGAGTATTTTCTATAAAGAACTTCACTGGGGGGATCTTGCATGTCTGTAGCTATTAAAATCAGGGGTCTAAATGTTCTGCAAATCTACCTCTTAATCCTTAAACAGTATGTCTTAAAAAACACCTGTTTTAATTTCAACTTGCTTCATAGCAGTTCTTTTAGTATTTTAAAGAAAAAAAACCCGAAGGAAAATGTATTAAGGAAAAATAAATATAGAGATTAAATTATGTTTTACTGTTCCTGGCAATCTCCCATGTATTATAACCAAAGTATCTAAAATTACAAGTCTGACAATATTCATTTGCAGAGCTGGAAAACTGACAAAGACTGAAATGATGATTGTCTAAACTAAATAGCCCAGTGAAGGAAAATCCAAGCCAAAAAGGCCTTCCTCTCCCCCAGCAGAAAAGAGCTGTCCCACATCTTTTTTCCTTGATATTGAAATTCCTTCTTGATTATTTTTTTTTACAATATGCTAACACCAAATGTACTTTTCTAACAAGAAATGCACTTTAGAAAATCATTTTTATCAGAAAGTGTCAAAACTGAGAATTTAGATTATATGCAAATTATTTGCAAAAACCACTCAAATAAAAACAACCAAAAAAATTACACTTGGTTCCATTACGTAAACATTAACTTGTGTCTTATTCAGATGAATTCAGGTGAATCTTCTGACAGCATAACTATTATTCATTTTTATTATTTTTCTCTTAGATAATTAAAATACTATTTGAACCAATTTTGCTTGACCATGTAAATAAAATAGCTGGGGTTCCCACAAAGCCCTTCCCAAAGTTATTGAACTTTGATATGGTCAGAGGACTTTGCTTCGCTGTTTGTTTTGAAAAACAACAAGTAATGAATGAAATCTTGACCTCAATGGAGTCACATTCTCACTGGCACATAATAGTTCAAAGTGTTATTCAGATAATGCAACAGCAGAGTCTACTTACTCATTTAGAATCAGATCTGGTGCAAAATACAACATCTGACCACTGACATGTTTGTATGATCTCCATCCCATTGCGAAAACCATGAGACTCATCCAGGAATACTGGATGAGAGTTATCTGATCATCGATATGCAAATTCCGAAAACCTGGAAAGGAAATTAGAAGACAAAATATTTCATAATTCTCATTTAGACACCAGCTAAGTAAGTGTTTTGAGATTACAAATTTGAGCTATCAAACTGAGAACACCTGGAAAGACAAGCAGTTTTGGAGATGTAGCTCTCAGATGTTTGGGTAATAACTGTCTATCTCACTTTGATAGTTGACCTCTTGCCTTTTTGTTCTGATCCAGTATTTTGAAATGTTCAACCTAAAATTTATTTCAGCAAAAATTACTGTTTCAGAGAATAGGAACGCATCTCATTTTCCTTTGGTAAAAATATGACAGTTTGTAAAATGATCGCTGTAACCAGCTCTTATTTAATGTCAATAGCTTGAAGGTCGGTGTTCTTAACATGAGATGCAGCTGTCATACGAAAACATCCACATATGAATACCTTTCTTGCATTCAACTAAAGAGAGGCATATTCAGTTGTGTGCTTGTGTTTGGAAACTTTTGCTGTTTGATAAAGATTGCCATGAATTATGTGAGTCAAAGCAACAGTTTCCTGCCACTGAAAGAAGAGCTCTTGTTCTTCATCACATGGTCCTGTTCCTTCCTTCAAGCAAGCTCTGGCATCCCTGCTACTCCTCAGTGAACTGGTTCAGTTCATAAAGACACCAGCAAACTACAGAGGGTAAAAAAAGGTTTCTTTATTTCTCATTTACTGAGATGAATCAGTTCACCCAAGAGGTCTGCTAAGTGCCAACTGCAATGGGAAGAGCAGTGAGACTATTTTGCTGCTGTATCCTGCAGCAGCAAAGTGTCAAATTGAGCTCACATGAAACTATTTTCCACACTTTCTGCTCAATATATTGATTTCTATATATCCCAGGATGACCATTATGATCCCTATGACCACACAGCACACATACATACATAACATGGATTTTTTTTTAAAATCAGTTGTGGATCTTCAGAAATTTGGTTACTTCTCATCACCAGTCTGTTTGTGAGCTGCTCAGTCCTAGTTGGTGCTATTTATTAAAATTATTCTTTGTTGCTTTCAAAAATTCATTTTAGTAATAATAAGAATAAAGAATAAGCAGAAATACAACTTTTATTTTACCAAATGAATAAATTAATAGAATAAGAGGGATTGAGGTAGAAAGGCTGCTATAACAATCACATACAGGAATTCTCTGAGCTCCTGTGGTTTTTTTCAAGTGAATCTAAATATTTGGCTGTATGTGCCTTCAAATGTGCCTCCCTATTAAAATATAATTGATCAATTATATTATTTGATAAGTGGAAGCTTAATAATTTTGGAATTTGCAAAGAATTAATTAACAGGCAGTCAATAATATTCTCATTAGACTGCTCATCCCATGGAACAGTTGCTTAATTACAATTCACTACATATAAGAAATTATATTACCTGGTAGTAATTTAGACCACTTGACTACACAAAGAAGTTGCCTCTCACAAAGATGATTCAGACTGGTCAGCAAGGAACTTGGTGTTTCAGGTTTTGTATTGTCATAACCAGCATAGACAACTTCTGGCTCAATTCCTCGTAAAACACTTATCATTGGGGGAACAAACTGTATTTCTTGATTTGGAGAAAAGGACAGCCTTTGGGTTAGAGACTGGTTTTCGTCTTGAAGGGTTGCTGGTTGCTGGAGTGCAACATCTAATGTTCTCACAACCTTAATTTTGTTAAACTTTTTCAACTTTCGACCTGAAAAAGAAAATTGTTGATCTGTTAAAAAGAATTAACCAGTAACATTAGTATTTTCCACTAGTGTTGGATTACACTTCTAATCTATACAAGGAAACTAGAACTGTCTTCAGAAGATGTCTATTTTCTGACTATTTATATAATTGAGAAATAATCATGGAAAATTCTTGAGAGCTTCTCCCTCTGTATCCTAATCCCTTCACTGAGGGATGAACAGCACCCACCCATTAAAATTATTGCCATGAATTCTAGGTTACAGTAACCTCATAAAGTGTTTTCTGGTTCAATTCCCACTGTTCTGTCATATGTCAAGAGCTGAGCCAGCTGGCTCTACAATTCAGTTTCTATTTAATGTCAATTAATGATACTGTTTCTTTTACTCCCTAATATTCAAAACCAAAAATGTTAGTAATTAATTAGAAGCTCCTTTCCTCCACTTCCCTAAAAACATTTCAGTCTCATGGCTGAATCCTGTTTTGATGGCTGAGGATGAGTGAAAGACCAACAAACAGTGTAAAACCACATGTCAACACTTACAAAACACTTCACTTTCTAAAGCATAATTTCCCTTTCTCAGTATTTGCAATTGTTATTGCTCACCTGCAGTAGTATGAACACTAACTAAAACAAATTAATAGCTGAACTGCCTTCCCAAAATAAGCACAGATACATGTGGTGTGGCTGTGGAAATATATATAGCTCTAGGTATCATCTCTTCAAATTTCTTTCATGGGAAGTCTGTCAGTACACCCTACAGACACAAAAAATCAAACCTCCAGTGGTTCAAAGACAATAACCCTCAGTGACATATTACTACATTATAAGTTTCAATAAAAAGGCAGAGGTGACCACATGGAACACATTTGCTTTAAATAGATCCTCAAAGGTGATGAAAACCCTGCTAGATAATTAGTTCTGCCAAACAAGTTTGGCTTAGGGAAAGAAGGGTCAAAAATATACTACAGATACTGATACTTATGGTCTGATTTACATGACAGTGGGACAGTAAGAGACATGGGGGTGACGGGAAAAACAGTAACACTCATCATGCAATGAGATCAAAGGTCATATTCCCATTAACTTAATTGCAGGTTTAATTAGTTTAGTATCAAGTGCTCCAACAATCATATGCTTATTTTATCTTTTGTGGTAAGAATAAAAATATTTTTGATTAGAGATTTATTATTAAAGAACCAAACACAAAGTTACTTCTTATGTTACAGCTGAACCAAGGAAAAAAAAAACAAAACAAAAAACTATAAAAGAATAGACAATTTATTATGCCGAAAGACCTAGAGCCAATTTCTATCATAACAAACCTATACATAGTTGTAGACATGCTGGGAATTTCCCACGAAGTATTGTGCAGGCATGAAGGAAAACAGAAGGAACAATGCATTTGATAGTTCATAAATAATGATTTCAGGCATTTTCAGAAATAATGGCTTCAGATACTTTTACAGTTCAGAGAACAAGTAAAGAAGGAAACCAAACAGAATGCTTATCACATGGAAATGTTAGTAGTTAATAAGTACCCATGTTTCCAAGTGACTAAATGTATCAGAATTAATGTCACACTGGTTTGTGGAATTGCTTATGTATTTATTGCTAATTTGTTGCTTAACAGCCACCAGTAAAACAACTCAACTTGTTACCTATCTACTGAAGAGGTGACAGCAATTCACGGTAAACTTTCCCATCTACAACAAGGAGACAATATCAAATTAATAATAACTCTTCAGGACATTAGGAAAACAACAGAGATTTGACAATAGTTTTGCATTTGCTATTTACAAAATACCCAGGTAAGTTCGTGCTGCAAGATAAATTAATCTCTCCACTTAGTCCCATAATGAGTAAATAATACTAATCCACTCTGGCAACTACTTTCCTTAATATTATAACCTGTCTGTGCATATTAGACAGCACACACTTTTTTTGTAACATTTTCCTTATTTCATTTTAAGATTGTCAACCACTCAAGCAGTTTCTTAGTACTCACTGTATACCTACCCCTGATTACTACAAATAGCATGTTTATAGTGTTTGTGTACTACATGTACCTAGAAAACATAAAAAAATAGAATCTGTTTACTCTCACTATGAAATACTTTATTATTTTCTCCTTACTATCTAATTCTGTATTTTAATTTTTTTAATAGGTATACAGAATCATACTTAATGGTAGATATATTAAAAGGGCTGGGTTTCTAGTTGAAGTCTAACATCTCACTACCCTTCTCTTTACCCTGTAATACAGTGAAAAGCATCAATGATATGTTATTCCTGACAGAACACTATAACCTTTATTTTAAGGTCACTATGCTCTTGTTTTGTGTAGAAAAACAAGCTGTGTACACCTTAGACAGGTGCATACAACATAAAGAAATAAAGCAGCAAAGCAGAAGTAACACATCAGTACAGCTGAATAAGGAATCTGTGGTAATGACCCTGGGAAAATGACAGATTCACTCATAATAAATAAAAGAGTTGAGTACTTGTTTATTCCAGGACCTGATCCAGCTACCTGCTATCCTATTAGGTTTAAGATTAGAAAGGCATAGATTAATGTCTCAAGTTATGAGGTCATAAAACTCAAAGATAATTAATACTTTCATTGAGAATAACAAATATGGTACTATGGAATGTGTGTTTTTATTGATACTTCCCTTCTATAGATTAAGAAAGAAGAAACAGTCCATACAGGGGAATCAGTTACTAAAGCAATTTGTTGCTAATCTATAATTTACTTACAACTGATTTACAATTTCTTTTAGAACAATTCAGGTGTTTACTGATTTGAAATTAGGGTTGAAAAATGGACCTGTTGTCCATGTAACATAATATTACACTCTATCTATATGGTTGCCACTCAGTAACATTCAGTGGAAGACGGGTGTACTTCTCTAAGATGTAAGTTTAATTTAATTAATATAGTAATTTTTGGAATCTTACCACTACCATCCACTAAAATCTCAGTGTTTCTCATGTTATTGAAACAATATAGCATGTCTGTATTTAACTCGAGGCCAGCATTAAGAAACTAAGTATCAGAGGTAAAAGAACAAAAGTATATCCATGTAAGTTCTAAATGGCAGAAGTCAGAAAATGCACAAAAAGTCTTGACCAATGCAGGCCAAAAACCCAAGAAGAGGTTTAAAGTATTGCAGATTCTAATTCATTTAAAATACTCAAGGATGTCTCTAAGCATTAAATTTCTTCCAAGAACTGGAAATTTGCACATGGACATTTATCAGAGAATCACAGAATACCAGGATAGGAAGGACCTCAAGAACTATCCAGTCCAACCTTCTTTGGCAAAAGCACGGTCTAGAAAAGATGACCCAGCACCTTGTCCAGCTGAATCTTATAAGTGCTTAAAGTGGGGAGTCCACCACTTCTCTTGGGAGATTATGCCAATGGCTGATTTTTCTCATAGTGAAAAATCTTCCTCATGCATCCAATCGAAATCTCCCCAGGAGTAACTTGTACTCATTATCCCTTATCTTTTCCATGTGGCTGCTTGTAGAAAGGGAGTTTCCATCTTCTTTGCAGTCACCCTTTAAACAGTGGAACACCATGATAAGGTGTCCCCTAGGCCTTCTTTTCTCAAGGCTGAACAAATCCAGTTCACAGAACCAGAGAACCACAGAACCATTTCGGTTGGAAAAGACTTCCAAGATCATCGAGTCCAAATTTTGATTCATCACTACCTTTTCAATGAGCATTAGGTGCCACGTCCAGCCTTTCTTTAAACATCTCCATGGATGGCGACTCCACCACCTCCCTGAGCAGCCCATTCCAGAGTTTAACAGCCACGTCTGTGAAGAATTTCCTCCGGATGTCTAATCTACATCTCCCTTAGCACAGCTTGAGGCTATGTCCTCTCATCCTGTCACCTGTTCCCTGGGAGAAGGTGCTGACCCCTCTCTTGCTACACCCTCCTTTCAGGCAGTTTAGAGATTGGTAAGGTTCCCCCTGAGCCTCCTTTTCTCCAGGCTAAACAACTTCAGCTCTCTCAGCTGCTCCTCACAGGATTTATGTTTCAGACCTGTCCCCAGCTCTGCTGCCCTTCTCTGGACATGCTCCAGCCCCTCAATGTTGTCCTTGAAGTGAAGGGCCCAGAGCTGGACACAGGAGTCAAGGTGTGGCCTCACCAGTGCTGAGTACAGAGGGACAATCAATCACTGCCCTAATCCTGGCTGCAATACTATTCTTGATCCAGGCCAGGATGCCATTGGCCTTCTTGGGCCACCTGAGCACACACTGGCTCATGTTTAGCCTTTCCTCATATGGCAGGCTTCCCAGCCCTTTGATCACTAATGCCTTTGGGAAAATTACCCAAGCCCTGTAGCACCCCAAATATGAATCGTACTGTATTGATTAGCACATCAAACCGTGGGTAGAAAATATTGCTCATGTGATACAACAAAGGAATAGTACAAAATAGTGGACAAGCAAAAGGAAGAAGGGTAACAATAACTATAGAAAGAGCATTATGGTTAACAGTCTATCTTGAGATTTTATTTGCAGTTTGAATTTTAAATCCTCATTTACAAACAGTGTAATTTCACTCCAGTTTTCCTCATTTTTGGTCTACATTTGTCTTTTTTTCTTCTTTCAGTATTAAGCACCCTATTTTAGCCTGCATAAAACAATTAGTTTCCTAATCCCCCCAGAACTGTTGACATCACTAAGAGTGCCTGAAATACTACACTTAAGCTGAGGCAGCTGAGAAAAAAAATAGAGATTCCACAGTCACAGCTCCACTCAATATTTCCTTTTTTCCATTGCCTAAGTGTTCTCTTCTGCTTTCTATTTCTGCCACATTGCTTTTTTCCAGAAGATGGTGTAGGTGGAGATATCAGAGCAGACATCTGATGAGATGCCATGTCCCTCTAAGAACCAGAGAAACTGGACTGGCGTCCCCAAAAATAGGAGACAGCTTTGATTCGGTATACTTAGGAGAAGACTAAAAAACACAACAAACTGGCTAGATAAAACAATCTAGCATTAAATACAAAGAAAAGATTTACACTTGCTTTATAATAGCTGAGAAAAAAAAGGTGATCTGAAAGGTGATGAGAAAGATTAAGATTTCACTCTCTTCATACCTGATAGTAATAAAATAAAAGTCAGAGCACCTTTATCCTCAGGTTTTGTAGGATGTAATATCCTGATATGAGAATACACTAATGAGGACTCAGCATCTCACAAATATTGCTGGCAAAAGTGTCCAGCTTTTTCTGCTTCAAGTACCTACACCCAGAGCAAAATGTATACATAAAAAACCACTAGAAAAACTAGCATCCATAAATGCATACAAAATGTAGAATGAAGTCAAGCCTGCTGGTGATTTTTCCTATGTAGCATTACTGTGCAGAACAATGCTGAAGCAAAAGGACTAGACAATGATAGTGACTCATCTCACACTCTTCTGCTTGTTGAAACTGCTGCCTGTGATGTTAGAACATGTGGGGTTTAGTTATTGGTGTTATCCAGAGTATCGTAAATGAAAATTGAGGTTAGATCATCATCACACTCTCAGCTGTGCAAAATTCACAGACAAGAATTAATTTTTATCTGTATTAATTTACACTCATTAGAATCATAGAATGGTTTGGACTGGATCTAAAGATCATCTGCTCTAAGCCCCCTGCCTTAGGTAGGTATATATTTTAGAGAGCAAGTTGATCAAGCCTTGCATGTTCTCCCAAATTTTAAAAGGCAGGCACTACATCTGCCAACTCCTCTTTTCCTGAGTCTTCATTCTTACTCTGTACTTTCCATGGCCTACTCTGGACCTCTGCCTCCTTGGCTTTCTCCTGTTCTAGAGCTGGGCAAACAATGCTTTAGGTTCTGCCTTTGTAGTAATACTGTTTCTCCACTACACTGCTACTCCAGCTTTAAAACACACCTTTGATCTGAGAAGGATCCAAAGGACATGTTCTTCTCCTTTTGTCCCTCTCCCCTCAGCCCAGTGCCCACCAATGAGCTTGTCAGCTCCAATTTTTTATTTTTCTTTTTTAACTGAGAGGTGGTACTGTCTGACCATGTAAGAATGACACAATGGCCATGTGTGAGAATACTCCAGCTCCATGGACCTTGCATTCAGCTTACAGGAGCAGGAAAGACAGAGCTGTGTAATCAAACTATCAGTCTGAAAACTATGTACATGTTTTAAATTATGAATGAATGCTGGTTAGCAAGATAATGAAATGATGCACAGTACATAGTGTCAGCTCTTCCTTCAGGGATAAAAAACAATACTTAAACGCTGGGGAGGAAATGTAGGGAAGAGGGAGGGAGAGAAAGACAGGCAGACAGACAGAGGGTTTTGATGTGCTAAAATAGATTATATTGGAAATAAAGCAGGTTTTTGTCCTTCCCTTCTTTTTTGTTTCTAAACTCTCTTTGGGAACATATTCTATCATTTTTACATAGCTATTTTCTTATAGCCTGAGCCATGTATTCTCAAGCTTTGTACTGATCCAAAAAATACAGGAAAAAAATACAGGAAAAATATGCATCATTCCTGCCTGTTAGCATAGCAAAATTTGCCATGTTACTACCTGATCCTACACTATTTTCTCCCTGTAGGTTTTAAAAGGCACAGTGCTCAGTTTTGATTAATGATACGTGAAAAACTCCAAATCTCTTACAGTAAGAACTAACACAAAGATGGGATTTCCCAGCATCTAGTATGTAAAGCCTGCAGTATTGCGCAGCTGTCCCTCCCTGGTGGAACAGAAGGACACAATTTTGTTGATATGTACTCAAAGCAATGATGGTGGGCATAACAGAAAAGGGGACAGTACCGATTCCTGATTTCAGTGTCCATTTCAGTCTGCTTCTTTATTTTTTATGTAAATCAAATTTTCTGATCCAAAACTTTTAATAAATACACACCAAAGACCTTGAAGAAAATGAGTGTAAGGGTACACAGAGATTCCTACAGAAAGGTATTTTTGTTTCAGGGTTTTCAGACTCATTAAAGAAAAACTCTAAGAAATTATAAAACTTAAGGTAATTCTTCCAAAAGTAACAGTTGAATGTGGTTCTTTCCTTTATAATATCAGAGTAATGTTGTTTAACCTTGACAGTCTGAAGGTAGTGTACTTGACTGCCTGTTTTTCTAAATCCATTTGAAAAGCAGCTCACCTCCCAGGACCATACCAGCTTGACAGCACTTCCTCAAGCGACATGCTGGGCAGTTCTTCCTACGGATTTTATCGACTATGCAGTCATTTCTTCCAGCACACAAATAGTTATGCTGCCCTGCAGGCAAGAGAAAAACAGGATGAATAACATGTTTTGTAACATAGCAAAATTATTTCTGCATATAAATGTTCCAAAAATAACTGAAGATACAAAAAAGTATACTTGAACCATTAAAGGACTCCTTCATTTTATGCTAATTTTGACTAATTATGTTACTATTTGAATAAAATGTTTTATTTGTCCTCTCTAAGAGTGAAACTCCCCATCTACGAAATTCCAAAATAATTAGCAGGTGGCATGAACTGCTTAAATTATTGTACTAACAATATTTCTCAAGTAAATTAAGCACGAGGACAAACCAATTGTTTCTTTAAAACTTGTTTTTCTTTGAAGTGATTTATCCTATTTTCAAAGAACTTAAGTAAATTTTGCTCGGATTGATGTGGACTTTCTGACAGACAACAGAATGAAGAAGTTGGGGCAGGGCAAAAAAAAGCACTTTAAGCAGAGTAAATGACCTCTGGTGGAGAAGCAGCTCTGTACTAACCCTGCTGAAATACCAGCTGACCAGGTGCAGCCAACACAGCCAAAAAGGACACATAGAAGGAGGCTGTTACTTTGTGGTTTAGGTTAGTTTAGTTTATTGTTTAATTGTGAACAACACTGTTAGAAAGAGCCTGTCACTACTGTATTAAAATTGAATGCTTTGAAGGAAATTAGCTTTCAGCAAAGCAAAAGATTAAATGGAATACTGTGGATATGGACAACTAAGTATAACAGAAATCAGTACCAAACTTTCTAAATTTTCACTGATTTCTAAATCTAGAAAAGAGTTAGTGCTGAACGATGTGAAACAATGCATTTGTTTCTGTGCTACCATTTTTAAAGAGAAATCATTTTCTTCTTAAGCATAACTTTAAAAACAACACATTTGGTTTTAGTAAAAAAACCCAACAATTGTCTGAAATCCATTTTCTTTTTTTTTTAGAAAACTACAAGTAAACAAAAACAGTTGCCTCACACATAGCCTGGCAACAAAAAAGTCCTTAGTAATGCTTTAAATCAGAAGAAATTCTCATTTACTTTTTCCCATTAATTCTAATCCTGGACTCCTTCTTACAGGAAACATTACCAAAAGTATACAAATGAATAAAAATCTGTCTTGCTATTGGCAGCAGACCAGTAAGCAAAACACTTATTTCGAACAATTCTTCCTTGGGACTATTTGCAGGTTTTCTTCATCTTTCTTTGCCTTTATTACTTACAAAAAGCATTCAGTCCTTTGATAAGCAACAACATTTTTAAAACTCCATTACTTTAATTAAAATTCATGATGATTATCTCGGCTCTGTGGCATTCTACTGCTTTAATGCACAGCTAATTTACAAAGGAAAGCTTAAGTATAGCTAAAGTTTTGTTTGTTCTTGTGTTGTTTTGGGGGTTTTCTTTGGTCCCCTGAAAGTGGATTTCTTCTTGAGCTCTTTTCCAGGGAATCTGTTAAGTCTACACGAGATGCTCTGAATCCATAAAAACCTTGTCCATTGCAAGATCAAAAAATGGACTCTGTATTTCCAGTATGGCAGTAAATAGTCACGAGCAGCTCACATTGTCACAGCAGCATTCAAACTTGTACTTTTCCTCCTATAACAACACAGAAAAATGCTGATCTGACAAAGCCAATGCCATATTGTGAAATATTATTCTCCAAGCACTCAGTGAACTCTGTTTCTACATTCTAGAATTAGGTCAATATTCAGGATTCACTCTTGAGATCAACATGTGATTTGTGGACTCAACATCCAAGTGCATGCCCTAACTACTAAAGGAGGCTAAGGACTATCTGCTGGAGCAGGAAATTATCTGGGAAAACAGAAATTATTAGCTTGATTTATAGTGACACGTATTTAAATAGCTTACATTATTTACATAATAGCATTCAAATATTGTGCATCCAAGATAAGGAATTACAGATCAAATTGCAAAATTTTAAATTTAGAGTTATGCATTTAAGTTTAGCTACACTCTTAGAAACCTCTTCATAATTTAGGGGTTATCAGCAGATCCAACTTCCACTTCAATTTGAAATTCATGAGTTACTTCATCATCAAATTACAAGCCACAAACTGCTTATTATAAATCTAAGACTGAGCAATATTTTTCACATTTACAAAACAAATCATAATTGAATCACAATTATGAGAATTACACTTCCATGTTCATATGTTCTGAAATTTCATATTAGACTGGATTAAAGAATGTCTCTGTCCAATGTATATCAGGCCAAAAATGAAATCTGTTACTAGAGTTTAGACTTGGATCTTCAAGAAGTGAATATTATTTCATTCTCATTTGTTTCATATTTATTTCAAAATCTAATAATGACCAATGACCTAATCTTTATTATGTCTTAATTGAATTTATTTCTTCCACAAAAAAAACAAAAAAAACCCAACCAAAAAAAAAAAAAAAAAAAAAAAAAAAAAGAAGAAAAAAAGAAAGAAGCAAGAAGCAAGAAAAATCCCAAACCCTGCCAACCCAACCCTCCCAGGGGACTATGACGACAAAATCTCAGGCACTTCTTGATGCTTACTGTTAACAATTTCCTTGTTTTCAAGACTATTAAGAAACTACAGTCATATCCTGCACCTGACTTATACCTTCATGTGAGTTTTCCACTCCACTCATCTCTACCCCACCTCTCCCCAACACCTTCCATCCCTAAGTGTACTCCACTCATTTTGATTCAGCTGCAACTTATTTGGAAAACATGTAAGGTTCAATTATTTGGTATTTTTCAGTTTCATCTGTAAAGGATTTTTTTAATTATAACAGCCATCTGAGTGGATCTCATATCAATAGATAAACCTGAGTAAAAGTTCACGTTTGAAATCACTTCTACCATTGTGCAAAGCTGTGTCCTGAGAAACTTGACATTAATATTTTAAGGGCAGCTGCCATCTGAAGGAGAGATTGTGTAAGAAATGACCAACACATGCCAGCTATTTGCTTAATTTCAAAATTACAGGACAATGTTTAGCTAGATGAAGATATTTGGAAGATTTTCCTGGGATTCTAAAATATTTATTTCAAAATATTTTTGCTATAGTTCAGTCTTTAGGATCATCTAGATTTGAACTAATTGTCTTCAATACATGGGCGTTGCAGTTACACTAAACCCATGTACTAATGAAGTATTCAAAATCCCTGGTAAAGATAAAATTACCATTCCATTGGTAGCTTGATATTCAGTACCTTTTCTATGACTATTGTCATTATAACCAGGAAAACAAACAACAAACAAGCAAACCAAATACTCAGAAAAAAAACAGGATAACAGTAGTATTGTCACTTCAGCAGAATTCTGAAAGCAAATGTTGGCATTTGCATTTCTTACAAAAATACGCATGTGGGAACTTTCTGGCAACTGCCACATCCTTGGAAAACTTCATCCGACATTAAGTTTCTATGCATGTTTACTTTTCACTGTTTTTTGAAAGTGTGTATCGAGGGTCACAATGTATTGGCTTGTGACCAGCTTGACTGAGAAAATACAGAGATTATTTTATGTCAGTTAAATGTTCCAGATTCTTATAGGATAGTATTTTCCTTAACTTCCATCTAAAATCCATTAGTGTTAGCAAAGCTGAAAGTTCTACTGTAAGCAGGCAAACACAATTTTAAGTCCTGTAATGACTACTGCTATACTGGCAAGTTTTTAATCCAAACAGTGCTGGAAGTAGCACGTACAATATCTTTACAAACTGCACTGTCAGCTTAGCTCACTGACATGCTGCAAGTCACTTACAACCACTCAGGCAAACTCATGAGTTGCAGAGACTTTGCAGATGTACAAAATACGGAAAACATAAAGCTTTATCTGCACCTGGGGTATCAGATACAGCAATCAGTTATTTGGATAAGTGCATCTGTGCTGAACTGCTGCCACCCTGCACAGAAGCGAAGCACTTGTTTGCAAACCATCAGCTCCTTCTATCTGCAAAAAAGAGTGCTATCTCAACTCTTTTTTCTCTCTCCCAAATGTGATTCTGCCTCCAGCATCTCTCTTAACTACCAATGCTTTTGTATAAAACCATCAAACTCTGGAGGACTGTTCTTTGCAGAACACATCATGGTGTTTTATTTAGTTTCGTTTTAGATTTCTGTCTAAAACTTGTAGATATCTATTGCATCTCTTTGCAAATTATTTTACTCCCAAATGTCTCCCAGCGTCAACTTTTTGCTTCCTGAAGGCTAGCCTCAAGGTTTCACTCAATAATTTCCTAACAGTATGTTTTACCTCTTATAGACTTTTTAAAAAGTATCAATTAAATCAATAGGTAAAAAAAAAAAAAGAAAACAAATGAACACCACCACAATGGAATTGTGGAAGCTGACAATAAACATGGGTTTAAAATTTAAAAAATGAAAAATAAGTTCACCTGTATACCTAAGCTAAACACAATGGTGCAGATGTAAAACTGTAAGTGAAAAAAAAAATAAAGTGTAAAACTGGTGAGTAAAAATCTGATTTCTGGAAGCCAAGACAATAGACTAGGCTAGTCCTCAGCTTGTGGAAAACCTGACTTGTCAGAGCAAATACAGGGTAATCCTTACCCTGAACAGCCTCTGATAAGACAAGTTTTCCACAGCTAGGCAAACAGTCTGGTATTGGTCATTCTCAGTAAAATGGGAAGTGCAACTATACCACTTTAGCCTAGATCTAAATGTAACACTCTGTTGTGTTTGGCTATCCACAACAACACTCTTCTATTTACACTGTTTCAATGTGCAAAACAGCAAATGTGGGTTGAAGTTACCTCTCAGTATGTGGTTTTATGAGATTTGGTCTTAGAGAACTAGGAATCTGTGCTACACAGTCTCCAAGTTCCTATATGCCATTACATGCTCTTAGTCTCCAAGATTTCACACACCTCAAATAATGGTGTTCGTTTGGTTGGTTTTTTTAATTTAATACAAATTTTCTTTCTGTGTTAATATTTTCTCTAAAAATAAAAAAGTCCCTGAAGTGAGACTTTTGACTCTACTACCCAAAACCCACATCACCCATGGACTTTACCATGCATAATCTTTTGATAAAGATTTACATTTCCCTCTTTGCTCATTGAAGTAAAATTCTCACTTCCAATTCCTAAGTAGTTGTTGTGACTTCTATTCTGTAGCCTACATTGGTATAAAGAAAGACCTGCTACTGATGCAAGTCTGGTTCACAGCAAAGAATTAAGGATTCAATGGACCAAAGAGGACAAAGAGTGGAAAGCAGAGGAACTTGTGAATATGTTCCATCTAGGAATCCAACTGAAATAATGTGGAATTTCTTTCTTCATAATAATATATTTCATAGTGAGAGCAATAAAAACAGTAACATCCTTGACTGACTCTTTCCTCCTCTTGAGTACTGATCTCAAAATCTTCCTGCCTTTTGCTGGGAATCCTGAAATGCTATTGTCTTTTTCCTTCCAAAATCACTTCTCCAAAGAGCAACTGCCAAAGAGAGAACACTTTTTTAATGATACCTACAAACTAGAACAATTAAATGTAGCTATCTTGTTTTCACTCATTTCTAGACAGAGTCAAAAGTTACAATCCTGTTTTTGAATCTTTTTACATTTCCCTGTCTGTTTCATCATTCTCAACAAGTAAAAGAAAACAAAACAAAATTAAAACCTTGGAAAAACAAAATGAAACAAGATTAAGCCATAATTCATGGAAACTATAATGAACTGCAAAATTAGGAATACCGTTTCATATTGATTTTCAGTTGGTTTGCCTAGACTGTTTACCACTGCAACACCTTGAAATGCATAAAGTCTTGGAGTCTAAATAAGGGAACTGACAACAGTAAAAATTTTCCCTAGCTAATACCTTCAGGAGAATATGGTAGCTTCTAAAAGTCAGTATTTCCAGTTCTTTTTATGGCATTGTGTCACAGTTGTTCCTTGGTCACCATTTTTAGGTAATTAACTACATCAGTAATATAAATATGTAAAATGATGCAAAGGCAGCATTTTTGCCAATGCAGTGTCTATTTCTTACAAATACAGAACATGGGATTCGGACACAAAACCTACTTTAAAAACACACCACCTATCTCAGAGCTATACAGCACTAAAGTACCAATTGTTCTTCTTTTGATCCCTAAGTGTTATAGTCTTCTATCAAGATAAGAATCTTTATATTTGCATTTCAGTCATCATATTATTTTGATTTTAGTGGAATTATCATAGCACATTGCCATGAAAATTTTTTTCATATATATTTTTGTTATATTCCTTGACTTGTCCCACATCTGAACCAGTGGGGCAGAGTCATTCACTGTATGACCAATAAAGGCAGAAAAGCCCAGAAACATTAGTAGCAGAAAAAAAAAAGCAATGTGCAAAAAACCTAGGTATTGCTGCCTGTTGACTGAACACCTTAGACTAATTTGATTGCATTTGATTAATTAGATGCTAAAGTGTACACATCCATCAAAACTATACTAGTAGTACATCACGAATACGGGGGAACAGATACACAGTTTAAGGTGATGGGCACCATCAAACCTAAATCCACTTTTAGCAGAGAACAGTTTTACTATAAATACTTATACTTTATATATTTATGTCATATAATTTATAAATATTCTAATACTTAAAATAAGTACATTTTTTATAAGTATATACATAACATAATAGCTATAATACCTTATATATATTACTTAAGCAACATGAAATGAGTCTTTTATATGCTTATTATATTTCTTTTATACACTACAGAACTATATTAGCTACCTTGGTGATATGGGTAGGATTCACATCACCAAATGCAGACAGTGCACATGCTCACCTGACACTCCTTTACACTCAGTGGTGAGAAACAGTTACTGTTAGATCACTGCTATTTTCATCACAAGTACATATTAGAAATAAGTCAGTGAATTTCTTCCGAAAATTTGTTTCTCTGCATTCACTGTAAAATGGACTTAAGATGAGCAGTTCAGGTTACTCACATTGTGCACATGGGGAGTTAGAACATAGTATTAGCAAGCCTGAGCAGCCAGTTGCTGGTGCTCTCTAAAGTGCAGTTTTACAGTACCTGGAATAGCTTCTAATCCACCTGAAAAGATGTCTAAGATAATATACAACACTGTTTCTAAAATACTACATAAAAGTTAAACTAAAAATTTTAGTAATTGACATTTCTGCAGCTGATTATGTTCTAAGCCATGTCTATTAGTAGTTAGTCTCAATTAGAGCATTAGCACAAGAGCCAAAGTACCAGAACAAATGCCATCTCAGCTCACTTCACTGTTGTGCCTCATACAAATCAATACATCAAATTGCTGTTTGTCAAATGGCTGGGCAACAAATACTTTTGAAATCAGAAGTACAATGAAGATATACAGTTATGTATCAATGCAGATTTTCTTCTTTTTGTTTTTATGATATGTTCAAATTCTTTGAACTCACAAAAGTGACATCTTCCATTTATATTTTAGTCTCCTCAACAAAGCAATTTTGTACATTGAAATATGAAAATATATTTAGCTTACTGTACTTTGACACATTTTGGCCATGTGCAAAATGAAAGAACTTCAATAACATTCAATCTGTTATACTGAGTGAAAAGCATTTTTATTTCTCAACTTGCCATGTATGCTTTGTGTGTTTGCATGTTTTCTACTTCATGAAAATTTCATCACTATCAGGTTTACAGTACACGCTATACCAAATTCTGATCCCAAGATCCAGACTGGGAAGTTGGATTAAAATTTAGAAAACTCTTCAGAGTTAGGAGAAAAAAGAACTTTTAACGCCTGCTTCATCAATTTCACAGCTGAAAGGGTCTCTACAGTATTGCTTTTCTCCCTGTTTTCAAAGAGGATGTTCTACTAGTGGTTGGCGGTTTTTTAAATACTTGGCATTTTATATTATTTAGCTATGGAAAAGCACAACTCTTTAGACCAGCAATTTTTCTTATGCATAGTATTTCACTACATACATAGTGAATCACACTGTCATCACAAAACTGCCTATCACAACACTGATAGCATCAAATAAACTTTATCAGCAAGTTTGGCTGAAGTCATGATGAACCTTCTTACTGTGTAGGTGTAGCTCATCATCAATTACCCCATGTACAGACAGTGAAACCTCTCATGGAAAGCCGACTTTCTGCCAGTTTACCAAATTCAGGTCTCAGAGAGAAGAAAACTTCATACTTGGTCAGTTAAATGTTATCTGCTACATATGCTTGAGCTTGTTCTCTGATGCCATTGCACAGTTGTTACCCTGACCCTAAAGCACATATCAAAACTAGACAAAGGGTATACAATCATTTGAGCAAGTTTGTAACACGTTCCCAGGTATTCAAACAAACCAAGAGTCAGTTTCTGACTGATCTGCAGTAATATCATGTATTCATGATGGTCTCAAAGTCTTTGGGTTTGGGCAACTACTTTTCCTTAGATGTCAATAATATAAACAAAGTGCATATATAAATACAGAACAAAAGTAAGAAGTGAGACTTTATTATAGGAAAAACAGCACTTGAATTTTTTTCAGGATTTAGGTAATTCAATATTTTCATTAGTAAAATTACTGCAAAGGTCACACTTTCAGCAAGATGGCAAAAATGCGGGCTACTAAGAAATCCTGTGTTAGCAACAGTGTAACTGCAGAATCCCAAAATTCTTAACACTGGGTTCCTGTTCAGGGACAGGTATTTGACCCTGGTGTTCCACAAGCATTTTGATCATACTTGCCCTGCATGGTTTTACATGAAGGAATCTTTATAAGACATCACTAATGAGAATTTGGCAATTTAGTCCTAGAAAAGTAAAAGTTCATTTCTTGATCTTCTTTCTCCAATGCCCTGTTAGAAATAGTCTCCTCTACCTTTTGTTATCATGAATGAGATCTATTATTAGCACTTAAATAATGCCTAATCATCGACAGTAAATTACTTTGCAAATATAGTAATTCTACATATTTGAAAGCATTTTGAATATTATTTCTGACTTTTTTTTATTTCTATCTCGAAAATGCTTGTCACTCTCAGCTCACTGAAAGGAACAGCACTACCCCATCAGCACAGTGAATCCAATTTTGTCCTTATTTCTTTACTGAATATAAATAACAGTTACTTTCATTGCTTTCAGTATACTCAAAGTAGATCTTTAAAGCATTTTTAAAAAGCCTTGCAATTTCTTCATACATTAAGTTAATCTACAGAGTAGTAGTTATTTGTAAGGGTCCAACAGAAAATGCACAACCTCTAAATGCAGATAAATGTTTCCTAAGAAAAAACAACCCAGTACCTTTGTCCCTTTTTTCCTCCTCACTTGCAGTCCTAACTTTTATGTATCTGCTATACCACAGGTTCCCAAAGGAAGGACTTGCATTTTTGTTTAACCTACTTCAAGATTTTGCCTAGAGAAAAATACATTTATTGTATTAACACCAACCTTTTCTTTGTACTTACAGCCACATATGAGGAACCAAGTATCCAAAAGACAGAAAGTATCTACAGAATAACATATATTTTAGAATTCAGTGCCAAAAAACATTCTAAGTAATCTCTGTGATCTTCACACAACCCTTACCCTTTGTTAAATTGCATGTGTATGTACTAGTTACATTAAAATGTATGATTAAATCATAATTAGTATATATAGTTTTAAATGATTGTTCAGTCTGAGTATTTTAAATAAGGTCTGTTTTTATTTCAAAAAGATTAGATATGGAAAAAACTGAGTTTTCTGGATAACGTAACAGTCCATTTTATTCAAATGGAAGTATTTAACCAATAAAGTATAGCTTTCATACCCAGGATGGTAAAATACATGGTGTATGAATAAAAAATTTCTGTGAAAAAAAATTACAAAAATTACATGGGCTGTTTGATTTCAAACAGCAAATGCATCTCAGATTACAGAAATAATCAAAATAGAAAATATACATTTCCAACAAATGTAATATTACTATATTAAGTACTTTTTTATCTATATACAAAAACTCATAACACAAAAAAACCCTCAAGATAGAGAAAATCCGTGAAATAGCAAAAATAAGCTATTTCCAATCATGTTTTAATTTCTCATAAAGAAACTAATCAGTACTGTATGGAAATTATTTGAAAAATAGAGTTTTCACCAGGAATTTTTACTCACAAAATTTAACAACTTATTTGCATTAATTTTTATTTAAAAACCCACTTGTTGGTAGTATGACTAGAAATTTAAAAAGGTAAATAATGGCTTTACACCCAGAGAAATTATGACCAGAGGGACATTTCATGGAAGAAATATATCTCAAATTTATACAAATGCCACTGTTAATTTTAAACACTATTTTCTCTTGTATTTAAAATACAAATACTCTGTTTCTTCTTACAGAGGAGCAATTTCCCACCATTATTTCTGATACAAAACTTTTTAAAACGTACTTCAAGTCCACATAAAATCAAGTATCTATCAACAAATGGGATTATTTCAATTATTGCTGGTATTTATATAGTATGCTGTAATGAAAATAAGAAGTCCATCAGTCCATCTCTAAGGAACCCCCTGTAGTCTTGCATTTTTTACACAAAAACAGGTAACTGTATTTGTTCATTTTGCCAATGCCCACACTGTCATGCCTGACATTCCTTCCCATCAGAGTAACAGCCTGTATCTTTTCTGATTACAGTCATGTTTCTGATGTAGTTGTACATTCCTTGAAGATCCTTACTAAAAAACCCAAACATACTTCCTCACCAGTCTCTCAGTCAGTGGAATCATTTAAAAATTGAAATTATGAAGCTTCTCAGTAAAACATAAGACTTTTGTTTATATAACTGCATTATAATAACATCATTTGTCTGCATATAAGTCTATATTCTTAACCTGGTAAGACTCTGCAAACACAGACTTCAAATAATCTGTGAAAATAACTTTAAGATGTTCCTTTTATTAAGTTATATTCCTTCTTCACATTTTTCATTAAAATACTTCTGCTGAACAGTAATAAGAAATGGTTTTGAGCAGGTTTGCCTGCTGCAAACAGAACGAGATACTAAATTTAAAAAGAGATTAAATCTAAAATTGACAGAATCAAATTCAAAGAATAAATTACAATATTATAGAGGTGAAAAGCAAAAATAATTTTTTAAAAAAATACGGCACTAATAAGTTACACTACACTCAGTATTAAAATATCAGCTCCCAGAGGTTTTTTTTCAATATTTGGTTGATTTAGCAAAACATAGCAAAAAAACTGTGAAGCCAAACCAAGAGACCAGCTAGCAGAGTAAGTGAAACTTAAATGTATTCCTGCAAGTGACTTAAAAGCCTTGCAGCCTAACAGGAATGTTTCTAGTAGCTTCCTCATGAAACCCATTGAATATATCAAAGAAAATGTAGCACTGGCTCAAAAGTTCACCTAGCTCACCAAGTCCACTCTTTGCAAATATTTAATGTAATATAAAGGAAGAACATGAGCATATGCTTAAAGTAGAAAGTAACAGCATAGTGAAACAAAAAATCTAATTCTATTCTTTTGCCAAGCTTTTACTTTTCCAATATTCCCCATTTCATTTGGAGAGAGATAAACTCTATAAAGCTGAAAAAACTATGTAACACAAGAAAATACAAGATGCAATTTTTTTTATTTTAAGGAGTCCTATCCATTTGAACAACAGTTTTGTTAAATATATGGAATAGAAATTTGAATATCCTAGTTCTGATAGGATCAGATAAAAATCAAAAAGTGAGAAAAAGCTTAAAAAGTAGATGGATTTGTTTCACTGCTTTATCTGTTGAACAATATAAAACAGTCTGCTCTTGTATTCATAAATAAAATCTCAGTGGACAAGGCATATAATATAATCTGAAAAGAAAATATAAATATAGGTGTTTGTACTGTTTCATTAAACCTGCAGCCTGACTTTACAATTTCACGACTATTTGGAAAAAAAGTCAAACACATTTATTGTTATTATGACTTGTAATAGCTCAGTGAAATTTTAAACACTTCCGTAACTCCCATGAAGTCAAAACTCTGCATCTTAAAGGCAAGAAAAATTCTGGTACTTCAAAAAGAGAAGAAAAACAAAATAAATTCTTATCTTCCTATCATTAGCTCATGCCCACAATATTTTCCTTTGAACACCATTTACACTTTTTAAAACAAATTTTGTAATACACAGAATTTTTATTTATGTCTGCCTACCTGGAAAGATTAACTGATAAACAGTAAATAATAAATAGTAAATAAGTAAAGTAAAACAAATAATTCTAGAAAAATCAATTAAGGAAGAACTTTTTCAATATCCACTGTAATATTTAAACAGAGTCGACAAAACAAAAAAAAATTCACTACAGTGATAATATTTATAAGGATGAGCAATAAATAAACAATATGTCCTAGCAGTGCCTAGAAGACATATTTTAGATAATTAGGAACAATGGCATCATATAGTACCTTCCATTGCCCTTTTAAAGAAGACTTTACAACTTCCACAGGTAAGTACTCCATAGTGGCAACCTGAAGCCTCATCACCGCAGATGAGACAAATCTTCTGGGGTAGAGATTCAAAACTGAACTGAGAACTCTGGCTGGTTTCCGTATCTGGCCTTCAAAAGAAAAAGAATTAAAAGAAATGAAAGATCTAGCTTTGCACAGTTAACTACTCACCTGTATTAATGAGTTTTATATTAAAAACCTCATTTTCAAATTTGTAATCAAGAAACAAAAGGACAGGAAAAAACTAAAGGATGACTGCCTTTCTGCTTAATGGTTTGTCTCTCTTATGGTACTACAGGAAAGCAGTGCAAAAAAAGCATAAAGTTACATTTTAATCCATTTAGCTAAAAAAGGTACAATCTAGATACTATTTGCTAAAATGCTCATCCTCCTCATATCAACAACTAATGTGAGTGGAGTCATAGTGATGATTTTCTTTCCAATACAGAGAAAGACTCAGAAAGATGTCAATTGAATTTCAAAGGCCTCTTTTATATTGCAAATAACTAACTTTCATTACAACTAGAAAAATCTTTAATAATCAGTTTATCACCCCCCATTCAGCTACAGCATTCTCAGCAGTAACTAAGTATTATGGGGATATCAAGGATATTTCCAATTCCTCTCCAAGAAAAGGCAGACTAATCTAGGTAACCACTGTATTTACAAAAAGAGCAGATTTCCGCTGAAACTAACATTGCATGCACCGTTTTTTGCATCTATGTCTAGGTAATGCACATCTTGGCATGATAGCACTCCGTTTCATTCTAGCAAATCAAGTGCAATACAAGTGTTTCAGTTTTCTTTTTTTTGTGTGTGTGAAATCAACTGCTTTCTGTTTTGTTTTTTTCAAATCGGAAATAATAACTTGGGAAATATTGAGGTACCAATTAATACGGTCCCGCTGTCAGTGAGGGCAATCCAGAGAAGCTGCACGCCCCCGCCCGGAGCCGGGCACTGCCTCGGACATCGGGCGGCCCTGAAGTCCCGCAGCGGTGACAAACCAGCATCTCCTGGAGTGCCACCGTGGCCAGAGCCGCGAGGTGACAGCTGCGGGCTGACACTGCCGGTCTCACACCGCCCCGGGACACCGCGGCCGCGCAGGGAATGGCAACGGAGCTGCAGGCAGTGCCTAGAAGCCCCAAAAGGCCGAGAGAAACTTCGCCCGTCCTTTCCTCGGCACCCCCTCCATATCCCCCACGGAGCGCCCCCGGCGCGGCACGGCCGCCCCTCCGGAGGAGGAGGAGGAGGAGGCGCGGAGCTCTCCCCCGGGCCCGTCCCTCAGCGAGCGCCCGGCGCGGACGGCCCCGCGCCCCCGCCTTACCGCGCGTAGCCGAGGTAGGGCGGGCACAGCTGGGGCAGGCCCTCCTTGAGCACGGCGGCCGGGAAGCCGAGCGGCTGGTGCCCGTTCAGCCCCAGGGCCGGGTAGAGCGCCGGCGGCGCGGCCGAGGTGGAGGGCAGGCTGTCGGGCGGCGCAGCCCCCGCCGGCCCGTAGGCGCTCGGCAGCAGGGCGGGCTCCGCCTTGTAGAGGACGCACTCCAGCGAGGGCTCCTGCCCGGCCCGCGGAGCCTGCGGGTAGTCGTTGCAGCCCGC